>JAOTAY010000003.1:21259764-21283996 GCA_025629805.1 Erythroxylum baracoense | reverse complement strand
AATTTGAGCTTTTGAAAAAGCTGTATTTTAGCTTTTAAAAAAGTTATTTCTACTCCAAAAGTGCTTTTGAAGTTTACAGCCAAACACTCATTTTTTTCTTAAAATAACTTTTGCGGTAGAAAAAAGTACTTTTCTACCAGCCAAAAGCTGAACCAAACATACCCTAATTAATATGGAATTGCGCGTTTGAAAATATGGCCAGCGACAAATTCGTTGACAAAACAGAAGAGAAGGGGACAGGCTATACATGACAAACCAAGTAAAATAAAACTAAAATATATTTTCTTTTGAAATTTTGGTTTTTGGTATTTGTAAGTATTAAGGTCACAATCATATTGACGTGGGATTTTTGAATATTTGAAACAGCGTAGTTGAATATTTTTATATTTTAATGTTTTTTTTGTAATTTTGCTTCTAGGCTTACATGCTTTGGTGTATACTTCGTTAGAAATTTTCTAATTTTATGATCTTTGCGATAATAATCAAAACGATTTAATTTTTCTGTTTCTATAAGTTTGGATTCCCACTTATATGTAGTTTGTCGATGTCTTTTTCGTTTTTCTCCTGCTTGACTAAATTTAGGCTGCTCGATATTCTTAATTTGATCCATGAAAATTTCTTGATCAGACTCATAACTATAAATAACTTATATTTTGTAAATCCACGTAAATATTTTGGATCAGTTTGAATAGTAAATTCAACTGTTACTTTTTTTAATATAATAAATTACAATATAAATATCTAATATCATCAAATGTTACTATAATAAATACAAACTAAGATATTGTAATTGAATAAAAATAAAATTAGTCATTTTAAAATATAAAAAATACTTTTTATGTATAGAAATAAACTAACTTCACACACAAAATTAATTAACATATAAACATAAAAGCTATAGAATTCCTACAAGCATTAACCCTTAAAGTTGAAAGTATATCAATAATTTTGAATTTTTAAATCGTAATAACAAATAAAAAGAATAAATAAACTTCTTTAGTCTTCACTTCAACAAAAAAGATTATTAAATAAATTAATTGTAGTTCATAACTGCCGTCTTTTTTAAAAGATGAACTTATTCTTGATCTTTATTTAATATTATAATTGATATTATTAACTTACCTTTACTTTGCCAATTGAATTTGTTCCTGTTTTCTTTTCTTTATCCTAATTTCTCTCTTTCCTAAATTTTCTCTTAGATTTCTTTTGTAATCACTTTTTTTTTCGTATATCTTCTCTCTTTAAACACTCTGCCAAACCAATTATCTAGCACATACTAAATTATGAGCAACCTAAGAAATTAGGAACCCTGTACACACAATTGTATAAAGTTAATTACGGGTGTTTAAAGTCAATTTCATTGATGAAGGAGATACTCTTATTGTAATTTTATCTAACCTTTCATTGCTCAAAATAGTATTTCATTTGTATTAATGAACTTGCTCAAAATAATATTCCTTGCACTCTAAAATCTAATTCCATTAGGTATCTGTTAAAATGAACTAATAGTAACGTTTTCATGTCCCATTTAGCTTATTAGATGGACACGATAGAGCCATTAATTAATTGACATGAAAATTTTAATTAAATAAATATTTAAAAATATAATAATAGTAATATTATCAAAATTATTAAATATTACATTAATAATTTTTAATCACCTAAAATCGACTAATAGCATTAACCTCCCTAAGCCCAGCTCCATTGTCAAACCCAGCCCCATCGTCAACATTGTGGTGGTCCCTAATTCATTGTCAACTTCATTTTTGTTTTCCGAACTTACATATTTAATGATCTAATTTGACCGGGAGAGAGAGAAAGAGAGAGAGAGGAACAACTTTGTTCATTAGGTTTGCAGCTTCTTTAAGTACGGTTGTCGAAATATGAATACTGATAAAGATTTGATTTTTTTGAAATTAAAAAAATTTATTATTAATTACAAAAGGATTTATAAAAGTTGCAATATGAAAGCGGGATCATAGTATAACACACAATGTGGAACCAATCTCGTTTGCATAAGAGATTACATGTTTGACAAACTAATGGCTATCAATTATACAACATAAAAATCTCAAAAACAATAAAATAAAACGTTCTAAGATAGCAGGTACCTCTCCTCTGATTTCCTTGGTGTATCGCAGCTATCTAAGACCTTTAAGTGCAATAACTTTATCCTTGGAATTCTTGACCCGGTCAGAGATCAGAAGTCAGACGCAACGGATGTTTCCTCTCATAGAGAAATTGACTACGTACCACCATGGAATTGTGTGTTTGAAAATTTGACCAACAACGGAATCCTTGAAAAAAAAGAAAAAAGGAACAGATATACATGTCAAAATAAGTAAATTAAAACAAAAATTTTATTTTGATATGATTAATTAAATTATAAATATCTAATATCATTAAATGTTACTATTATAAGTGCAAACCAAGAGATTGTAATTATAAAGTTAAACTGAAATAAAAATAAATTAGTCATTTTAAATATAAGAATGTTTTTAAGTTTATAAATAAACTTCAAACACTAAATTAGTTAACATATAAAAATAAAAATTTTTAAAACTCCTACACGCACTAACTCTTAAATTTGAAAATATATTAATAATTTTGAATTTTTAAATAGTAATAACGAATAAAAAGAAGTACAAATATATGTCTTTAACCTTCATGTATTGCATAAAAAGATTATTAAATAACTTAGTTGTAGTTTATAACTCCATTCTTCATTAAAAGATGAACTATAATATTAAATAACTTTGTTTAATATTATAATTGATATTATTGCCCTAACATTACAATTTAATTTGTTTTTTGCAATGTTTTAAAAACCGGACCGATGACTGAATCGGAGAAGCAATTGATTCAAAGGTCAATGGTTCAATTGGAATTCAACCGCGATCGAACCAGTGACTAATAAATTTATAAAATTTTATTTTATATATTATAGATATAAGATAATTTTTAAACATACTATTTAATTATTTATCTAACTTAAACTTTCAAACTTCAAAACATACAAGTTTTTTTTTAAGTTCACCAACATGACACAAAATAAGATAACAAAGCTCACTGGTCATATTTCATCAAAAAGATAAGCAAAAGAATAGTAATCATAATATTCATTCAAGTCAAATCAAATGCTCCTTCATCATTGCCAATATGAACACGTTTGTTGTAGTTCTTGAATTTCCTCTTGAGATTCAGGCTGATCACTATATGCTTTATTCAAATCCTTATTTTGCTTCTTTTGTTGCACTTGCCTTAATGACTTCAACATTTTTTGACTAACATCATGACTAACCTTTTTACAAGAATTTATTTGACTAGGTACGCCAGCTAGATATTGTTTCATCCTATTTATGCCACCTCCTCTAAAAACCAATGAGCAATGTAGACAAGTAAATATAATAGTACCCTCTTTATGCAAAGCAAAATGCTCCCATGCAGGATCGGTTTTTCGACGATGTGGATTAACTGAGTTTGCTATAGATTGCTGTCCGAATGATTGTGTGTTGGGATTAGGAGTACTTGAATCATTTGGAGTACTAATCTCATTAGGAATATCCATGTTTCTAAATTCTGAACTTCCTATAAAAATTACACAAAATTTTATAATGTCATATTCATATATAGCATTAAATCTCTCTAATCACAAATTTTTAGCAAGACCACTAACTAGATAATAGATTATGTACCAAACTTGCTTTTATATAGGTAAGTTACTCACAACAAGCTATTAGGTGATACAAATTATAGCAAGTAAATTATTACATCTAATAATCTAATTAAGACATAACTAGAAGATACCAAAAAAGAAAAAAATATGCGATTTTAAAAAAACTTGTCCATAATTAGAATTAAACAAATTCCTTAATTAGAATTAAACAAAGAATGACCAAACTTGGACCGTTATTTGAAAAAAAAGTTATTAGATAAAGGCATAAAGCAACAAAATTTGCTAAATTTACATAGAACTTTAGATAGTACCATAGTTCATAATTCATATTAATAATTAATTTTAGTTAATTAAACACATAATATTAAATTAAATTATTCATACTTCTTATTAATATATATTAAATAATTTAATAATATATATTTAGTTAAAAAACAAAAACTATTTTTTATAGTTTTCATACTTTTTGAAAACAAAAAGAAATCAAAACTAAAAACAAAAAATAAAAAACTCCAATAAACATTTTTTAAACAGAAAGCTAAAAATAAAAATAAAACAAAACATGCTCTAAATTTTTCTTTTGATTAAAAATATACTAAAGGTTATTAATTAATTCTTTAAATCTAACATAGTTTGTAATGGTTTAACTTAAAAAGGTGCTGCTACTATAAAGTACAGTACAACATAAAAAATATCTTTGTTATTAAAAATATAAAAAAACTTGAATTTTATGTTTAACGCAAAACTGAAAACTGGAAAGTAACAGATGCAAAAGTTGAAAGTGTGCCTGGCCAATAATTTGTTTATTGAAGAGAAGGATAAAGAAAACGGGATTCTTAGTCATTCGTCATTCCAACTTTGCTTTTTTTCTTCCCAATGCTTTATGCTTTTTTTTCTCCCTAATCACATGCCTTAAGTGGAACTGGAAACAGACGCAACTCAAAAGTTGATATCCAGAACCAGAAACATACCCAAGACTACCACCCAGGGAAGAATGAAAATAAAAATAAAAAGCCACAGAAGTTCGAAAGAATGAACCTGCAAATTCCCAAGAGAAGCATAGGAAAAATGAAACACAAACTTATTAAGAGAGAGACGTGAGAGAGAGAGATAAAAATTAACAAGAGATCTGCTAAGGATTTTAGCCGATGAAGAGTGAAGTGACCAGTGGCAGTGGCTGAGATGAGACCTAAGACACTCGAGAGAGATCGGCATTCTGTTTTCTTAATTCCTAAAGTTTTGAATCTTTTGATTTTTAAATGAAAACTCTTCATTTTAAATGAACTGGCGGTCCTTTCTTTCACCGGTTCAGCAATTTTTACCGGTCTGATCGTAAAATGAATGGGTCAATCACTCACAAAAAATAAGGGCTAAATCGCACCGTTTCATGCTCTGAGTCACCGATTCTCCGGTCCGACCGACTGGTTCAGTTCGGTTTTCAAAAGACTGCTTCTGGGCACTATTACGTGAATCAAACTCATGCTAGTGTGCTCTAAAACAAAGTTTCAATTACCAGAGAAATGAATCCTAATAACAAAATTCAACAGGTGACTTCTCATCCAAATGCTGCTCATCTTTACACAAGGAAGGACAATTCAAATATATGCCAAATCCATATCCGCAGATTTTGCCCACATCTAAACTTACGAAGGGAAATCCTAAGGCCTAGAACATCAAAGGAGATCTTCAAATACAAAATCAAATTCATTTATATGATGTGATTTCATTTTTTTGATGATCTCATTTAAATACTATAGAAAAGGATACCCTTTTCATTCAATAACTCATTCGTCCTCTTATTTACAGTTGTCCCTTTACTATTTTGTGTAGTCCTAAACATAGCTATTTCAGTCAATAAAACGCAACAGCTTTATATCAAAACATTTTCATGTTACAGTTTAGGATCTTATTAGACAAAAGGGTCAAATTGGACCGTATCGTTTCAAGAAGAATCTTAACATTTCACAAACATTTAATTTAAACTCTAACTTAACTTATCCATTAAATCTTTCATTACAAAAATTTTATATGATATTTATTTTATGAGCTCCTTACCATAAGTGTATCTTACATTGTAAGTAGAGTCCAAATTTTTTTTAAAAAGTTTCTCTTTCTCTCTTATTCATGATGGAATGCCTGTGCTATATTTATCATTATTTATACTTCAAAATAGTTTCTCGTTGTAAAGGAAATCTAATTTTAGTTGTGTTCAATACGACCTAGATCTCTTAAATTCAGAAGATGTAGGGCTAATTTGTGGAACAATAAACACGTCATCTGCCTAACTTTTGCTAGGTAATTTCATGTTTGATGTCTCCTTGAACCATTTTTGCTGATAAACCTTAGAAGGACATATCGTAATTGATATTTGAGGGATCCATATGCTCATGTTTTCTAACGAGAAGCAACCCATTTTACTCCCAAGATGTGTGGGGGAAAGAAGGGTGAAGGAAAATAGGGATCGATGATATGAGAAGATCATATAAAATAGAAATTCAATAATCCGGGTAAACAAGAAAACAAAAAGGCAAAGCAAAAATAGATAAGGCAAGAAAACAGAAATCTATAGTTTAGAAACTTTCAAAATACAATTATAGTCTTGAGGAGACTCATTTTCATCCGTAGTATTAAGCATCTCATCAATCAGGGTCTGCCTTTTTGTAAGATTACCAAATGTCACATCTCGATGATGGTAAACTTTTGCAGATTCATCTGAGCTATTTGTTCAGTTTGCTTTGTAGCTATTTTTCATGCTCGAAGATATGCTACAACATTGTATAAAAATATAAGCTTACTATTTGTGTAAAAACTAAGCAACATGTATAGAAATGGTGGGTGAAATGTTCTACAATTTAAGTGGCAATGAAATTTCTGGTTCATATCATTGGTTAGTAATTTAACATCTATATACAAGCTTAGACCAGTCATATAGCCTAAAAAAATATTAAGCTATAAAATTGTGGACCATCACTTCATCGAGAGGAGGTCATGCTTGAACATCCTAAATCTCATGTTGACATCCTATATCATTCCCACACTTCTATCACGATGAAACACATTCACTATTACAAACAAACCGGTATAATATATATAATTTCTATATTGGTTTTGTGTCAACTTATAAGTAGGTTGCAATATTTTCTGGGTCTTTACATCATGGCAATGCTCCAAAACTTTTTATAAGAAAACATTGTTTCCAAGTTACAATACTTATCTTCGAAATTGCATATAATATGAATCTATTTAATATCTAAAACATACGTAGATTCATGCAATTATGAGACCAAAATCTACAAAACTAACACGACAATCCTATGGATGAGTAGACAACGTAACAAATTGACTATAAAATGTTAAAACAATAAATTGTCTAAAATCTTCAGTTACACATTCAATACACTTCTAGATGACACAATTTCCATTTTGATCATGTACATATCGCAAAATATGACCATTGAGCTCTTTCACCATTTTAATTTGTTCATCTAGCTCAAAAACTTCTATAGCCTGAGAAGTTAAAATCAACATATGATAAAAGCAAAGATTATAACCAAATTTAATATGTAATTCTAAAATTGGTCAACAAACAGTTCACAATGATTCACTCGTATAATATAGAAGTATATATAATCAATAAGCTTAATGCATAAATGTAGCATAAACAAATACACTTTTCTGTAACACATAAACATTCAAATATATAACTCTTCTATAAGGAAAAGATTATGATGTACATAATGTATTCCATTGCCCAAAGAAATGTTATAGTCGGGTCATTACATAATTATACCTTTTGGATTGCGCAACAATCATACATTTGAAGGCTAAGAGTTAGCAAATGCTCATTTTTTTTATCAATCAGTTCTGTTATTTGAGATATAGATCCATGTTATAAAAAACTATAGAGAAAAAAGAACTTAGCCAATGTTATATTATTCCAGGTTTCTTTTTCGATGTCCATGTCAATGCAGTTATTTCACCATGGAAAATTGACATAAATGGTCACTTAAATAGTCGTGTAGCTAATAGTATATAATCACGCAGTCCTAAATTTACAGTATAAAAGAGCAATTAAGAGGCCAATTAAGGGATGTACAAATTAGAGACATAAAGAAGGCATATTCCTTTCCTTTTTGAGAGTGATGAGTAGCTAATCTTCTCCTTTCTAGTTTAAAGGGCATATCAGGGCTGGTTAACATGTTTGAGCATTGATCAATCTTAGTGATGTTGTTTTAAACTCTCTTTTGAAATTGATTATGATATTCTTTATTTAAAGTTTGGGATTTATGTATGAATGATTTAGATAGGCTTACTAGAGTATTTATGTATGGATTCATTGCCAAAATCATGATTGCAATATGTAATTGCTGTAAATTTGATTCATGTGAGGTAAACTAATTATTGTGCATCATTAAGGATAACATAACATAAATTAAATGATCCGAGCTTGTGTGATTATTGCTTAGATTAATTTTTTTTAAAATTCATAATGTAGTTATCATATTAAATCTAAAGAGCTTACTTTGGGTTATTTGACAACTAGACCTGATTAAAAATGTGTCTTAATTAGTTATAATTTAAGGGAAAAGTTGGATTAATAGAGCATATTATTAATCTATGGTTAATATTTTCTAAGAGAGGTATGAGAATAACATTGCGATTGATTATGCACATTTATATGAAGATTGAGATTGAACCGAGAATTGGATTCAAAACCTATTGACAAACTTTGTAATTTTTTATTGTATGATTTAATTTTTCATCCACAATTCAATTTTTATTAATTTCATCAATCGAATTGATCGAAACCCCTCCCTACCCTCTAATCCTATTACATTGATTTGGTCATTGCAAAAACTAGTCACACACTTTTTGTGGTTTCAATCCTTTCTCACTGTTATTACAAGTTTAGTTATATAGATTTAGGTTTTATTTTTTTGTGTGCTCGACACATACCAAATATAGAACATAGAATTAATGTCTCCTCTATTGATTCTACTCATATTAGTTTTATACTATTTGTAATTGATTAAACTAATGACATTTGAAAATTATTTTCAAAGTTTCATTTCAGTTTGGCTAAGGATTTCACAATCAATACTAATCAAGAATAATAGAACATTCTTCTTAATTAATCTATGGTGATGAATCTTGTATTAATCACTTAATTACCTCTACATAGTTCATATTATATCTAATGACTACCAACAAAGCTACCTCTAAATAGAATAGGTTATAAGTAATATTAAAATATAGCAATCGCTATATGAGATACTTTGGTGATGTTAAGTCAGAAGATCACTTATAGAATCATCAAAATGAGAATTTTCATAGACGCATAAGTCATGTTTTAAATGGATTTCTCATATGGAGTCGGTTTAGTGGACTTGATCTCTAACAAGCACCCACATGATTGTTTAAGTATCTTCATACTTTAGTTTATAAGATTAACTACTTCTTTCATAAGAAAGAAACATAATATACGCTATTTTTTTTACATTGTATTAATGTCTTATCTTAATAGACCAATGATTAGGAGTAATTTAGAGATAATACATATATGTAATATGAATCTCATACTTATGATCTCATTATGATTTCATTTGTAATGCATATTTATCTCATAGACTTTATCATATACATCTGAATATATATAAGATAAATAATATCTTTTAAATTATTTTGTCACTAAACTACAACTAATTGATTGGTTGTTGAGCATAAACCAACAATATCCATACAAACAAATAAGCTAATATTATTAGATAAGTTCAACTTGATTATTTTAACAATAGTCTTCTTCTTTTACACTTAATTTATAATAGGACTGTACAAATGCCTTAATTGATTTCTATCTCGACAATATAAGGATTGAAATAAACTTGAAAAGAAGAACGAAATTATGAAACATTAACAAATTTATAGAATATAGATCATATAATTGATCAAAGTCGATGAAATTTATAGTTGATAAAATATTAATCAAGATGTTACAAGTTGATAAGCTAGTTACATTAAGATAATAATATCATTCTTTCTATAAAAATTAATATAATTGTTAAAGGTGTATATTATTCTTAATATTTTATGTCTTTTAATCATACGAATTCTTTGGAGAAGAACCAATGAAGCATAAAGATCATGAAAAAAAACTTAAGCATTTATTTCTTCAATTAAATTCATATTTTATCTCAATTTAACAATTGACATCTACACATTCTTCATCGTCATTCCTGATTTTATAAATTCATAATTTTAATACCACAATCCAAAATAATTTTGTAATACAAATATGAATGTTTAATTTGACACAAATTTTCTAGTTATTCCCAAAAACAATTCTTAAATTTGAATACAGACTCCATAAAACTTTTTAGAAAGTGGTGTAACTTATCTAATAAAATTATTTGAGAGTTAAACAAAGTGTCAAACATTAAAGTTATTGATTTTTTTAGTAGTAAATCGTTAGATTCAAAAAAGTTATAACTTCTATATCAGCATAAGCTATCAATTTATTAAAGTTGAAAGAGAAAAATTATCAAAAAGTGTAAATTAAATCGTAACACTTTTAGTAAAATATAAGATGAACCTTAATATTTTGAAGTGTTTAAAAAGTTTAAAATTTACAAAATGTTCAAAATAAATCTTAATCGAATGAAAATTTAAACGAAATTAAATTTTTTTCGTTATATGTCATGTTAGTAATATGACATAAATTATATATTTTTAATTTTTTGCCATCTCTCAATCAACCCTAATCAAATTTCCTAGATTTGTCTAAAAATTTTTTGAAAATTTTATATCATCAATAAGTCGAGGGTGAATTAGACTAAACTTGAACATAACAAATTTGTCGAACTTCTCCACTTATAAATTTGTTGTTCGTGCTTTTTCAATTCAAGAATTGGTTTACAAAGGTCTTTTAAAATGGGTTATTCTTTTTTATTTATTTAAGTCATTTTATGTTAAAATTAAGTAAAAGCTTGAAATTTTAATTGAGTTTAAGTGGGTTGTTGTTTGGCTTAAAAATAACTCCCTCAGCTAAAGGCAAGGTAGGCAACCACTTTACTCATTATGTCCTTCTTCCTTCCTTATGAAATTTCAATCCTTTTGGTTTCCTTCGTTTGTTTATTCTTTACTGAATTTCCTCTCTCTCAAATCCCTTTCTGAAATTTTCATTCCATTTCAATTTTTATTTTGATTGACAAGTCCCAATCAAAGTTGCTGATAAATATTTTAAATGGTTTTGCTTAGGGAGAGAATTAGACCACAAGATTTTGTATTTGAAAGTATTTATTTTGCTTTATTGTAGAATACTTGAATTTAAATACACAAGCATAATAAACTTTCCAAACTTATAGCAACAACTCATAAAACTCATGCCACCTAAAATAGACACCTATCGCATTGATACTAGTACCATACTATATTGCAACAACTATTTGACTTATCCCTACAGTAAAACAACAATAACAATTCAGTAAAAATTTCATTGAGACGTGAGATCTGAGGAGGTCTAGTAGTACGCTGCCTTTCCCCTAACTACTAGAGATTGTTTCCGAATAACCCACAAGAAAGAAAAAGAAAAAGAAAAAGAAAAAGAAAAAGAAAAAGAAAAAAAAGAAAAAGAAAAAGAAAAAAGAAAAAAATAAAATACATAAAACAGAAAATAGTAAAATAAAAAAATAAAGATAATAAAATAAATAATAAAAATAACAATAAACAAACATTAATATTTAAAATAAAATAAAATAAAATGAATAAATACTTAATAAATGAAATGAACAAATATTTAATAAGAAATACAAAGTGTTAATAATAATAATAATAATAATAATAATAATAATAATAATAATAATAATAATAAAGCATCCCATGGCTTGTATGACTTATAATTTTGATGTCTCACTTAGTTTGCACAACTTGGATTCTTATTAAGCACTCTTAAAGACCTTCTAGGCTTATTAATACCTTCCCCTCATAATGGAACCTTATCATCAAGGTTCAAATTCAGGAATTTATTACGCAAAATATGGGTGTTTTCCCAAGTAGCATCAACAATTGGTAAGTTCTTCAGTTTTGCTAGATTTTCTTCTTCAAGAAACGACCCCTTTTTGGCCCACCTAGTGTCCAAAATGCCTTTAGGTTCTATAATGAATTCCCCATCAACAATTGGTGGAATTTCTATATTAGCCATGTTGGTATCACCTATCTTTTTCTCAAGTAAAGAAACATGAAAATATGATGAAATGCAAGAACCTTCAGGCAGCTTAAGTTTATATGCTACTGGACTAATCTTCTACTCAACCTAGCCCATAAGGATGTTGATGATAAGGATGTAACTTGAGGAAAACCCAGTCTCCCACTTCAAATTCAATATTTTGCCTTTTAGAATTGGTTAACTGTTGTATATGATCGTTAGTAGCACTAAGGTTAGTTTTTAGTTGCCTTAATATTTCATCCCTAGTAAGAAGTTGCTGATCAACTTTTTGTATTGTAGCCTTACTAACTTCATAGCGTGGAAATGTTGGAGATAAGCACCCATATAAGGCCTGAAAGGGTGTCATACTGATGAACACATGATGAGTGGTGTTGTGCCAAAACTTAGCCTAAAGAAAAAATTGACTCCAATTGTAAGGCTGATGATGGACAAAGCATCTCAAATACTATTATTGGCATTTGTTCACTACTTTAGATTAACCGTTGATTTGGGTGATATGAAGAGCTCATCTTTAGTTAGATCCCTAAAATTTTGAAAAATTTATGCCAAAATTGACTAAGGAATAGTTGATCTCAATCATTAATGAATGTATAGGGTATCCCATGTAACTTGATAATTATTTTTACATATGTTTCAATTATGATTTTGGCAGTAAAGGGATGAGCCAAAGCAATGAAATGAGCATATTTGCTTAGGTGATCCATTATAAAAAATATTTGTTCTTACCACTAAACTTAGGTAGTCCTTCAATGAAGTCCATGATAATGTCATCCCATACTTGAAACAACTGGAGAAAAAGTTGATGACTTAGCTTTTTGGCACATATAACAAATAATAACATATTCTTGTACTATTTAATGTTTAGATGACCAATAGAAATATTGTCAAAGACACCTGTAGATTTTTAACACATATAAATGCACACCAATGGGTGAATCATAGAATTCTTATAGAAGCATTTTGATGATAGGCAAATTAGGTGGCATCGTGACATGATTTTTGTAGCATATAAAAACATTTCTCCATATGTATGGAGCTCCTAGATTTTCTGTAGCTATCTTTCCAATTTTTCACATATATGGAGGGTTGTTGATTGTTGCTTTGATATCATCCTAAATCTAAGCTTGTGCGATAGAGATCGTAATAAGGAAGGTTTCAAGATAGGGCATCAACTGCTAAATTCTCTTTGCCTAGCTTGCAGATAATCTCATAATCATATCCTTGTAACTTACACAACCACTTTTGTTTCTCCAAGCATTTCCCAAGAATATATGAACCAAGACCCTTAGAAGGTTCTAAAGCTTAACTCATGAAAGCAATGTGCTTGCCTTGTTGAGTAAGAACTACACTAGTTCCATCTCTAGATGCACCAGTCTCAATAGTAAATGGAATATTGAAATTAGGCATGGCTAGCATCGGGGTGGTCATCATAGCGTATGTGAGAGTTTAAAAGACAACATCAGCTTCTCCACTCTAATGAAATTGACCCTTTTTGAACAAATTTGTGAGTGATCGAGCTAAGAGTTTATAGTTATGAACACATTTTTTGTAATATTCTGTTAGGCCTAAAAAATCATGCAACTTAGAAATATTAGTAGGCTTTGACCAATTTAATACATTTGTAATTTTTTTGGGGTCCAGTTTTACTCCTTGAGGAGTGATAATATGACCCAAATACTCTAATTCTTGTTGGCCAAATGTGCATTTCCTAAATTTGACAAAAAATTTGTGTTGTCGCAATATTTCAAAGCTTTTTGGGCCTATTCAAGGTGTCAAAGTCCAATTTGGGTTATAGACTAATATATCTTCAAAAAACACCAAGATGAATTTATGAAGATAAAGGCAAAAACTAGAGTTCATAATGGTTTGGAAGGTAGAGGGTGCATTACGTAAGCCAAAAGGCATGAAAAATATTTATAATTACATTATGAGTGCAAAAAGTAGTTTTTAAGGATATTAAGTAAACGAGCTCTTACCTGGTGGTAACCTACTCTAAGGTTTAATTTAGTTAGGTAGGTTGCCCCACGGAGCTTATCTAACATGTCATCCACCATCTTTCCTTTTAACCAATAAAACAAGAGATGAGAAAGGACTAGTGCTTGATCTAATCAGCCCTAGTCATAATATGTCTTATACTTGTTTATCAATTGCAGTCTTTTAAAAATATGCATATTTGTATGGTCTCACGTTGACAAGCTCAATTCCTTCTTTGAGAGTGATTTGATACTCAATTTCTTTGGATAGGGAAAGTTATTTTAGCTATTGAAAGATGTTTCCAAAGGCTCATAAAAACTTCTGCATTTCTGGATGAACTCTATCTTATAACACTATCACTTCATTTTCAAAACAAAAAGTAATTATTGCATTTCTTTGGTGAAATACTATGGAGATAGCCCATATGGATGTCATTTGGATAGACTAAACATATGTCCCTTAAAATTTATAAGTTTGATTTTTCCATAGAAATTCTATTGTCATCTTCTTCCAATCACACACCACTGAACCCGATTGCTCCGAATTCCTAATACCAAATCAAGCTCCATCAATGGTAAAGAGTAAAGCGTAAAGGAGAAAGGAATATGTTGGACCTGTATATCCCTATGCTCAAACCTCCCTTGGAATTTTAAGGGTACTCCATTAGCCACCTTAACCATAAATGGTTCAGTTGGTATAATTGTAAGTTGTAATTTTGTGGCAATTTTATTACCGGTGAGGTTGTGAATAGACCTACTATCAGTGATAATAATTAACTAATGATGCATTATCTTCTCAGTAATTCTCATAGTTTATGGAGTGGACCACCCTGATATAGTATGTAAAAAGATTGCAGATTCATCTTGTATCATGGTCATGGCTTCCTCTACTTCATCTTTAGAATTGCTCTCACTTTTTAAAAATAATAGTCGTGGTTTGCCACATTTATGGCCTAGAGTAAACTTATCATCATAGTTGAAGCATAATCCTTGCATTCGACATTATTATATCTCGTCCCAAGTCAATCACTTCATATGAGAGGCCGAATTGGCTTTTGTAGGTGAAATAAGATTACTTTGAGTGCAATTGGTAAGTGCTGCTTCTATATATTTTTATTGACGAGCTAATTTCTCATCCTTCATCTAAGCTAGGTTGATGGCTTTTTTCAGTGTCGTGGGTTTGAACATTCAAATCCTTAGAAATTTCTAGTTTGAGTTCCCCCATAAACATTTCCACCAATGCCTTTTGTTTCTAGCCATGTAGATGATTTTTTAGCGTCTCAAATTCCTTTTGATAGTCTTGTAATGAACCTAGTTGTTTTAATTTGCATAATGCCTTGTCAAAACCTTCACACTTTGTAGGTCCAAATTGAGCCCACGACTCCTTTTCAAAAATTGCCTATATAATTTCCTTCCTTTCTTCTTTGTAGCCATAACTCAACCATTACCACCATTGGATGACCTCTCCTATAAGATAAAAGGAAGCTAAGATCACCTTTTCCTTGGAATATGAACATTTGTTCCATCTTGTTAAGTCAATTTTTTGGATCATCTCCTAAAAATTTTGGAAATTTTAGCTAGCTAGTTAGCTTAGATTAAAATAATTGTTGTAGCTCTTTAGTGCTAAAATATCTGATAAAAGGCATTGATATTACTAGTAGATGATGTAGTGAGTAAGATTCCAGAGAGTCTGTCAATGGTGATCTCAAACTGCTGTAGCTTGTCATTGAAACTCAACTCCATGTTGTTTAGTTTTTCTTAAATCCCTCCTAGACTTGCTTCTAGGTTCTTAATTCTCTCTTTGTTAGTTGGAATAAACCAGGCTCTAATACTAGTGATAGGTCCCAATAAACAATGCTAATAATTTTTTAGGTGATTTTGCTTAGGGTGAGAATTAGACAATATGATTTTGTGTTTGAAAGTAACTATTTTCTTTTAATGCATAATACTTGAATTTAAATACACAATCATAACAAACTTTACTAACTTATAGCAACAACTCATAAGACTCATGATACCTAAAACAAACTCCTATCGTACTAATCCTACTATAATATTATTTGCAAAAACTATTTGACTTACCCCTACAGTAAAAGAATCAATAAAAATAACATAATATAATAGTTATCCTATCGTGGCTTGCATGACTCATAATGTTGTTGTTCCATTTAGTTCAAATAACGTGGATTCTTCTTGAGGACTCTGGGAGAACTCTTAGGCTTATCACTGATCAATTCTTCCTTATATAATTGTTTTATTATTTGTTCTAATAATAGTAAAGGCAACTTTTAATAAATAAAAAATTTTGTTTGGATGGTTGGTGATTTCAAGGATTTTGTTAGGGTTAGGGTTAGGTTTATGATTAGTCATGTTCTATGTTACATTAGTGTGGATTCCATGGCTAATCATTGCCAAAATTGTTTACCTTTAATGTACTTCCGATACTATCATTTTTTGGTGCATAATAACTTCATTTCTCCTCAGCTTAATTACTAGTTAAAAATACAAACTTAAGATTTTATACTCTTTGATTAGTGTCGATTGAGAGATGACAGAAGAATTAGAAATTAAAGTTTAAAAAATATTTTAAAATTTTTAGGAATTTTGTTTAATTATAATATAACTAAATTAATTAATTAGAATTAATTAATTTTTATTATGAATTTAAAATGAAAATAATTTAACCTAATTTTAACACATGACCTCTACTACTTTTGTCAAATTAAAAAATAAAAAATTACTTTATATCTACACTATCATAATGCATAATCAACGGAGTTAACTTTATTCAATTTTCTTAATTTATTTTAAACGTTTATGGTTCATTTTAAATGCTTTAAAAAATTAAATTCAGCTTGTATTTAATGAACACTTTAGGCTCTAATTTAATTTTTTTTGGCCTTGAACAATTTAACAAAGATGCGAAGCTTGTGCTAGCATTGTAGACAAGAAATTACTTTTGTACGCTGGCACCGCAGCTCTGTAGACAATCTAGCATGTAGAGGCAGAGATTATAAGCTAAACTAGAATTATATAGTCTCGCAAATTATCAGTTATTGACCTCATTAATCTACATATCAACAGGGAGAGAATTTTGTAGATTTACATAATATGAAATACACTCAACACATCTGATGCTCAAATATAAGTAGATAAAAAGCTAATGAGAAGAATGGGAGTCACCAGGCAGAGATTGTGCATTGGATCCAAGATTTGAGTTCTGCGAGGAAAACAAATTTGGATATGAGAAATATGGGTCATCCTCCATCGAAGCTAATCTCTGTGGCTGATAATGACTTGATACATGTTCGGTAATATGTTCATTGTGAGGAGAATCGCATTCCACTTTGAGATTATCAAAGGAAGGAAGATCTTGTAATTGTGAAGCCTGATGGTCTTCACCAGCTCTACGGGTAGTTGGATGGCCCACCGCAACATCAGAGTCATCAAATGATTGTTGATGATACAAATGCAGCTTTTCATTCCTAGCTGATTGGTCGGGAATGTCTATATGAAATGGATTCTCACTATGGCTGCTGGGAAACTTGTCGTTACTACTCTTGGTCAGTTCACCAATCCTGGCCTGTGCAAGGGCAGCTGCTGAGCGAGCTGCCGTTGCTGCTTTTTCAGCAGTTTCAGCTGCAGCTTGAGCAGCAGCTAAAACATCATGCAGATCCACATTGACTTCACTTTTTGTCCGGGAGAAAGAAGGTGGTGTCCTGGTTGTATCTTCAGGAAATGATGGGGAAGAAATGAATGGTACAAATTGTTTTTCTTCCTTGACATCTACAGTACTAGAGCGTGTTGCCTGCACTTCATCCTTGACACCCACCGGCTTTTCTTCAACAAAATTCTCATTTTCCGATGTAGGTTTCTGTGACAAAATTTCTGAAGTTGCAGGCTGACTTAGTGATTCATGACCATTGACAGGTTGTAGAGAACCTGGTATGAGAGGGGGTGTTTCTGGTCCTTGGGAAGCATCTGAGGTTGGCCGTAATGACACATTAGGAACTTCAGGTAAATCTAATGAGTCAAAATCCATATCAGAATCAAGCGATTCACAGTGAGCACCATCATTAGTATTGGCAGATGCTTCATCATGCTTCCCCTCGGGAAGGGGCAACTTAGACCCAGAAACAAAATCCGTTGGACCATTCTGAAAGAGACGCCTCATGTAAAAGACGAAGAAAGCAAGAATCAAGTAAGTTGTATAATATTACTTACCAACAAATCTTCATGTGTTTTCAGAAGCTCAGATTCAGATGCAGCTGGATCCCAATCCAATTCATGCTCTCCAGCAATTTCCTTCAGAAGCTTCAATTTGACATCAGGTGATGGAGCACGAATTGATAAGAGTTCTATTAACTGCAGTAGATTAAGCAAAATGAATTTGTGTCACCGGAAGAACAAAAGTGGAAGATTGTCTGCCAAAATTAAGTCCAAATACAAGATATATTCCCAAAACCTGTCGGTTAACACCACATTCTGGCATAAGCTCAGTTGCAGCAGATACAAACTCCTTTCCATACTTAGAAGCAAAAAGCATCTGAACCTGCAGCAACTCTGGCAGATCGGCACACCTTGGTGCAGCAAAACAAACACTGGATATTGCTTCTTTTAAGTCTAGAGGACATTCCCTGGTAACATATTCGACCTTTTAGACAACTAATTTTTGAAGATTAGGGAACGCCTAAAATGTAAGCAACTAAACTAAAGAAACCAGAAACTGAAGCTAAGGATTCATATTAGACATTTTTGGTTTAGTTTGCATGGAGGTTAGCCATATTGAACATTTGAATAGAATAAGCCGCAAATAAAAAAGCTTCAAAACATTAAGATGTTCATGAAGTCGATGAAGAGATCACTATCAACAAGCATAACAGAGCAGGTAGAATAAAACGAGCAATTACCACAAGTGTCACAAAGACAAAAAAAGAACTGCAAGGGGTAGTGCTACAAAATTTATAAACCTTAGTTTTCATTAAGCTACTTCAATATCAAAACATGATGTATATGACTGATTAAATGTTGTTCTTTGTATAAATCTTATAAACCTTTGGGCTTCAATAATAGGAAGTCGCACAGAAATAAGCTCGCAGAAGAGTTCAACAATCTCTTGGGCCGCCATCATATTCTCTTCTCTTATGATATGTTCAACCTGAAAAGCAGTATAAGTAATCATTAATTCCGTTGCCTGAATTACGAAAATTCAAGAGTGGATACACAACATATACCCGAATACGAGCAGTAGCTTCTTGACCAGTCTGTAAAAGCTTGGCAATGTCTCGACGCATTTGCTTAATCTGAACCTCTCTCCTGTTCCTCAGCAACTTTATGCGTGGTATTGTTAATTTCAACAGAGTTTTGCTGTATACAACAAATCGATGCACGAAATTCCCAAAAAAATTTAGCTTTGACTATCTATTCAGAAATTAAAACGAAAACAACAATAATATCCTTTATCCGAATTCCTAATCACCCAACCCATAAAACATCGAAAATCAAAGAAATTGAGGAGTTACCACTTGGCGGCTTTAAAGCCCTTATTGAAGAAAGAATCGAGCATCGACATGTTCGGAATGTGAGGATGGGATGGGATCGGATCAGCAAAATCCTAAATAATCAGAAATTTAAGAGAGAAATAAGGGAAGATCGTATTAGGTGGTAGAGAATATAAAAGGAGACGGTCGTAAAAAGAACGAAGCTGTTGCAACGCATAATTCATTTTATAGTCTGATGATGATAATAATCCCGTGTTTGCTTATCCTGTAAGGTTTCTGGTGGCGATTAGGTAAATAAACGTTATTCATATCTAGACATATATGATATATCTATATAAATGCCCAAAATATGGGAATTACTGAAAATATATATATAAAATACTGGGTGTTGCCAAATAAATTGATTTGAATTCTCGTCTAGGAAGACAAAAATCCCCATAAACATAGGTTTAGAATTCTCTAAAAAAAACTCATCTTGTTTCGCAATCACCAAAAAAAAATCCCATATAATTGATTTTTGTTTAAAAAATTAACAAAAATAATTTTTATTTTATTATTTACATTTACTATCAATAGCCTCTTTTCTATTATCTAATTGTCGAATTAGATGATGATTTAATTTAAAACTAAGCTAAACTAAAATTTAGCACAATAATGAATCAATACAAATATATCATAAACATTAGTTCAATATCAAATAACTAACACCTAGGTAATGAATCCCTTTAAGATATCTTAAGTGTTAACCCTTTAACATGCATGGAAAATTTCCATCTTCTACTAATATCTTTCGAAGACTATTAACAACCAATTCTTAGTTGATTAGCTGAAATTTCTTTCTAGTTAAAACTTTTAAGATCACATTACTCCTATTTGTTAATTTTTCTATTAGGTTTGACCTTTATCTAGATGATTTATATCTATTTATCTCTAGACCTACGTGCAACTCCTTCCAAATATGATAGATTTATTCATATAAAAAAATTTCTCGATCTTAATAATATGAAATCAAACATTGAATTAATATCTTGGACATATTAATCCAATAATAGAAACACATAACTGAATCTCGATGAATGAATGAATCAAATTGCATTAAATCAAGGATCAAATCATAGAATTCATCCTAACTTAGGGTTCATCCTACCTAAGCAGTAATCAAACTTAGTTCCCAAACATAGAATATAAAAAAAACATCAAAGTTTTAAAAAGAAAATAATTCATAGATATGTATATCCCCCCTCTCTCTGAAGTCCCATTAAATCCTCAACGAATGCTTACTCTGTATCGGATCTCTTAAAGTACTACTTATGTTTTCCTCATTTTAGGTTTAGAATTGTTTTGGCTATAGATTGGACTTTAGTTACTTCTACCTCATCTCCTCTTCATAATTGCCTTTTATATTGTGAAATTAGGTTTTTGAATTATACACAATTAGTTACACAATGATGTAAGTGACCGTGTATGTCAAAAATACTTCAAAATCATGATTTTACATGTTTATAGGAGCTCAAACAAGCAAAGGACACAATTATGTATGTTAATTACACGGGCAAAAACATCTTCAAAGATTTATTTGTTTACAATCTCTTACATGGTCTCTTTACACCACCGTGTATATTACTCATATGGGCATGTACATCTTCACACTGGTTGTGCTAAACAACTCTAATTCTTTTGTTTTATTCCATAATTTCCTCCGAATTCTTCTCTTTTTGATCCATAAAGGCAATTGAGACCTGGAAATACATTTGAAACAAAATAAGTGCCAAAAATAACATAAAAATCTCAAATAAAAACAAAACACACTCAATAAGGGCATAAAACTTAGTATAATAATCATTTATCACACACCCCCATACTTAAACTTTTGTTTGTCCTCAACCAAATTATAATCCAAATCATCAATCTTAAAAAAATCCACCCCTTATTAACCTCAACCTGTCGATCATTCATACCCCAGATCATCAAATCATATTAATCAAATTAACATACAATTAGATTCAAGTTATTTTAGAACCAACTTTCATAACTCACTATCAATAGCGTTCGCATTGATAATATTTTTGAGATTAAGTGTACAAATTCCACTCCCTTACTAAGGATTCACTCAATGCACTTAGAGTGTTTAGGGTAGAAAATAGAACAAGCTCTCAAATCATTATGTAGAAGGATTCTTAACCATAAGCTTGCAATTAAATCACATCTCCTACACATATAAGTAAAATAGAAACAAAATTCCAAAGGTCTTTCAAATAAGATGTAATGAGGTATGGTAAGGATAAATGAAAAAGGTAATAACATTAAAGATAATTTACATAAACAAAATTGAATAGAACTTGGTTCTTCGTAGCATAGGTCCTTCAAACAATAAATTCATTGGTACAATACTAATTCTTCTCACTTCCCATCAAATATCATTACCTTTTTTTTCGATATGCTCATAACAAATAATATTCAACTTTTGAACTTCTTCAAGTAACTTTGGAGGGAAAATAAAATTGTATAACTGAAGCACTTGAGAAGAAACAAATTTCATAATTACTACATACTAACAATCATAGAAATATTGGACCTTTTCTTTAACATTCTCAATATAACCTAAGTTACAAGTAATTAAGTAAAGGCAAATTCTTTTAGGGTTAAAAAATAGTGAAAGGTTCTCAAGCAAAATAGGGCAAAGACTATCAATATGGTTATAATCAATCAAGAAAAGGCTAAGTCTCAAAAGTGGTTACTTGTAAAGGATAAAAATAGGTTGGATAATAATCAAAGAAAATATGGGTTGAATCTAAGTGCCTTTATCACTTTAATTTTCTTTGTCTAAAAAAATATGGTCTCAAAACGAATAATAAAGTAAATTCTAAAATTATCCAACTATGTATGATAACACACACTAAAGAATAAAATAGCATAGAATAACGATGTATTTACACTCTTAGGCTTAAAAGCTCCCAAATAGGCTTTTGTGTGTAAATAATATGCAATATTTATTCAAATTAACTATCTCGATGATTAATAAAAAAAACGACTGATAAAAGTAAGTCTAGTCTAACATCAATCCTTTTGGATACTAATTTAATTCATAATCAATAATAACCTAAAGTCTTTTGAACATATTTTAACTAAATTATAGTAAGTATGAATAATAAAGATTATAATAAGATTAAGAAATTTTTTTTTTCAAAATATCCATTAACCCCTTCCCCATACTTAAAATTGCACATTGTCCTAATGTATATAATAGAAGCAAGAAAAAATAAGATAAAATTAAAAAATGTGAGAAAGGTACATTTTTGTACTTCCTTGAATAATAAAATTACACATTTTGAATTCGGTGAAGTGTCCATCCGATATTATGTACAATCATCTTTGCAAAATAGAAACAAAAGGGGATAAAAAGATATAATAAAATAATAATAAAATTAAAATAACACTGAAATTGTAATAATAAAGTTTAAACAAAACAAAATAATAAGAAAACAAATAAAAATAAGACAAAACATACAAGTAATAAAAGAAACAAAAGAAAAGGCCTATTAAAACATTTATTCTACTTTTGTAACTATTAATCTGTCAATGAGTTTGGTGCTGGTCACCGTTGGATCCTTGAGTTTTTGAGCATCATATGACTGTGGAGCCAAAGATGATGTAGTCGCTCTAGATGGTGGAGGTGGTATGGACATCTCGAGGTGTCGTGACATCTGCAATATAACCTCCATCCATCTATCATGGGCCTCTTGTCTTGCTATCCACTCCAGCAGCTTTAGCTAGTCTACGGATAGTGCGTTGGACTCATATGATCTATCCCATGTACCTCTCCAGTTAAGCAATCTTTAGCTAGTCCCAATGTCTAGGTAGTGTAAGCGTCCTGGGCAATCGTACATTAACCAACAATTCTAAGTTCTTCTTGATCGCAGGTTTCTGATATGAAAAAGCTTTAATAATTAACTTTGATAATCTGTAAGCGTACGGATCATTCGCGTAATACCTAAGGTGTCGATAATTTAATCCTAAAATCTAAGGCCGAAACAATTTGCAATAAATCAAAAGAATATAACTAAGCAAGAAAGCATTTCAATCAAGCAATTAATTCCAACAATCAAATTCGAAAATATAAACAAGATAGCAGATGCAACACCCAATCACAAAACAACCTAAAAACTACCAATTAAAAGGAAGGAGATTTTTATCTGACTTTAATGAAAACCTAATTGATTATAAATTTGCTGAATTACCGGTTTTAGACGATCCTAGGGTTGACTACTCTCTCTTAACTTATAATCATTAACCCTAATTTATAAACTGAATTAGATTATGTAAGATCTCTCGTTACACAAATTTACCGGTTTGATTCAATTCTTGATCTAATAAATTACCTAACTCTCGTTAGCCCAATTTAATGATTTTTCACTCAGTTCACCTTCTTAGTTTGTTACCGAATTATGTAATTGCAAAATTGAAATCACAAGAAATTCAATAAAAACGCAATCAATCAAATTTCATTAATATCAAAGACAAAATATCCCGAAGGTGAGTTTAGACAAATCCTTAACATTCAATAAATATATCATCTATGGCTATCTCAAATTCTATACAATCATAAAAATTGAAATTAAACTAGAAATAGACTCGGAATGGATGAAGGAGACAGCAATGGTGGGAAACCTTCTGTTCACAAGACCTAACTTATTGTGCCTCATAGTGTTATATGCATTTCATTCATGAATGCATGATCAGATTAATGATAGTTGTGACCAGAGCAGCCACCGCTCAGAGCTTTAAGCTCAACGATTTATTTGGAGCCTCGAGCTCCCCAGTGTTTCAGAGCCTATGGCTCAATGATTAATGCGCCCAATTT
>JAOTAY010000003.1:21248498-21259664 GCA_025629805.1 Erythroxylum baracoense | reverse complement strand
ACTAACAAACACATCAAGGTACCTCAAAAACATAATATTTAAGCTCAAAGACTTATACTAACCCATAAAAACACTTAAAACACACAAACTAACATAATTCTAACCTAAACACATACTAATAACTCAAATTAACACTTAATACATAACAAACTAGGCACTAAAACATGATGCAACTTACACCTATCACTTCTCATGTGTCACTTCTCCTATCTGTGATGGTAGTAAATCCTATCTTGGTAGCTGTTAAGCTATATTGAATGGTGATGGGCAAGTTTTACAATTTATAAGCTCTCAAAATACTACAAGCACACAGGTCGTGGGTGTAGTATGTGAGATGTCAATCCCTCGACGAGTGGTGAGCTAATTCAGTTCTAAGTTATCTAAGGCCCTAAGAATTATAAAATTGAAAATAAAAAATAGACAGAAAAGTAAACACTTGAAGATAATTGGCAGAAATTTAATTTATAAATTAACACGAAAAGAAATGAAATTGAGTTATAACAAATTCATAATGAGAAATCACACAAGAAATTCCAAATTATGAGAAAGGGGGATTTTTTTCTATCATTAATGCTAACCTCATTATTTAGGTGTTAATGAGGTGTCAGTTCTAGACTACCCAAGGGCAGATTACTTTCTCTTAAGTTATAATCACAAACCCTAAATAATAGTCTCTAATTAGGTTAAATATCGAACATATAATCTTTCAATTACGAATAGCTCTAACCCCAATCAGTTATTAAGCTTTCTAAAAAACAATTGGGTCTTACATGAGATCTGTCTCTATGTAATATCTGATTTGATTAACTGTATGGTCTATTAGATCGTTTAATTCTCATTAACCCAACCCAATCATTTTGCATTCGATTCACTTTCTCGATTCATTATCGAAGCATGAAGTTACATCAATTACTCACAACACCCACATAATTAAATACAAAAATAACTAGATTAACATTAAATCAAGTCAAAATTCCTAAAGAAAATTAGAACATCATGATCAAACCCAAATTCTTTAACATATTCATATCCATCTTAACATTTAAAGAAAAAGAACACAAAGATGAATGAAATATACTTTGGAAGGAGATTGCCTCAGGAAAGCAGCAGCAGAAGCCGGCTCCTTTCTTAACTTCTTCCTCTTCTCTCTCTTCTTCTTCTTCTCTTTTCTTGGAGTTTTCCCCAAAGTGGCAAATTGGAGAGCTCCCTTAGGGTTTCTTCTTTATCCTTTTTATACTTTTTTCTATTCTGGGCAACCTTAGCGTTTGTTTGGGTTCGAAAAGTCTGAAAAGTCTCTCGAAAAATTAAATCTAAAAGGTTGTCCGCATCTATCCTTGAGTAGGCCACGATCGTGGCACTTGATTTTCCTTTTTGCCACGATCGTGGCAGACTAGGCCACGATCGTGGTGCCTTCTATTTGGTTCTGTCATGATCGTGGCTCATTGCCCATAATTGTGGCCCTAGGTTTGGCTTTGGGCCTTCTCTGAATTTCTTCTGTTCTTCAATATTTGCCCTAAAATACTAGCAAACACATCAAGGCACCTCAAAAACATAAAATTGAAACTCAATTACGTGCTCTAACCCACAATACAAATATCTAACTAGCCAACTTAATCCTAACCTAAACATGCACTAATCGTTCAATTTAATAACTAAGCACATACTAAATTACCTACTAAAACATTATGTAATCTACCACTATCAACATCCCCACACTTAAATTTTGCTTGTCCTCAAGCAAAAACAAAACCAAAAAACCAAAAAACCAAAACAAAACATACACACATGCACAATAATGGAACAATGGCATTAAACTTCACAAAAAAATAACTACAAACACCATCTCTCAAGTTGTTCTAACTTATTAACTTATGAAACCTATGTCTAAGTACTTCGGATTAAATATACATACTAATCAAGACCTTAATGTCAAGTTTATTGACCCCTATCACTTGCACACACACATTGATAATTATTTATTCAATCAAAATTGTAATTATCCCTAAGTAGGTTTTCATAAAAATTCAAGCTATTCATAAAGATCAGTAAGCTTATCTGATAAAACACTATTTTTTTATTTTGATTGACATGAATCTAGTTGTTTCCTGAAGGCAAACATTTGTGATGAATGGCGATCCAGTTACTCAATTAGGTCATGTTTTTATTAAGCAATTTGGTTGGAATGTCATCACAGCCTTTTGATGTGAAGGCAAACATTTGTAATGAATGTCCCCCGGTTACTCAACTATATCACATTCTCAACTGACTACTAACTCTATTCATAATCCGAAGGCTAGCGGAATAATTATTCAATTAAAATTTAAAATGTTATTATTATTACCTACCTCATTACTTTTAGCTAGCTCATGAAAAGATACTAACAATGCTACTTATTCGATTAGCCTAAAAATATAAATGAATGTGACAAATTCTTAGGGTGAATAAACTAACATCATATCATAATTAACACGTATATTTAACCAAAATTAACCTATGTCACTAATTTCATGAGCCAAAAAACCTTCACAAACCAAAAGGCTATATTCAATGTTAAATTGGTTCTGTTAAGTCCTAGCATTCACACGAATCACATCATGCAAAGCTAAACAAACTAACATACGATATGCAAAATTCACATTCAAAATAAAAGCATACATGCACACAACCCTCTCCACATTTGGACAACACATTGTCTCAATGCGAGAAGAGGAAAAAAACAACACATAAAGTGGGAATAAAAATGTAATAATACGGAAACATAATGACAAGATAAAGACATAAATGAAAAGATAAGGGTTAAGAGCATAGAATAGAACCCTTCATGGTGATTGAGGTCGTGATGGCGTAGTGTTGAGACTAAATTCTCTTAACACCGAGAGTGTTTTCCTATCTTATAAATGATTCAAGAGAGTAAGAGAATTATTGATCCAACCCATTCTAACTCACTATAGAATTGAAAACAAATCTAACTGCACAATAATTTAAATCTAACTACTAAACGTCCTAATTTAAGGTCATTAGTTTGACCTTGCATCCTTGGAAGCGTGTTCAATTGTTCGAAAGGAAGGAAATTATTTCCTTTTCCATGGAAACCACTCCTGTGAGATATGGTTTACAAGAATGTCCGTTGACCTTAAGGATCTCCTTGTTTGAGTTTTCCAATTCAAGGGCTCCATGAGAAAACACTTGAGTTACCGTAAAAGGTCCACTCCAGTGCAATTTAAGTTTTCCTAAAAATAGCCTAAGCCTTGAATTATATAGCAAGACCGTATCCCCAACCTTGAAATATTTGGCCTCAAATGAGAATCATGCCACTTCTTCACCTTTTTTATATAAAGTTTGGCATTTTCATAAGCATTGTGGCGAAACTCATTGAGTTCACTGACTTGTAAAAGACGTTTTTCACCTGACTATTTCCAATCAAAGTTTAAGAGTTTTGCTGCCCAGAATGCGCAATGGTCTAATTCTACAGGCAAATGACACGCCTTACAATATAGATAAGTGTAAAGGGGGTAGTGCTGATTGGAGTTTTGAAAGCGATTTGATAAGTCCATAGAGCATCATCCAGTTTCGATGCCCAATCCTTTCTCAAATTATTTACCATTTTTTCTAAAATACACTTGAGCTCTCGGTTTACAGCCTTGACTTGTCCACTGGTCTATGGGTGGTAAGGGTGGCAATGTGATGGTGAACCCCATATCTTTTAAGGAGAGCATCAAAAGATATGTTGCAAAAGTATGCTCCTCCATCACTTATTATAGTTCTTGGCACCTTAAATCGATTAAATAATATTTTTAAAAACTTTTGTACAACTTTCCCATCATTAGTTGGAGATGCCATAACATCGGCCCAGCGAGATATGTAATCCACCACCACTAGAATGTACAAGTTTCCCATGTAGGATGGGAAAGGGCCTATAAAGTTGATGTCCTATATATTGAAGATTTCAACTTCCAAAATATTGGATAAAGGCATCTAGTCTCTTTTGGAGATGTTACTTACTCTTTGATGGCGATCATACTGTGCCACGAAAGCTTGAGCATCCTTGAACAAATGTGGCTAGTAAAATCCACATTTGAGTACTCAAGACGTTGTTTTGATTACTTCAAAGTGGCCAGCGTATTGAGTTTCATGACACTATGTTAATATATCCAACATTTCTTCATCCAGAACAAATCGTCATACTAAACCATCAACACATGTTTGATACAAGATTGGTTCATTCCACAAATATCTGGTGCATTCATGCAAGAACTATTTCCTCTATTGTTATGGTAAATCAGAGGGGAGTTTACCACTTGCAACATAATTTGCGATATCAACAAACCATAGTGTCGTCAGGCTGTTAAGTAACATTAAGATTTCATTAGGGAATTTCTTATTAATATCATCACTTTGCTCAGATTCCCCTTCTTCTAGATGTGATAATGGTCTATGACCACATTTTCTGCTCCCTTTTACTTTGTACTTTGATATTAAATTCCTGTAAGAGGAGTACCCATCGAATAAGCCTCAATTTCGCATCCTTTTTGTTAAAAAGATATTTTAAAGCAGTATGATTAGTGAATACGATCACTTTTAACCTTAGAAGGTATGATCAAAACTTATCACAAGCATACACCATGACGAGTAATTCCTTTTCTGTGGTAGTGTAGTTAAGTTGGGGTCCCTTGAGGGTCTTGTTTGAGTAGTATATCACATGCAACCTTTTGTCTTTTCATTGACCTAATATGCAATTGATAGCTTGGTCACTTGCATCACACATAACCTCAAATAGGAGTGTCCAATTAGGTGGTGTCAAGATTAGGGCTGATGTTAATGCCTCCTTTAATTGATTAAATGCGGATAAACAATCATCATAAAAAAGGAAGGGCAAATCCTTGATTAACAAGCCTGTCAAGGGTCTTACAATCTGTGAGAAATCTCGAATGAAGCGACAGTAAAACCCAGCCTGACCTAGAAATCCTCTCACTCCCTTAATGCTGATTGAAGGTGGGAGTTCTCTATAACCTCCATTTTCGCTCTATCCACTTCGAATCCGTGGTGATAAATTTTTTGCCCTAGCACTATTCCCTCCTTCACCATAAAGTGACATTTTTCCCAATTCAATACTAAGTATGATTCTTCACATCTTTGGAGTACCCTGTCTAAATTGGTTACGCACATTTCAAAAGAATCTCCAAAACTGAAAAATCATGCATGAAAACTTCCATTATGTCCTCGATCATATCCACTAAGATAGACATCATACACCTTTGAAATGTCACTGGGGTATTGCATAATTCGAAAGGCATCCGTCTATATGCAAAGCTACCGTAAGGACATGTGAATGTGGTCTTTTCTTGGTCATCGGGGTAGATGAATATCTAATTGTACCCCGAATAACCATCCAAGAAGTAATAGAATGAATGACTAGCCACTTTTTCTATCATTTGATTTATGAATGGGAGAGGGAAATGATCCTTTTTGATCACTTTGTTGAGTTTACGATAATCTGTACACACTCTCCATCCCGTGATTGTTCTTGTTGAAATTATTTCCCTGTTTTCACTTTCCATTATAATCATTCCATACACACTATACCGGACTGACCCATTTACTATAGGATATGGGATAGATTATCCCTGCATCTGAAAGTTTAACTAATCCTTTCTTGACCACTTCTTTCATGTGAGGGTTTAGCCTACGTTGACATTCCCTCACCGCTCTACATCCTTGTTTGAGGTTTATTAGATGTATAGAAACAATAGGGCTTATACCTCGAATGTCAGAAATCTACCCTCCTATGGCCTTGATTCGCTTCCTGACAATCGTTACCACCTTACTCTCTTGGTTCCTATCCAAATGATTAGAAATGATGATGGGTAACGTTTAACCTTTACCTAGAATGGTAAATTTGAGATGTGTAGGTAGAGGTTTAAGATATAAGGTGGGTGGTTTCTCTGTGGATAGTGGTATGGGTGCTTCGGTTTGGACTAAAATGTCTTGGTGAGTTTGAACATCTGACTCCTCCATCTCATCGTCTCCTTCAGACTCAGTCTTGTTCATATTCTCAGCATCATTTTCTATCTCCACTTTAGTTGACTTTACTTCTACAATGCAATTCTCTACTTGTTCTTACATACTTGCATTTATAATTTCAATTTTCATACACACGTTGCTTTCCTTTGGATTCTTTGTCGCCTTATTCATATTAAATTCCACTTTATCTTCACCAATATGAAGTGTCAATTTTCTTTCATGGACATCAATTAATGCTTTTCCTGTGTTTATGAAAGGTCGCCCAAGAATCAGCGGACAATTCGTATCCTCTCCAAAATCAAGAACCACAAAGTCCATAGGGATAATAAACTTATCCACTTGTATCAGAACATCTTCCACCACTCCAAATGGTCTTTAAATAGATTGATCAGCTAACTAAATTAACATTGATGTTGGCTTTCCTCATCAAGCCCCAGTTTTTTTAATATCGACAAAGGTATTAGGTTAATACTTGCTCCTAAATCACAGAGGCATTTTTTGAATTCAAGGTCACCAACCACACAGGGTATTGTGAAAATCTCTGGATCTTTCAGCTTGGATGGAATCTGACTGGTGACTATAGAACTATAGGTATCAGTTAAATCTACCATTTGGTTCTCTTCCCACATACACTTCTTTGATAATATATGCTTCAAAATTTTGGCATATTTAGGCATGTGTTCCAAAACCTCGACAAATGAAAGATTTATTTAAGACATCTTTAGTTTTTCTACAAACTTCACAAATTGTGCATCTAATTTATTCTTTTGCAACAGCTGGGGATATGGAGCTTTGGGTAGGTATGGTGGAGGGGCAACATAAGGTGGGTACTCACTCATATTCACTTATGTCTCCTTTTCTTGGCCTTTCTCAATAGGAGGAGGGGTTGCAACTTCCGTATTTGTGGGTGGTTTCAGTTCTTTCCCACTTCGAAGTGTGATAACTTTAAGTTTCTCTCTCGGTTTTGCTTCAGAAGTGCTTAGGAGATTCCTCGCATTTCTTGCGGACAAAGTATTTGCCAACTGGCTCATTTGAACCTCTAAATGATGTATAAAGGAGTCATAATTCTTTGTTACTTGTTCGAATCTACCTTCTAGATTATTTTGAGCATCATTTAGGCTTCCAAGCTTATCCAAGATTTTATCCAATTTAGCGTCTATGGAATTTGGTTTTTCCTGCTGGAATCTTGGAGGCTCTTGAGGTCGAAATTGACCTCTTACATTGTTGACCAAGAAAAGTTTAGGTGATTCTTCCACCTAGGATTGTAAGTGTTTAAATAAGGATTATTTCCTCCACCATTTCCCAACTGTGCTCCCATATACTTAAATTGCTTCGTTTTATTGTCCTGCATCAGGAAACAGTTGATAGTGTCATAGTTGTCATATCTACACAACTCGTATCTTTGTTGAATGGTCTTAAAAGTGACTGAAGATGATGCTTTCATGTTCTTCAGCTGTCAGGTTAGGTTGTCAATCTTTGCTTGCATCTATGTTATTTGGTTAACAACTTTAGCTTCCTTCTGCTCTCGGAGGATTATGTATTGTCTACTTCACTCATTCATCCACAAACAGTTATTACTGATCATTTCTTACTAGCAAATCCTCCGCTTCGTCAATAGTCTTTTGCATTAGCAATATGCTCGTTGCTATATCTATGGTACCTCTCGTGAGTGGACTTATCCATTGTAGAAAGTTTGTAAAAGGAATTCTTTTGGTAGTTTGTGGTATGGACACCTCCTTTGCAAATCCTTATATTGCCTCGTAAAGTGATTCCCCATTACTTTATTGGAAGTTTGTGATTTCTTTTATCATCTTCGTCGTCTTAGTGAGGTGAAATTACTTGTCTAGGAATACACGTACCAATTGCTTCCACGTTGTGACATTTGAGGGGCTCAGCGAGTGATACCACGCTTTGGCTCTATCCCTCAGCATGAATAGGAAAAGCATCATTCTAATAACATCTTTCGACATCCCATGATATCAGAACGTATCACATATTTCGAGGAAATTACAATATGTGCATTGAGACCTTCGTTGGTTAGTTTTTAAAATTGCATATTCATTTGCAACATGTTCAATAGTGTTAATTTAATCTCAAAAGAAATGGCTTAAACTGGTGGTAGGGTTACTCCTTAATTGGCAGTGTTGAACCCCGGTTTTATGAAGTCTATAAGGGTTTATAGCTGATTGCCTTGATGTCTTCCTTGATTGAGCTATTATTGAAATTCTCCGCCATTGGTTCCTCTATTTCTTCTTTTTAGCATTTGGCCTGTCAAATGGCTCGTTTTAAGTGAGTGATGTCGAGTGCTAAGGTTTTCATGATCTGACTTATACTGCAAGTAACTCATTGCAGGGACGTAACAGTGGTGAAAATGCCTTAGATTACAAGAACTAAACTAATTTTATTACTCCCCGACAACGACGCCAAAAACTTAGTAATGAGCAAGTTTTACAATTTATAAGACCTCAAAATACTACAAGCTCACAGATCGTGAGTGTATTATGTGAGGTGTCGATCCCTCGTGGAGGGGCAAACTAATTCAATTTTAAGTTATCTAAGGCCCTAAGAATTATAAAAATGAAAATAAAAAGTAGATAAAAAAGTAAACAAATGAAGATAATTGGCAAAAAATTAATTTGTAAATTAACACGGAAAGAGATTAAATTGAGCTATACCAAATTCATAATAAGAAATCACACAAGAAGAAGTTCCAAATTATAAGAAAGGGAGATTTTTCCTATCATTAATGCTAACCTGGTCATTTATGTGTTAATGAGGTGTCAGTTCTAGACTATCGAATGAAAGATTACTTTCTCTCAAGTTATAATCACAAACTCTAATTAATAGTCCCTAATTAGGTTAAATACCGAACATGTAATCTCTCAATTACGAACAACTCTAATCAATTCTTAAGCTTTCTAAAAAATAACCCTATCTCATACGAGATCTCTCTCCGTATAATAACCGATTTGATCAATTTTGTGGTCTATTGGATCGTTTAACTCTTAATAACCCAACCCAATCATTTTGAATTTGATTCACTCTCTCGATTTATTACCAAAGCATGAAGTCACAGTAATTAATCACAACACCCAAATGATTAAACATAAAAATAACTAGATTAATATTAAATCAAGTCAAAATCCCTAAAGAAAATTAGAACATCATGATCAAACCCAAATCCATGAACATATTCATATCCATCTCAACATTCAATGAAAAAGAACACAAAGATGAATGAAATACACTTTGGAAGGGGATCGGGATGCCTCAGGAAAGTAGCAATAGCAGAAGCCGGCTCCTCTCTCCTCTCTCCTCTTCTTCCTCTTCTCTCTCTTTTTAGAGTTTCCCCAAAAGTGGCAAATTGGAGAGCTCCTTTAGGGTTTCTTCTTTATCCTTCCTAGACTCTTTTTTATTCTAAGCAACCCTAAGGTTTTTCTAGATCTGAAAAGTTCGAAACGTCCCTCGAAAACTTAAATTTGGAAGGTTATTCGTATCTGTTCTCGTGTAGTTCATGATCATGGCACTTGATTTTTCTTTCTTTCATGATCGTGGCGTACTAGGCCATGATCATAGCACCTTCTATTTGGTTCTGTCATGATCATAGCCCTGGGTTTGGCTTCAAGCCTTCTCCGAATTTCCTCTGTTCTTTGATATTTGCCCTGAAACACTAGCAAACACATCAAGGCACCTAAAACACATAAAATTGAAGCTCAATCACGTGCTCTAACCCCCAAAACACAAATACCTAACTAACTAACATAATTTTAACCTAAACATGCACTAATTGTTCAGTTTTCAGTTTAATAACTAAACATATTATGCAATCTACCACTATCATTGAGGTGATCCTTGTCTGCTTATAAAGCTACCTACTTGTTTGAGAACCTGATCAGTCAGTAAATGTCTCCTATTAGTCCCTGTCTCCTACATACCATATGAATATACAATATAACATCTAAGTTGAATGCAACCATGGTACTGATATATGCTTAATTGATTATGCATTTATTCCATAACATTTAGTGGTAAATGATAAAAAAAACTTAAGATGTTCACGTTAGTTCATATTTAGTTTTAGGTACAATTCATAAATGAAGGAGCTAAAATGAGTCAAAAGAACTATATTTGAGTTGCTTTTCAAAGGTTCACACTTGTCCTCATAGAGAAAGAATGAGACTGATTAGAGTAAGATGAGATAAGAAAATGCATGAAGATGATGATTATATGTCAAAAAACATCAAAAGAAAAATGATTCATGGCTTGCATAGGCATGAGACACCTCTCATGCCTGTACAAGGTCCGTGAGAAGCAACTCATGGGTATAAGACACTTCTCACACTTGTAAGAAGTCACTCACGGGCATGAAAAGTGACACCTGTCCCATTTTTAACCTAGTTTTGACTATAAAATGAATGTTATTTGACGGTAGCAGACATGTTTTCATTGGAGTTTTTCTTTTTGGGAGAGTGAGCTCTCAATTTTGAAGATAAGGAAGGGTAAAGCTCCATATCTTTGGAGAACAATGGAAAAGATGGAGGGCTAAGCTTATCGACACTAGCTCAGAGGTGATATTGACGTTAAAGAACCCAGTTAAGCATTTCTCTCATTGTTTGTTGTTATTTCTCTTAGGGATTGATTATGTTATCCTATGTTTAATGTTTGGGTGTTGCGTGAGAATGATTCAATGCTCTATTTGATTATTTTTATTTAGGAACTCTTTGTTAGAATCTTCAATATAATTCGTAATTATGTTGAGATTTATTTGTGGCAACTAATGATTTTTAATCATTAAGGATAACATGACTAGGTTAAATGAACTGAGCTTGTGTAGTTGTTGCCTTAATTAATCTATTTTCTTAAATCATAATGTGACTATCCAATTAAATATAGAGAGCTTGTTTTAAGTTGTTCGATAGCTAGGTTTAATTAACAAGCTCTTATTAATTAAATAAGACCTAAGGGAAAATCGAGATTAACAAAGCGTATTGTTAACCTATGTTGTGTCCAGTTTATATTTCTTTTAATTGCATTCATATCTTGATTTTGGTTACAAATCCTTATGTTTTTATCCAAATGTGAGATAAATTAAGTGAAAATGGTGTGAAATTGCATGAATGTTAATTGGATTATTTTGTGAATTTT
>JAOTAY010000003.1:21232221-21248398 GCA_025629805.1 Erythroxylum baracoense | reverse complement strand
TCCAAACATTCCCATTGGATGGCCTAAATGAAGATCAACTCAGGATGAGGTGCTTCCCATACACATTGAAGGATCGGTCCAATATATGGCTGATGACCCTTCCACCCAGTTCATTGACTACATGGGAGGAGGAGTACAACAAATTTATAGGAAAGTTCTATTCCCATGAAAAGACTTATGAGTTGCAGAAAAAGATATCAACCTTCACTCAGATGGAGGGAAAGCCATTCTATGAGATGTGGGAACGCTTTAAACTCTTGCTCATATAGTGTCCACACCATCATTTTCCACTCCACATGCAGAACCAGTTCTTTTATGATAGATTGACACAACAGTGTCAATACACAGTAGATAATGCAACAGGAGGAGTTGTTGGAGAGAAGATAGCCGAAGAAACGTATGAAAATTTTGAAATGATGGGGGCCAATTCTTAACAAAAGAGCGTGAGGGGAAGAAGAGCTAGAGTTCATGAAGTGAGCTCAAATTAAGAACTAGCTATGCATTTAGCTAAGTTAACAAGGCATGTAAAGATGATAACTACAAGGCTACCCCAAAACGTTCCAAATTAGGAGGTATGTGGTATATGTGGAACTTATGGTCATAGAGCTAACATTTGTTCGTATTCTTGTGAGCCCTTAGCAGATAGGGAAGAACAAGTGAACTCACTTAACGAATTTCAACTAAAGGAGCGAAATGATCCATACTCAAACACCTACAACCCTGTTGGAGAAACCACCCCAATTTTTCATAGAAGACCAACAATTCACCAACAAAACCCTAACCACAATACAAAAATTTTCAGAGGCTAAATTATTACCAAAGGCAAGCCTCACTTCAGAACCCACCAAGCAAGCCTTCTTTTAAGGAAAGCCTGAATGCGTTTATTTAGGTCATAACTCAAAATCAAGAGACTAACAATAAGAGGTTCATTTCTTTAGATGCATCTATGAAGAGAATTGAGATCCAAGTAGGGCAACTCGCTACACAAATGCACAATAATCAGAAAGGGAAGTTGCCCAGTTAACCTGAACAAGCCGAAGCAGTCACTATTCTGAGAAGTGGTAAGGTAATTGATAATCATATTGAAATCCCTTCTAATATGTCTAGTTCAAGTAATCAAGAGGAGGAGAACCTCACAAACGAAAAAGGTAAGCAGAACAAAGAAAGCAATAGGCACGACAACCATTCAAGTCATATTAAAAAAGGTGAAAAACTGGGGCATGCAACTGAATGCAATGAAGAACCAAGACTGCATAAGGCAGCTAATCCTTATAGACCATTGATCCTATATCCAAGCTGCCTTTAGGAATTGAAACAAGATAAACAATTTTCTAATATATATATCATGTTTTCCAAAGTTAATATTAATAGGCCTTTGTTATGTGTGATCAAAAACATTCCAACTTATGAGAAGTTCTTCAAAGAACTAAGCACCAAGAAACGGAAGTTTAAGTCAAATGAGAAGGTAATGGTTTCAGAGGTTGCAAGTAAGGTGCTACAATAGCAATTACACCCCAAATTGAAAAACCTAGGGAGTTTCCTTGTGCACGTATTAATGTATAATGGTGATGAGGTTAACGCTTGACCTTAAGGTGAGTATAAACCTTATGCCTCAATCTATTTATGAAAAATTAGATCTAGGATAGTTAAAACCTATAAGCATGTATTTGCAATTAGCCAATAAGTCAATTTGTTATTCGAAAGGAATAAAGGAGGATGTGTTAGTGAAGGTTAGAGGATTGATTGTTCCTATAGACTTTATTATCCTAGACATAGGGAAGGTTAAAAAGCAAGGGAAGGAGGACACTGTACTCTTAAGGAGGCCTTTCATAGCTACTACCAATACCTTGATTGCTATAAAAAACGGGAAGCTGAGCATGACTGTTTTTAGGTAAAACAGTAGGATTTTCAATCTTTAATGTTGAACCTATTCCTACTACTGTTTCTAAAGATTGTTCTTTTTTTGATCAAATTAATGATGCATATTTTGATTTCGCATCGTAAGATGAAGAAGAAAAGAAGTTGGGCTTGGTGAAAGAAATTGGTAAATGCTGTCAATTGTTGGTTATTGCAACTGAAAGAGAGGTTGGGAAATTCTTGGAGAAAAATCCCAATTAAGAGAAGAAAATTATGGAATCGAACACTTTGAGTGATCCACCTTGAGCATGATGGTTAAGGTGTCCAACTAAAGACATTAAAGAAGTATTAAATGGGAGGCAACCCATATAATTTCTATTTTATTTTTCAATTAGTTGTTTGTTATTTCTTTTTAGTGAAACTCGACTTAATCTGTTTGCTTTGTGTGCATAGAGTTGTTTCCTAATCTCTTCTATTTGTTTTCCTCACAGTTGTTCACCGCTCCTCAATGTAGTATGCCATGCTTATTACCATACTTCACGATGAAGCCATAACCCACACTTTTATGTCATATTTCTATCCCTTTTCTTTTTATTATTTTTACTACTTGTTAGTTTAATGTCTTTTAGCTTTAATGCTTGTCCTTGTTCATGTTATTTTGTGTCTTAGATCCCTCTTTTACTTTTTTGTATCACATTCGGGACAATGTGATGTTTAAGTGGGGGGTTTAAGTTGGGGGGAGTATTAGTTAAGAAAAATATTTATTATTTGTGTGTTGTATGTTTGTTTTCCCATTTAATAGTTAGAAATGCATGGTCATGACATAAACTCGATCAGGAATAGAAATGCATAATATGAGTGAATGAGTATACTTGCATGTTTAGACTAATTGACTTAAGTTTCGGTTAAAAGGATATTAGTTTCTTGTGTTAGATAAACAACACTCTCATTTGGTAAGAATTTGAGCCTTTTGAACTATTAAACAACAAATTCAAGTGTTCTTTGTTGAGAGTGTTCTTTCATGATTAAGGAACTTTAGAACTTGCTTGCAAATACTAGTTGATATCATATAATCTTATGCAAACGTTGAAATGGTGAAGGTAATTAGGATTTACCCCTTTTGTTTAAAAAGCCACCATGATGTTTACCTTTAATGAACCCCCTTTGAGCTTAACATAAAACCTTTTCTTTCTTTAAACCCAAAATATGAGCCTTGACTTTAATTATTTATCCTCTTTATTGTACCTACCATAGGCAAGTTAAGCATTTGAATGCATATGATTGGGTTTAGGGAATAATTGTTTGAATAAGGGTGGGGGAATCATAGGATATAATTGGCTATTGAGTTAGGAATGGGTGCGCTCCTCTATATTTTTCTCTTCTAAACTTGATCTTATTCTAAATAAATAAATGAAAAATATAGTAAAAATCAAAACGAAAGAAAGAAAAAAGGTAAAAGTAAAAAAAAGAAGAAAAAGAAATAGAAAAGAAAAGGAAGGAAGAGAAGATAACCTAAAAATTAAAAAAAAAGAGAGACATAAAAAGGGGAGTGCCAATCTTGTTATCTTGAAAGGAAATAATTGAATGTTTTACGCTTCGTTGTTTATATTACTTTGAATACTCAATTTGTTTTATGATTTTAAACTGTGACTTTCCTTTTTTTCTAGCCTGACCCCATTACAACTAAAATAAAGCCCTTCGGCTTGATGTTTGTGTTTGATATGAGTGGTGGAGATTGGATTAATAAGCAAGCCTATAGTAGATGCCTTACATGAAATAAATTATGAGTGAATTTATCCTACATTTGAATGCTTAAGAGGAAGGAGAGTGGAGTGCGTATCTATCACACTTGTTGATGGTTCTTTGAATTGAAGTACTTGTTGATTTTGGCTAAATATGCGAAGAATAGCTTGTCATGGAGTATTATGAGTTTCAAGTTCTTAAGTTGTGTTTATTGAAATGATTGTTGATATTTTTGATTATTTGGGAAAATTGTTGTTTCCATTATTTGTTCTTTTATAGTCTACTGTTCTTTATTATGCTTGAGGACAAGCATAGTTTAAGTATGGGGAAATTGTTGTGTTTAGTTTTTATTGCTTTTAATTACCTTCATATCTTAATTTTGGTTACATATCCTTATGTTTTGATCCAAGTGTGAGATAATGTGAGCAAAAATACTGTGAATATTGCATGAATGTTAATTGGATTATTTTGTAAATTTGCATGAAGGTTAAAGGGAAAGTTCACGTAAATTTTGAATGAAAAGAAAAAAAAGTAGAAAGGTGGTGACATAACTTGTCACCACCGTGACAAGTGCCCTTATAGGGTGACTTAACTTGTCACCCCTGTGACCATTTTTCCTTTAATTCATCAGCTTATTACATATCATGTGTAAGAGGGAAGGCTCGAAATCCTAGACTTAAAACAGACTACAAAAAGAAAGAGTAAGGGAGGTGGCAACATATTCCATCATACATATCTTTCACACCACACAGACTCATTCAAGGAGAAAAACTGAGAGAAAGAAAGAAGACGGAGAAGAGAAGAGAGAATAGTCGGGTTAGGTGAAGAAAAAAAAGAAAAGAGAGGTGAAAGCAGAGTTAGAATTCGATCGCCTGGGTGATTATCAACTAGAAGCAAAAGGCAAGAGCCAATGTAGAAGGCTTGAGAGTGGCAGAATACCACTACAACTCCCTCATCCGATCCTTGTTTGCCTATTTTGTTCCTATTGTTGCATTATTTATTTGTTGTTTTACTGAATTTACTCCTCTGATAGTTGATAGACTCATATTCTGTTAACTTTTGGAAGTCAATTTCAGTTATTTACTTGGTTTATTGCTTAAATACTTCTCTTATACTAATAAAGATGGGATTGAAGTATTGAATATGATGAATCTTGTTATTTATGTGATAGACTGATCTCTTTTCCTTGAGGATTAATGTAGTTATTTTAGTCAAATATGCATGATTGAGGGACTGTGTTGTTGTCTTATGTTTGCTATAGTTTCTGAATTGAGTAGATGTAATAGCATGATCAAACGTTGCATCATTTTGGTATTAAATGAAAGATCGAGATAAGAAGTTTAACATGGAACAAGAAACTATAGACACTTAGGTTAAGAATTAGAAATGTATTAACTTAAATAGTAATTAATATTCCAGTTTTCATAATTAATTCTGATGATACTTTTCAAATATGAGAGTTAGACTGAGTTTATGATTTGAGTTGATCTTAGAGCCCAATTGTTAATTTTAATGAGATGATTACTCAATCATTTCCCCTTAGTCATGCATAGGAGATTAAGTTAGTGAAATTAATTCTCAAGGGTTTTTCACTTCGATTAATCTATTCATTTTTGCTCCTAATTAATTCCGTTTACTTTTTAGTTTAATTTGGTGATTTTCTTCAAAGCCTTCACTTAACAAATCAGGATGGAGTGTTTAGGATTACATCTATTTTTATTTTTGTTCAAGGTTAATTTAAGTGAATCAATTTCACCTTGGTGAAAGATGACTTTGGGTAATCGTTATAACTACCTCGTATATTTATAAGTAAGATAGATTAGGTATTTTTAGAACTTATTTGGGCACAACGAGGCCTAAAGGAAAATTAAGGTTAATAGAACTTATTGTTAACCTATGATTAATAGTTGCTATGAGAGGTATAAGGACAATAATTCAATAAAATATGTTCAACCGTATATAGGCTGAGATTGAACCGATGATCGGGTCCCTAACAAATTCATCTCTTTCATCATTTTTAGGTTGTTTGATTTAATTTGCTTTTGTTAGTTTAGTTTCATTTTATTTTCTTGTTTGAAAACCAAACTAGACCCCTAATAACCTAAACACCACTTATTTTTATTCCAAAAGCTTTGCATACATTCTTTGTAGGATCGACCTAGACTTACCACTGTTATAGTTGTAGGTTTAGTTATTTTTAGTAGTGTTACGACACGCTACCAGTACCAAGCAGCCTCATAGGTGGTAGCCTCTCAAAGACTCCTATCCTCTTTACAAATTGCATCACATAGGGCTCAATATATATCGTCCCTATCTTCTTCTCCTTAGTCTAACGCTAAAAAATTAAGCTAAATTGTACCCTAATTATATCAGTATCTTATTGTTCATATTCCACAGGAAAACATGTCCAGTTTCTCAATGAGTCTAGAACTATCACCATGCCTACAAAGCATATGACTCATGAGGTCATGGACGTACCTAAGTGCGAGATGTCATAAGGTGGATCCCTTGGATTTATTCAGGTCGTATGTACCCTCCTCGTTGATGATGAGCCAGAAGTGATGGGTATACTTCCCTATGAAAAATCTATCCAAAGGCTCCTAGTACTCCTGTGCCTCCACGAATCCCAATGGTAAAGGCCTATCATCACAAAGAAGTTTGTGTAGCTCATCCTCATCATCTCTCCGAGCATCCTGAGCTAGATTATGTTTGGATGGTCCCAATCTTAGTGGCCCTTTTCACGAAGAACCTGGAGACACCTCGAGCTTAAGCAACTAGTTCATGGGCTCCATGATCCTAAAGAATCGAGACTACGCTTTAACGCTACTGAAATCTCAAACATGTTGGGCCAAGTTGATATGCTCCAACACCTCCCAATCGATGCATCTGTAGGTCCCAAATCCCTTCTCCTTAAGCCACTGAACGTACTTGACATTGAATAGTAACATCTCATGTTATGTTAGTGAATGTACTGTAGTCGAAAGTGCTGATGGTGAGCAAGTTCCACTCGGGCTTCTAAATGACCCCTCTCATCTCTATCTCTTCCTCAGTACCTCCTTTTCTCTTCGTTATTGTGTGACTTCTATCCGTCTTATCATTTTACCTAAAACTAAATAAAATACGAGAAAATAAAAAATATAAATATGAAAAACTGGATTTCCCTACACTTAATTTGTATGCTCACTACATTATGTAATAGCAAAAAACATATAATTAAATTAAACTAAAAATAATGAAATTAGTAAAATAATTAGAAATTAAAATAATAAAAAAATTAAGAATACAATTACAATTACTATTGCAATTGCAATTCCTAAAATTGAAAATTCAAGTAAATAATTTAACAAATAAATCTATACTAAACAAAATAAAAACCTAATTGCAAAACACTAAATTGAGAAGAAATTAAACTAAGAAATCATATCTAATTGCTAGAAAAATAACAAATTAAACCTAATCTAACAAAATCAACATAATTCATCATATAGTGAGCGAAATTTGTATACCCAAATCAAATTTCATCTAATTCTCATGTAAGTAATCAAATTAATCCAATAATTCATGTGGAAAAGGATGAAATTCAACTTGTAATTGTATTGAAGCACAAAACTTGGTGGAATCACCCTATGATGCAATAATGGTGTAGCCATATTGTTTTAGGCATGAAAACCCTAAAATTAACCAAAATACCCTAATTTTGAAGTTTAATTCACATAAAAGACAAGAAAAAAATTACTTGAATGTTACAAAATCACTTTAGAATGTTAGTCTAGGCTGAAGAAGGGGGAGGCTCATTAAGTGGGTGGCAAAATATGGAGATAACAAGGGAGAAAATAAAAGGGATAGGTTTTTAACGTGTGTCATGAACTTACATGGTTGATTACACAGCCATGTAAGTCACCATAAATGTGTGAATTCTAACATGCATGTGTCTTACAGATCAGATACACAGCCTTGTGTGTGACCATGTAAGTCACTATGACAGAAGCTTTAGTGCCACGATCGTGGCCTGCATGACAGACAGTGCATCCCAACTTTCCAATCTTCATTTTTTTGGGACATTTTGGACCTTTTGGGCATGGGAAAAGCCCTAGAGTTGCCCCAATTAGAAAAGACTATAAAGAAAATAAGAGACAAAAAAAGGAGCCTCCACGTTTGCCATTTAGGAAAGCTTCAAAGAAGAGAAGAAGAAGATAGAGAAGAGGAAGAAGAGGAGAGTGGAAGCAGGTCTTTCGATGTTGTTGCCTTTCTGGGTTATCCAATTCGAGTTTCTTTCTCCTTTCCATCTTTATTTTCTTTCATTTAATGTATGAGATGATAATGGATTGTATGATGATGGATCTTGGATTGTTAATGATGTTCTAATTTTTTCTTCGGGATTTTACATTGATTTAATGTTAATATAGTTGTTTTGTGTTATTTTGATTGGGATTTATGATTAATTATGAAACTTGCATATTTTGGTAATAAACCGAGAGGGTGAATTGAATAAAAATGATTGAGTTGAATTAATGAGAGTTAAGTAATCCAATAAACCACGTGATTAATCATATCGGTTATTGTGCAGATAGAGACCCCGTGTGAGATCCGGTAGTTTATTAGAAGGCTTAAGATCTAATTAGAGCTGTGGGTCTTTTGTTAATTGATAGATTGTAAATTCCATAATTCAATTAGGGCTTATGATTTAGGATTCAATAATTATAACTCTCGAGAGAGTAATTTACCCTACAATAGTCTAGAACCGACACCACAATAATGCATGAAAGACTAGATTAGCATTGATTCTAATAATTGGTAATCTTCTTGTTGATTTCCATTGTGACTTTTGTGTTGCTCGATTTTGATTTCTATTGTGTTGAATTTACAAATTAAATTCTTACCAATCTTATTTTCGTGTTTACTTTTCTTGCAATTTTTATTTTCAGTTAGTTAATTTTTCCAAGGCTTAGATAACCTAGGATTAGATTATTTCACACTTTCTCGCGAGATCGACCCTTCACATACTACATCTCACAACCCATGCATTTGTGACATTTGAGGGCTATAAATTGTAAAGCTTGCCCAACACCCAACACAGACCTAAAAATCAACCTTGAGAAGCGTAATATCTTTCTATCAAGAGATAATCTTAACCATATTAAGAATTTCAAAAATATTGTAGTATTAAAATTTTAAGAGACCTCCTTCCGAATATCTTAGTATTCTAATAACAGTTATAAGACTCATCAATAGAGATTGTCAACCTATGCTTAATGCAACGCCCCAACATATACCATAAAAGTATTATAGCATGTCTATAGTGTATTAAAAAGTAAACACATAATGAATTAAGTATATCTAAATATAGTAAGAGATATAATGATACTTAATGTAAAAAATAACAGTAAATGAATAATTTGTTCGCTTCAATATGGACATACATATTTAAACGTGAAATATGTATAGAAATGTTTGATATGTTTGCTTGGATTATGAATATGATATGAGGGGAATTAATAAAAGAAGAATTACATAAGAAAATGGGACTTTTTGGCTAAAATGGATGTATTTTTATGTTACTCTTGTATAATAAGACCGAAGTTAGTTGATTTGAGATGTGTACCTCGCTGAATAGATAGGTTCCACTGAACAAATTTTTGTAATTTGGCCATATCTTGGTCTGTAGACCTCCAAATTGGATAATTTTAATTGAAGATTAAACTAGAGACATAGGTATAAAACTTTCATGAAGGAATCAAAATCTGATTATGCCTCTAAGAGTTTTGAATTTTGTTTTGAAGTTGAGTTCTAGCTACTATCCTTATTTTCGAACAACCTGTAATATTTGTGGTATAACTCCCAATATAATTAACCAAATTGCAAGAAATTTATGCCATTAGAAACTTAAGGCATAGGGGAATGAAATAAATTGATAGGATTATAGGCTAATTTAGGAATTAAATGAAGAATAAGGACCAATATGCAATTTTCCTAAAGTCAACTCATGGACCAATAAGATTAAAACATGTGTGTCCAATATAATTGTAACAAATGGTCCAACAAAATTGTAATACATAGTCCAATAGAATTGCAACACATGGTCCAATATAATTTTAACACTTGGTCCAATAGAATTGTAACATGTGGTCCAATGGATTGTAACATATGGTCCAATAAGATTGTGACATATGGTCTAATGGGATTGAAACATGTGTCTAAGACTAGAAAATTCATGAAAAGACATATGAAGAGGGGAGATGGATGACACTTTGATGGCTTAACTTCATATTTTTCTCCTCTCCATTTCACCTTCTTCATTCCATCGTTTTTCATTTGGTGATTCAAGCAAATCCTAAGAGGGAGGGAAGAAAAGGCAATAGAAGAACTACTTTGTCAATTTTGAGGTTTGGGACTTCACTTAGTTAATTTCTTTATTTGTGTATATTTGAATGTGTAAAAAGATTCATTTGGATGTGGAATGGTTACTGAGATGATACTTTGGTGTTATGTAGCATAGAATTGGTTGAATATGAAAAGAATGTATTGTGTAGTGGAATTTTGTCTAGGGATTGTTGAACAGGTCACATTGTTTGGGTCATAAATCAACTTATAGACTTCTAAATTTGGTGATTTCAATTGCATATGAAAACTAAGACATAGAACTAGAAATCCCTAGAAGGGACTTTGACTTAATTATGATTTTATGACCTTGAAAATTGAGATAAAAAATGGTGACCTAATGTTATCCCTATTTTGGAGCAGCTTGCGATATTTGGTTTATGTCTTGTAAGTTAGGAGTCTAAATGACTTGATTGTTAGTGCTATAAAAACAAGGGACATAGAGGGAGAAATTGTCTAGAAGATCTAGAAACCTAATTCGAACATTGTGTATATGAATATTAAGGAATAAGTAGTGGTATGAATAAAGAAAGTGTCTGTCACAACCGTGACATTGTTTTTGTTTTCATTTTTTACCGCATCTTATCCGAACCTTTATGAATGTGTATGAACATTTTTAAACACCTAGAAATAAATAAAATAGGACTTACCAAATGTGAATTGGGAGACTGAAAATTGGAATATAATATTGAGCATAATGCATTCTAAAGAAAACTTACATGTACATAAATGATTTGTATACATATTTATTACTCATATGTGTATAATATGATTATAAAAGTGTAATTTTGACACCCTTCTAATGGTAGTAAATTATGACTTGCATGTATAAACACAGATATAGATTTTATGACTTGAAACATATATCATATGACTTGCCAATATATGAATTGTGAAGCTGGAAAATGGTTAAAGTAAATGTTACAGTGCCTGCTCTATTGTCTTGGTGGTAGATAGATGGGCATGCATGTAGAATTACAGTGCAACTGTTACAGTTTGAGACCACTAGTATCCACAATTCGATACCTTCGGGTATCCACAATTCGATACCTTTGGGTATCCACAGTTTGATATCTTCGGATATCCACAACACCCATTATCCACACCCAAAGCATGCTTAACATATAAAAGAAACTTAACAGTCATAAATAAATATTGCAACATAAGAAAAACAACATAACAACATGAATAATTGATATTGATGAGTATTTGTATTGATTGTAATGATAAATTGTAATGATGTGCAATTATATTAATAATTTGTATCAATGAGCGTTGAATATCAATATTTGACTTATAAATGTGCATTTTCGACATATGGATAATATGTTGAAGCATATCTGCATTATGTACTTTGCTTAATTATGCCGTCATTGTTTCCATAAGTATTGAATATCAATGTTTGATTCATAAAAGTGAATTTATTGCATATGAGTTGTGATATTTCTTAATGGTTTGCTTGGCGAATAACTGCTATGAGTGGTCATTCAAACTAAGTATTTTCCTCACTAAACTTTCAAGCTTAACACGGGTGTTAATATGTGTAGGTCCAAGTCATAGGAGTGAAGTACAAGAAACATCTACAGTGCCCAAGGCCAACAGATAGAAGAAAAAATACTTTTAGAATGTGTTTTTAGTTACAGATGATTGCATATGTAACAAAAAAAGAAAATTGTATGCTTTCTTTTGGATTACCATGTAAATGCAAAGATGCATTGTTACTGTTAAATTATAATGTTAAGCACCGGAGAGTTTTATAATGTGTATATGTATAGCATTGAATAGAATTGTATGTTTATGAATGCATGTATAAGAATTTGGTTGCCATATGTGTGGATAGTTGTAGGTTCCGTATAGGAGGTGTTACACTTAATTCCATTCAAAGAAGAATATAGACATAAAACAACAAAAATCTCTTATATGCTAAAGGATTCAACTCATTCCTCTATCCTAAGTAATATTTATATGCATTAGAGCTCTCACCTTGTCCTCCCTCGTAGTATAATTAAGGCAATAAAGAAACCAACGTACAATTTCTTGTGGACAAGGGATCTAAACAATTAATCAAAGGTAAAATAGACAAATGTATATACCTCTAAAGATGAAGGGGACTTGGGGATTAACTTGATTAAATTTGTAAACGACACGCTCTTGGCTAATAGAATATAAAAGATTCATGTGGACAAGGAATCCCTCTCGTTAAGGCGGATACATACTCATTTCCTTAATGGGAGAACTTTTGGAGCTTCAAACCTCAAGTAAGCACATCCTAGACTTTACTTTTAATATTGAAACTAAAAAATATCATGAACCAAAACATTAAATGTATCATTTATAATGGGTATGTTAAATCCTTCTAGTTTAATAATTGGTATAGCCAAGGTCATTTGTATAACTTCCTTGCTCCCACAATTTTAAGTATATATTGCCAATCAATGCTAAGATCAGGGAAGAAGTGAAAGGACGAGCCTGGAGTTACCAGTTGATAGGGTTCTCATCTATAATGTCCAATATACCATCATACAACCCCAATACTACAAGATAAGATTTAATCACATGGACAACTCATAGCTAAAGCTTGTTTACAAATAAAACTTGCCTTGGATAATTCAAAGTTTCCTCTCTAACGGTTGAATGGCATAAACTAGTATGGGAACAAAACTACATCACAACAGCTACTTTCATCCTTGGGTTGGTTGTGAAATGAAAACTTCAGACACAAGACAAGATTAGAGGAATTCTAATCAATGACACTTAGTTACCTTTATCAACAGGAACAAGAAACCATCAAACATTTATTTTTCAATTGCAATTATTTAGCAACAATATAGATGGCGATGCAATGGTATATTTGTATATGCACTAAAAATGATTGAGATTCATAGTATTGAAAACTGAAACTGGAAAATCAGTTCTGTGCAAGTGACTATTGAAATGAAAGCAGTGAGTGTAGCGGCCACACTGGCGCCATATGGCATTTGGAACAAAATGATTTACCACCAGATGAACCAACATACATTCCCTCCACATAAACTCAATTTTTAAATTTCATCTCTTCCAAAGAAATTCCACGTAGTAAATTTATGCAAAAAAAGAAAAGAAAGTTGCTTGCTGAATCAATACAGCGGAACTATGGAAGTCAGAGAGCAAGCTGAATATCACCGAGGTCGAGTTGGGCAGCGATCTCTTCGAGTTGCTTCTTCACGCTCATATCAATCAACTTAGACCCTGAGTTCCCATACCTCACAGTGAACCCCGCCACAAGACTCGGGTCAATCACTGTCTTAATCCTCACATTCTTCGCCCCGGTCAGCTTCTGAACTTGTTTCGCTATCTGGGCCAAATGCTGCGACTCCAATTTCACCACCGAACTCACTATCGCAAGCTCCGTGTTCGCCAACTTGTTGTACACCATCTCGAACTCTCTCACTATGTCTTTGATTATTTCCACCCTTTTTGACTCCACCAAGATGTTCAAGAAGTTAGCTGTGTGGGGTTGAAATTCCGAAGATTTCGCGATTTCATCGATTACTTGGCCCTTCTTTTGGATATCGATTGTTGGGTTTACGAAAAAGTCGATAACTTGGGGTTCAGAGAAGAGCTTTTCGATTTTTTCGACGTCAGCGCAGGTAGCTTGGAGGGTGTTACTGGATTTCGCCACTTCCGCAAGGGCAGCAGCGTAACTGCTGGCGGCCGTGGCGGCCATTTTGGCACCGCTGGCGCCTGCACCACGGACGGCACGGTGGTGGGAAGCGGAGAGGTTGAAGGAAGGGAAAGAGGCGGAGAAGGAAAGATTGAGAGGTCTTTGAGAAGAAAAGGGTGTCGGGAGTTTTGCAGAAGGTGGGACTTTGGATTGGAGGGAGACGGCTACTCTTCGGAAAGCTGCCATATCTAAAGAGCTTAGGAGGTCTTTGGTGGCTCAAACTTATTAAGGTTGTGAAGAAGAGGTGTGTTGGGTGCTGACATTATTGTTGGGGAGTGGTTGTTATCTTAGAAGTGAATCGTAGCCACTAATAGATAAAGGGATAGATAAGGAATTGGAGGGTGGATTGCGGGATCCGCATAAACTCCACTTATTTTCTAATTGGAGCTGCTCATTTTCTTGTCGTCACGAGTCTCGTTTGTCTACTAATGGACCACAAGCCGATTGAAAGGAGGGGCCAAAAAAAGAAAGATTTGTTGTAACTCTGTAACTCTAAGCTCAATTTACATAAACAGTTAAATAGTTTCGTTAAGGTTCTAGGAATGTCAAGAATACCGTACAGACTTTAGCGTCGAATTAAATTTTAGTGCAGTATTATATTGGTATTAGTCAATACAATTATCATTTTAAGCAATATTTTAAGTTTATAAAATAGTATCTGAATTTTTAAAAAATTGTAAAATAATTTATTAGTATATTGTACTATATACTTTATAATTTTACATTACCCTTATCTTCAAATATTATAATAATAAATTTTAAAATAATAACTATTTATTTATTTTTATTAACATTAATTTTTAAATACTTCACATATAAATAATAACTACAATTAATATGAAAAAATATCATTTAATCATTATATAAATATAAAATTATGAACAATACAAAATATTTAAAATATTACAATTTCATCGTATAATAAATAATAGTTACATCAAAACATCAAGCAAAAAGAATTTTTTTGCAGATATGTTATTAACAATTTGAATTTCATCGTTAGATAAAAGTTTGTCGTATAATCAATACCTAGAATTAAATTTAAGATGTAACACTAATTATTAAAATTATTTAATTTTGTGACTTAATTTACGGAAGTAAATAACTTAGGTTAATTTTATATATGTTTAAAAAATGAAGAAAAGAAAAGATATCACCTTAAGGTTTGCTTATAAATTTTATTAATCTAATTGAGCAATAACATTTGACATGTTGTATAATAATCTTTTACTTTTAGATTGACAAGTTTAACATTCAATATTTCGCGATCTAGTTTTGAAAAACTCTACTTGTATGTAGTCTATTTTTGGTACATTTAAACTAGTGATAAAAATTTAGAAAATAATTAGCACTCATTTAAAATAATTTTGGATTAAGTTCATAATTTAAATTTAGAAGTTTATCTAATTTTATAATAATAGATACATTTATAAACTATATCAATCAAATATTTAAAGTTTCAATTTATTGCAAATATATTATTTTATTATTATTACTACTACTAATATAAAATATAATATTTTGTGTGGATTATAAAAGTTAATTATCAAATAAATAAAATTTTTATTCTAGAATGTCCTTTTAAGCCTTAAAATGGTTTTTATTTTACTTTATTGTGCTTTTGTTCACTACTCTCTCTTGCCTTCGTCGACTTTTTTCTATTCACTTAAAACGTTGCGTTTTTCTTTTTCTCAATAAAGTATTCGTGGTCTGTTTGACTAAGGGTAATAAAAATTTATTACCTATCTATTCCTACTTATTACTTATTCCTTTATTTAATTTACAAAATTCAGTAAATTATCTATTCCTAAACGTTAGCTATTCCACGTTACTTATTCCTTTATTTGATTTACAAAAGTCAGTGGATTATCTATTCCTAAACGTTAGCAAGGCAGAATAGCCAAAAAAACCTCTCCCCCGTCTTTCCCTATTCCATACATGTAAACATACCTGCTGACAAGCTATCTCGTACCATCAACCCACAAAATTTGTCACTTAATCAGCAGAGCACTCCTCAGTCACGCAGCAGCACACGCTTCGTCTAGCACTTCCCAGAACGACTCAAGAGCTAGCAATGGAAGGCCAGAAGACTCAAGAGCTAGCAATGACAGACAGACAGCTCCTCCGTGAACATTGAAGACAAAGGCCTCCATGGCAGTTCCCGTGGGAGAAGCCATTGCAGCTCTCTCCACATTCTCTCTCGAGGTGCCCTTTCTTTGTTTCCTTTTTTACTGAAATAACTTAGGAAAGGTCTGCTCAGTTTGGGTTCAATTGAGATCGTTTTGGTGATTTATTTCATTAGATTTTGGAAAGATAAATCGATGTTCACGATCATCTTCAGGAGTCTAAATCTTATCCCACTTCAGATTTCTTTTTTTTTCATTGTGCGGAATACTCTACTGGATGTTTCTTAGTTTGACATTTATTTTCTGGGGCTGTTTTGAAAAAAGATCTCCTTTTCTTCTTGATAATGTTCTTCTTTTTGTGAAAGGATGA
>JAOTAY010000003.1:21210646-21225082 GCA_025629805.1 Erythroxylum baracoense | reverse complement strand
TCTTTTTCTCGTTTCCGTAAAACAGTTGTTGTTTTCTTAAACATGAAAACAGTGCAACGTAACAATAACCAACCAAACGTGTTTTAAGAGGGAGTTTTAATTTTTATAAAAACCACAACAAAAAATGGGGGAAAAAAACGAAAACAAACACCCCCTAAGTTGTCGGAAAGAGAAAGACAGAATCTACCCTTTTTCGGGAGTCGATGGCTATTCGTAGCTATTAATTTGACATCAAAGAAAAGTTTGTAATTGACTGAGGGATAAGTAATTTGACTCCTTCCACTTTAATTGGGATTTTTTCACGAAAAGCAAACATGAGATAACAAATTTAGTTTTTTACTAAGATATATATATGTGTATATATATATATATATATGCTTTTCTTCATTCAATTATGTTACATAATTAAACAAGATAAATGTGATTTTCACCTATTGCCCTTGAATCTTTCCTCACCATCCGATTTTCTTTATATCTTTAGAGCTGTATCACTTCCTCAAAGTATTTAGTGTTTGGTTAAGAAAATGAAATTGATAACTAATAAGATATAGTTAAATTTGATTTTTTTTTTGGTTACGTCGGAAAGCATTAAGGGGAAACATGTCTAACAATGCGTTTCCAGAGACAATCACATCCAAGATATTCTAACAATGAGATCGGAGGTTGGCTTCACTCCTGCTAAGGTACACATCGTACTCGAGTTCAGACTCCAGCATGAAGTGTTGTGAAAATGTCTTTTTCCTTTAACAACATGAACAAACAGATAATCTGATTACTCTGGGGTGTTTGGTTAAGGGTAATAGAAATTCTATTACCCTTCTATTCTCACCTATTATTTATTCCCTTGTTTAGTTTGTTTTAGGACCAAGGAATAACATTTCTAAAGATTACCTATTCCTTACATTAAGGAATAGCTAAAGACAACCCCTTTCTTCTTTACCTATTCCATACAAGTGGGAATACCTCAAATACAACTCTCTTTCTTTTGGACAATTTATACCCTTCAATAATAATAATAATAACTAATAATAATAATATAAATTAATTAAATAAAATAAAATAATAATAATAGTTGTTAGTAGAAAATTAATAATAATAATAAATTTACATATAATAATAATAAAAATAAATAAATAAATAAATAAAATTAATAATAACAATAATAGTTGTTAGTAGAAAATTAATAATAATAATAATAATAATAAATATAATTAAGGAATTTAATAATAATAATTAATAAAATTAATAATAATGATTAGAAAATTAATAATAATAATAAATAATAATAATAATACTAATAATAAATTTAATAATAATAATAATAATATTGTTAATAATAAAAACAAAAAAATAAATTAAAAATATAATAATAAGGAATTTATTAATCATAAAATAAATATAATTAATAAAAAAAATTAATAATAATAAGGAATTTAATAATAATCAAAATAAATAATAATAATAATAATAATAATAATAATAATAATAATAATAATAATAGTTGCTAGTAGAAAACTAATAATAATAATAAATTTAATAATATTAAGAATAGATTTAATAATAATAAGAAGAAAATTAATAATAATAAGGAATTTAATAATAGTAATAATAAATATAATTAAGGAATTTAATAATAATAATTAATAATAATAATAATAAGTAGAAAATTAATAATAATAATAATTAATATTAAGAAGGAATATAATAATAATAATAATAATAATAATATTTTGGTATTTTTGTTAGTTATTCATTATTTCCTTTGTCATTTCAAGTTTATATTTTCAAACCAAACATTGGCATAGAAATTCCTTATATATTCCATTCCTTGAACCAAACAAAGTAATATTCATTCTATTCTATTCCTAATCTTTTCTATTCTTAAGAATAACTATTCTATTCCTTATCTATTCCATTCTTTGAACCAAACAGCCCATTAGAATCTAGACTCTGGAGTGTTTACGAGAGATTGTAATTAACAATTGTATCACTGGGAGCTTTGATATACATTCAAAAAATCTTAAATTTTGTCTAATTGCTCAATCTTTATCTCTCTAGTTGTTAGCCGTTCGCTAGCTGTTGTGTCTTGCTACTTAACTTTTCAAGCTCGAGTTTATAAGAAAAAATTTTGCACTTGAGGAGCTCCTCGCCACCGTCACTAGCTAAGAGTGTAGCTTTGTTCATTTCCCATCTACCATCTGCCATTTATCGAGTATGTTTTGTCACAATTACTAGATGCTTTTCAATTATAATCACAATTAATCATTTTTGACTTAATTATCATCATCATCATCATCATCATCATTATTCTCCCTATTTGTAGATCATTTAGAAACAATCTCTTTACCAGTTAGAGATAAGGGTATGTACTATTAAACCTTTTAAAACCCTACAAATTAGTGAAATTACTACTGAGTATTGTTGTATTTGCTTATTTTTATTATCTTTTTATATTTATTTATTTTCTTATGTGCATCCGTGTATGATTTTGGTAATATCTTCGTGTCACATTACACATTGGTCTATCAAAAATAATCTTTTTATTAGCTAAAATTAAGATTGCGTACTGTTAGATTTTAAACTTAACGTTGAAAATTACAAATAAGATGGACTACTACGGTGAGTTCCTTTTTGGTGTGGTGTGGACTACTGATTCAACTCTTTTTGACACCTCGTAACTGCAATGAGATTGTGAAAGATGGTAAAAGAAATCATTGATCTGGACAGTTGAAGTGAAAACTAAATTTTTTTTTTCAGTTTGATTTTGATGATAGTGTAAAACGAACTGGAAAATTGTTTCATATGCATATGTGGTAGTATACCATTCTCATTCATCAGCTATGTTGTGCAATAATTTCACCCACAATTCCACATCACCAAACAATAAAAAAATTTATTAAACGTAGGCGTATCTAAATAAGGTGGTAAATATATCAGCATGAGAATAAGCTAGTTGAAATAAGCTAGTTGAATCGATCAATCTTATTCAATTGGCACGTCTAGATTGTTCCGACCCAAAAACGTCTCTAGACATGACGACCATACTTTTTGTGTCTATTGTAATACGACTTTTCTAATATTATTCAACACTCATTAAAGACCGTAAAATATAAACAAAAATCATCGGTATTAATTGTTCCCGAATAGATGAGTCGATATGTGTCGTGCATGCGCTTATAAATGCTTGAAGATGCAGTCACCTATTTACTCACAATTATTGTACATGATAAAATAAAAAATAAATAAATAAAAGAATATTATTTGCGTAATTTGAAAACAACAAACCTAAGCAGCGGATGGATTTGTTTGTCTGTTTGATTTTAATCAACTCCTCAAATTAATATTATTTTATTTCAATTAAAAATATAGAAAATCAAAAAGATTTGATCTGATCCAGTAGATCGATGGTCGCGATGTGGTAGAAGAATTTCATTTTAGGTAATTATTACCATTTGACAATGTAGACTAAATAGAGTGGACCCTACTTTTTGTTTTAAAATTCAACACCCTGAACCTCGGCTTCACTTCTTCTTTCTTCTTCTGTCCGCTGACTCTTTTTAAGTCCCTCGATAAATTTAGAGACAAAAGCACTCCAACTTGGTTCTTTCCTTTCTCTATTCTCGGCAAATTTCAATACCAAGAAAGATACTTTAATGTCTTCTTTTTTTTGCTATATTTGAATTCCAACGTATGATTGGAATAACCCCTAATCCTCCTTATCTTTGTTCTTTTGGATTGCTTTCACAGTAAGTCACAGCCATTCTTTGGTTATGTTTAATTCTTATTGCAGTCTTTGTCCTTTGTTTAAGCTATACAAACATGGAAACTTCTTTTTGGGTGTGATAACTGAGGTAATTGTATATGATCACTTGCCATTTTCTGGGCCTGTGGGATTTGGTTTGGAAGAGCTGATACAACTCTTCTCTAAAATTTAAATATTTTTCTTCATGGGTTTCCTTTTTCCATTGTGTTTGTCTAACTAGATTCAGGATTGGGGTATTATCTTCTTCTTTTTTATTTTTTTTCTTGTTGCGTTATTATTTTTGTTTTCCTTAGCTTAGTTTGCTTTGATTGCTACCTGAATCAATAGGTATTGATCTTGATTGCTCTAACTTCAGTTTTGGAGTTAATGAGAACCGGTTATGAAACTTGGCTTTTTTTTTCTCTTCTTCTAGATATATTTTGTTTTGATCTCCGTAACTTTCTGTTTTATTTTGACCTTAGTTGTTAATGGGATAGATACCCTCTGTCTATGAGATCAATTGTTCTCTTTTCTTTTTCAAGTACCTGGGGAGATTCTTTGTTTTCCCGGAGAAAACGATGTGCTTATCCTGGCTTTTAACCTTTCCACACACTTCCTATGTTTTTATTTAGATCTGTAGTATCTCGGTATTAAAAAATTCAAGTTTAATCAGTGATCTATGATCGTAATTCCTCTTTCGGTGGGATTCAGCTAGAGGGAAGTAATTTGTTTTTGCTTTCTATGAATCATCACTAGACTTCACAAACAGGGGAAAAGTTGTACAATTGGTTTCTTGTACTCCTTTTTTACCTTTAAGGTTAATTTGTTGAAACTCTGTGTGTAGAATTATGATTTGAGTTAGTTTTTAAATCAAAGCAGATGTATGTGCAAGTATTTGTACATGATCTAAGTCTGAATAAGCATCAGTTTTTTTTTTTTTTTTTGCATCTTAACTTATGTATGGGAAGTTAGTAGTTGTCGACGAAAATTAGTTATGTGCTAATGAGGATTTGTTATCCATTTTGCTTAAACCAGACAGGTGATTTAGGTTGTTCACCTAAGCTGGCATAAGTACTATCTTTGCCCTTGATGTGTAGCATGTGTCACCACTGTGGCGCAGAGCCTCTAAAGTACAAAGATGAATCAAAGGAGGAGGAGAATGAAAGTTCGTTAAGATTAAATGACCAAGGACCTATTTGGTCTTGTAAAATTTGTCAGGAGAGGAACAAGCAAGAATCTAAAAAACAAGGTGATTTTAGTCTTTCTGCATCACCATTGATCAGTCCAACAACTTCGTTATCAAGCAGTGATCGCTCTGAATCAAGCTGCAGTGAGTTTGTGCCTTGTGTTTTTTTATATGTGTGACTTTTCCTAATAACTGGAAAAGCAGCTTATAATATGTAGGTGTTCTTATGAGTTCATGTATTATTTGCACTTTCAGGTGATCTGTCAGTTGTTGTAAACTCATACAAACGGTATATATTGTACCTTGGATTATTGCTCTGATAGATGTTCCTCTTGATATGAAATGGCTTATTGTATTAAAAATGTATTCTTATATATTTTTCCAGGAGTAATTCAGAGGAGGGTAAACTGGAGAGTGCCCATTATAAACCAAACCACGGGTTGAATGGCCAATCAAGCTCAGATAGTCTTTTAAGTGATGTAGTTAGAATGCCCGGAAACAACTTAAAGGAAATAAATATTGGAAGTTATGGTGATACTGTGAGGGATGTAGAAATATCACAAACTGCCAACAATGAGGAAACTGATAATCACCGCTCTGAAAATACTGTTGGATTAAATGAACTAAATGAAGTTTCTTGTTCTGTTGGTAATGAAAATGAAGATTGGTTATGGTACCCCCCCGAACCAGAAGACCCCGATGACGACTTGGAGGGTAGTGTTGGCTGTAATGATGATGATGATGATTATGGTGATGGCATCAAATGGGGCAAGCCAGGATCTTTAAGTTGTTGTGGTGATGAAGGAAGAGGGAGTAACCGGTTTAGAGTAGAAAAAGAAAAAGCAATGCAAGAGGTGGTAAATGGTAAATTCAAGGCCATTGTTAATCAACTTCTTAAAACTGAAGGTGTAGCCTCTTTGTTGAATGATGGCGAAAATTGGGTGGATATAGTGACCTCTTTATCTTGGCAAGCTGCTTCATTTTTGAAGCCTGATGCAATTAACGGGAAGGCAATGGATCCTGATGGTTATGTGAAAGTGAAGTGCATTGCGACTGGTTCTCGCAACGAGAGGTTAGTTTCTTATCAAGGGATATACTTATCTCTATTTTGGTCTATCATCTGCATTTAATAATTTCCTTTCAGATATTTCTATGAGACTGGCATCTTACCATAAATGATTAAAGAAAGCCCCATACTTCATTCCTTATGTATTACATTTTCTGTATGCGTGTGCTCATGGATGAGCATCTATGCAACTTATTATGTTTCTAGCTGTTGGAATATATTGTCCTTTCAATTGTTTTTTCACCCAGCAGTTGCAATTTTAGTTTCACATCAAACAAGCTCATACCTTTCTTAAATCTTTAGCTTATATATTTCTTTTTGTATTAAACTAGCTCAACATGGAAAACCTAAATAAGTCATCTTCAAGTGATTTTGTTTCACTTTTATTTATATTGTTTCCCTGTTGAATACAGATTTACTTTTTTGGGTGCTCCATTTTTGCAGTCAATTGGTGAAAGGCTTGGTCTTCAAAAAACATGCTGCTCATAAGCACATGCCCACTAAGTACAAGAATCCTAGATTGTTGCTTATTCGAGGTGTTCTTGGTCAGTCTTCAAGTGTGTTTTCTTCTCTGAACAAGATGGATCAGGTAGTTTAATCCCGCCCCCTTTCATCTGTTTAATGTTGTCAGGAAATTTTAAGATTCTGATCGTAGCTCCCCTTACAGGAAAAGAATAATTTGAAGACTATTGTTGAGATGATAGACATGTGCCATCCAAATGTGGTTTTGGTAGAGAAGTCTGTCTCGCGCGATATACAAGAGTCTATTCTTGCAAAAGAAATGACATTGGTGTACGATATGAAGCTGCATCGGCTAGAAAGAGTTGCTCGCTGCACAGGATCACCAATTTTAACATCTGATGGATTGTTGAGTCAAAAGTTGAAGCAATGCGATTCCTTCTTTATTGAAAAATTTGTTGAAGAACATGCTGGGCCAGGTGAAGGTGGAAAGAAACCTAGTAAAACTTTGATGTTCATTGAGGGCTGTCCTACACGTCTGGGTTGTACAGTGAGTTCACATCTCTTTCTTTGCCTCCCTTGGGAAAATCACTTGACCACAAGCTTTAATTTTTGGGTGGGATGAAGAGAGAGTGGTGTGACACTATTTACATTACTGTTCACATGAATAGTGATATTATCCTAGTTTGTTTGGGTCTTAAGATTTAATAATAAAGAATGCTTATGGAGTAGGATTTGATTATATTTTGGAGATCTTACTTGGAATCCTTTTACTACTAGGATTTGGGTTCCAAGTTTTATTTTTTTTTGATATATATGCATTAAGCTCTTCAACGAAATAAGGCCGATTTGTCTGGGAATTTTGAATTCTCAAACTAGGTTAGATGCTTTCTTTTATGGGTGATTCTAAGATCCTAGGAGGAGTGGTTCTTATTTACTTTATCCTAGAAGTGATTCTTAGAATCACCCATCGTTTTGTTTTCTTTATCAAAAGCCCCAACAGTCTGACTCTGAATTTCCAACAACTCAAACCTGAAATTTCAGCAACCTTTACTGAAATCTCAGACATGAAATTTGAATTCCAGCAATTTAACAAAAAATCCAACAGTGCAGATTTTCAATTTTTTTGAGTTGTGGCTAGTTGATATATCTGTTTGTCCTACATCACACCCTCTTCTTTTTAAAAGGTTTTGGCTAGTTTTTATCTAGTGGATCATGAATGTAGATGCATATTGGAAGATAGTGGGTAAACATTTTCGGATGCGCATGGTCTTTATGAAAGAAGTTGTTTGTCCCCTCTCCCCCGACTCAACCCCTCTCTCTGCATCTCCTTAAGTGGATCTACATTGTGGTCTTGCAGATTTTGTTGAAAGGAAGCCACAGTGAGGAATTGAAGAGGATTAAATCTGTGGTGCGGATTGCAGTTATTGTGGCTTATCACTTAATTCTTGAAACTTCATACCTTGTCCATCAGAAAGCAATGTTTTCTACCATTCTTTTAGCTGGATCACTTGACATGTTTCGGAGAGATAAAGAATCATCTGCTTTAGTAACCAATTCTAATATTCCTGGTGTTGGAGAGTCTCTTCCTGAAACTGAACCTTCTGCCATTGACATTCCTATTAATAGTGGCAAGGACGAAGATGGTTCTGTTAATGTTAACATGGGTTTGGAAGATAATGCAGCATTATCTTATATGACTTACAATCCCGCCGTCTTTTCTGGATTTTCTTCTCTTTCAGCCTCTCTGAAGAAAGTTATAGGAGAGAATTTTCCCCTTACATCAGCCCCATATCAGTCCCTGTCTAGTTACTTTGGCTTCAGTAAAAGGGCTACTGATTCCCAAAACACAGAAGATGTTACAGTTTCAAAGACAGAAAATTCTGACTCTTGCAACTTTGAAGCCAAATGCAGTTTTGAGCAAGGGAAATCACTTAATGATGGACAACATCAGTCTCCAACATCTTGCTTTCAAGGGCCTTTGGACCTTGGAATGGATATTGACAATAAAGAAGTCCAAATTATAGAAAAGAACGATGCCAGTGCAGTTTTTGATTCTCAGAGTATTTTGGTCTTAATGTCTAGCAGGAATGCCTTTCGAGGGACTATATGCGAGCAAAGTCACTTCTCTCACATCATGTTCTATCGGAATTTTGATGTTAATCTGGGAAAGTTTCTTCGAGATAATTTGCTTAATCAGGTTACTTGATCTCCTCTTAATATGGAACCTTTTACTTTAAATTGTTTCTTAATGTGTGATACTGGACTTGCATATTATTTGCACCAATATATGGTGTTAAATTTTCATGTATCCCTGATTGGACAGTTGAAGATTAATTAATTATTGTGGGGTGTGATGTGTGCTTGCAGTTCCTTAACATAATCACCTTCATTTCCATGAAATAGAAGGATGTGATCAGTTCTTTAATTTTGCTTTCTTCTTTAAATTGTTAACTTGCATATATTGGAAGGTTGACTGATAAAAACTGCTATGTTTTGCAGAGAGGTCAGTGCAGTACTTGTGGTGAACTGCCAGAATCTCACTTTTACTATTATGCACATCATAATAAGCAGCTGACAATACGGGTTAAACGTCTTCAGAAGTCTTTGCCTGGAGAAGCAGAAGGAAAGCTTTGGATGTGGAGTTGCTGTAGTAAATGTAAACATGAGAATGGAGCCCCAAAATCTACAAAGAGAGTTCTCATTTCCGCTGCTGCATGCTGTTTGTCTTTCGGAAAGTTCTTGGAACTGAGTTTTTCTCATCGCCCTTCATTTGATAGACTATCAAGTTGTGGACATTTGCTGGCGAGAGACTTTATCTACTATTTTGGGTATGGAACAAGGCTATAGTTAATTTCTTGGTACAAGTTAAATTCATAATCTTATGTGAGATTGCAACCAAAGATAAATTCAACAAGATAGAAAAGTAGGAAAAAGTAAAATACTCACTATCCTCAAGACCGGGTCTTTAATGTCTCAGAAGAGGGTTTCACTGCCAAAAATGGGTCAGTGATTATAGCATAATTGCGAACTTGAGGAGAGGATTGGTTCTTTCTTGAGAATTGGGTAGAATGCTATTCTTATGCAGTAAAATACTTATACATTGGAACTTTGCATTTGTACAAGTTAATTCTTTCCTGCATTTCTTCTACTTTTATGTTTGTTATACTGGTTTGTGGAGTTACTTGTACCCTCTGGTCCTAATGGCAAATATTTTAATTGTTTTCAGATTGGGCCCAATGGTAGCAATGTTCAGATACTCTCCAGTTACCACATATTCTGTGTCTATGCCACCTGGGAAGCTTGAGTTCGACCATTCAATTAGACACAAAACTCTTATGGAAGATTATGATGCTGTATGTCTCTTTGATCTTACACATTTTTTTTCACGTCTTCAGTGAAGATGGAATTTTTCTTTAGGCTGTGGTTGATTTTTTCCTCTGCTTTATATTTTTTCGGATACTTGAGATTAATGGTTACATTTTTTTCTTCAAGGTGCACAAGAAAGGTTCTTCAATTTTCCAGGGGATTGCTGATGCTCTTAAGAATTTAAGACCTCAATTTTCTGGCTCAATTCTGAACCTTCGAGGTGCAATGAAAAAATTTGCTGATATTGAGGAAATGTTAAATCAGGAACACTTAGAGTTTGAGGTTTGTTTTCTTTGTTAGTCACCTATATTTCCTTAGCGTGTTGACTGCATATCAGTGCATAAGGAGAAGGCAATTAAGATGGACTGAATGAAAAGAGATATGAAAGTTTATGCACTCTGGAATCTAGTACTTTTCTTGTTCATGATTTGTTGCATTAGTAATCCAGAAAAATATTGATTAAACTGATAAGGAGATAAAAGAATTTTAGGGAAAGTGGGATTTTCTTTATTTTGTTGGATTGGGGTTTTTGTTTTTTGTTTTTTACCTGTGTCATATGAGGAACTTACTTTCCTGCTCATACATTGATGATATCATGCAATGTTTTGTTTCACCCATTCTTGGTATCTATATTTTATTGTTTTCTACCTTTGTGTTCCACGCCAGATGCAACAAGTAATTCTTCTCATTTTGTCTTTCTTTGGCTTGGAAAACCAGGAAAGCATTCACAAAATTGCTGCGATGAATGGGAACACAGACAAAGCTGAATATAAGTTTCTTAGACTTAATTGGTTATTGTGGGAGCTGCTTCTTGAATCATTCGTCTGGGAACAGCGGCTAGGTTCACTTATGTCGCCTGATCCTTCTGTTGTTGGAACTATTTCCACTGTGAAAACTGTTCCGGACCAGTTTAAGTCAAAGTTGAACGGCGCTGGTGATGGAAGAAATGGGGGGAACGAAACTATGTACAGAATTGGTGAAGCTTCTCATAGTATTGATGACTTAAAGGGTGCTATACATGCATATTCTGACATAAATGAATTGTCAAAGAAAGGAATTATGGTTGATGCTTCTCTCAAAGAGTCTTTGATGCAAGATGTTCCTTATGCTTTACCTTCTGTGGATCCTGACAGTACTGCTCATCATCACAGTGGTGATAGTATGTATCTAGCGGAGAACATAGATCAGTCTGGTTCTGCCCAAGTTGAGAGATCAATTCCAATCTCTGCAGACAGCACCAATTGTGATTCTATTGTTGATTTGGAGGGATCTAAAAGCACATCACCACTCTCTTCAGTGTCGAGCTTAGAAAACACAGATGGATGGTTCTGGATGCCATTTTCAGAAATTCGACAGATCTATATGAAGGATCTTCAGAGAGGTTTCAATCCCAAATTTCAGTCGACCAGTAGCTATATATCTGATGCCCATCAATTGATTAGTGAGGAAGGCTCTAGGCTGCACATCCCATTAGGCATTGATGATTATATTGTTAGGGATTACGATGGCGAGCTCTCCAGTATAATTGCATGTGCGCTAGCATTTTTAAATGATCTTCCAATTTTGACAGAAACTTCCAATGAGGATAGTAGGAGAGGTGGCATGTCAGCAAAGTCAGTTGAGGGTGCACATATTTTGACTCGAGTCCCTACTGTTATTTCACCACAATGGTCTTCCACTGGTTCTTCTGATTCAGACTCAGTCCACTCTACTGTAAGCATATCTTCAGAAGAGTCACATTTGTCCAGCTTTGATGGGTTAAATCTATTGGAATCTCTGCTTTCACCAGAAAATCTCAGCCCTGAGGTCTGTCTTGGGGTTTCAAGATCACTTGGAAAGAGTAAATACTCGGTAATTTGTCTTTATGCCAAAAAGTTCTGGGACTTACGAAATCGATGCTGCCCATCTGAGTTTGATTATATTGCTTCTCTTAGTCGCTGTAAGAATTGGGATGCTAAAGGTGGAAAGAGCAAATCCTTTTTTGCCAAGACATTGGATGAAAGATTCATTATAAAGGAAATTAAGAAGACAGAGTTCGAATCTTTTGTGAAGTTTGCTCCAGATTACTTCAAGCACATGAATGAATCATTTTTGGGAAACCAAACTTGTCTTGCCAAAGTTCTTGGAATTTATCAGGTATGATATTTCGGTAATGCAAATTACTGATCTAATGACCCTGTGATCAATTCTAAATGTATCATGGTATAATTCTGTAGGTAATCATTCGACAGACAAAAAGTGGGAAAGAAATCAAGCATGATTTGATGGTTATGGAGAATCTCACATTTGGAAGAAACATTACTCGGCAATATGATCTCAAGGGTGCTCTACATGCACGATATAATTCAGCTGGTGATTCTGGTGATGTTCTTCTTGATCAGAACTTCGTCAATGACATGAATTCTTCTCCACTCTATGTGAGTAATCAATCAAAGCGGTTCTTGGAACGTGCTGTTTGGAACGATACAACTTTCCTTAATGTGAGTTTCTTCTCAATTCTTTCTAGCGAAAGACTAAACTATTCCAATTACTATGGAACTTTAACTCTCTCCACATTGCATTTTGGCATTAGTGTGCCCTTAATTTTTACTTCTCTTTGGCTCGAAGTTTAGAATTTTGATTTTGCTTGCAGTTTCAGAAAATGCTTCTCGTGTTAATTTTGAAGTTGTCAAATCAAGCGTTTGAACTGACTCATTTGTTGGTTTCTCTGTAGTCAATCAATGTGATGGATTATTCTTTGCTTGTTGGGGTAGATGTGCAACGAAGAGAGCTTGTATGTGGAATAATTGATTATCTTCGGCAGTATACCTGGGACAAACAACTGGAAACATGGGTTAAGTCTTCTCTTGTCGTCCCCAAGAATACTTTACCAACCGTTATTTCTCCAAAAGAGTACAAAAAAAGGTTCAGAAAGTTTATGGCTACCCACTTCTTAAGCGTGCCAGATAGTTGGTGTTCGAAGAAATGCTCCGACACTTGCGAATTTTGTGGCATCAGTGATGATGATTCTTCTGATTCAAAGCTCCAAAAGCAGGAAGGGTCCAATGCAGTTTTGCCTGTATGACTCATCATATTCTTTTTTCCCACATCTGTAGTCCCTTTCTATTTTTTCAGCCAGATATATTCTACTGTGTATATAGACTAGTAATAACAGTAATATAGTATCCCCATTACTTGTGCAATTTTTAGCAAGTTTATGGGAGAATAGGTCTGCCATATCTAAGCCTTAAAGTAATGTGGCTTTTGTAATGCGTTATCGAGGAAAAGTGTAGTCCTAACGATGGTTAAAAATGTAATGAACCAGAGCCGCTTTTGTTCATAAATTTCATGATAAATGTGCATGCCGTTTCGACAGTTCAACTACTCGCTATCCGTTTCTGGGCTGGTTCGGTTTGCAAAGCCCAGTATTGAAGTAATAGAGTGCACGTTGACAATAAAATAAGGGAATAAGAATTTCAGATCGGACAATGAGTTCGAATGTCTTCCACGACAGATGTATTACTCCTTGTTTAGAATAAGACATATGACCACGAACTTACTTTATCTATAAAACAGCGATCATGGTTAAATTAGGGCATGGATTTCCTCTTTCTAAAAAGTTGTACTTTGAAATTATTGTTCTAAATTACATGGCACTTATTTTGGTAATGCTTCGAGTTTGATAGGCTGCGTCATTTTCGTTGTGTAAGATCTGTTGCTAGTGTAATCGCCTTGACACAAGTTATTAAGAAATATTTTAGAAATGATGTTTTGCAAGTGTGTTTATACTAGTAAGAGCCACACGCTGCAAATATGATTAGCCTAAATAGGAGATCAATTACATTAAAAGTTTGGATTAATTAGCCTAAATAGGATTTTTTTGAAAAATTAAATAAATCTTGCGTTATTAGGCATTAGGCTTAAAGCTTTTCAAGGTTTAACAATTGAACTTAGGAATAACTAATACCGATACCTCGGTTTCTCCTTTTTCAAAAAACAACATATTAGGGGTTTATTTCTGAGTGAAATCCAGACCATTCTCATCTTTATTTCGATTCCAATCTTCTGCATGCTAGGGGTAGGGATGACATCTAGGCTTGGGACCAGCCCAAAACTGAAATTTTGTTAGGACTCGCTCGAGTTGAAATCTGACAGAATTTAAAACTTAAACGATAAGCAAAACGGTGTCAGTAGGAGAAAGATCATCCTAGAATAAACAGTGCAAAACGACAAGACTATTCCAAAACTCAAAATTTTGTTGGGACTCATCCGAGTTGAGATCTGATAGAATTTAAAACTTAAACAAAATTTTTTGGTTTAGAAGCAAAACGATGTCGGTCACTTTGCACGTTGTTTAGTTTAGGATAATCTTTCCCCTAACTCTATTTCCCCTAACTTCAGACTTTAGTCTCTGTAACACCTGGTATCTGATTTACCTGGTATAGCAGAGACTAATGTCATTAAAATCAGAACAGTGAATTATAATTTTTGGTGACATCAAATTAATGATGTTTGACACTTTTTCGGTTGTCACGGGAAATTGTACGAGCGGATTTTAAAAGAACCAATACAAGAGGGGCATTTTTGTAAATAATGAACAAAGTGGATTATAAAAGAAGATAACTACAAATAAGA
>JAOTAY010000003.1:21165608-21206800 GCA_025629805.1 Erythroxylum baracoense | reverse complement strand
GCACTCGGTCATAACAAAATAACAAATGGAAAGTGGGTCTCATGTGCACTGCATATGCATAATTGAGTGATTAAATTACATTGAATGTAAAGTATGAAATGTGTAATCATGTGAATTATGTGTTACATGATTGGGTGAGCCACTGATGATGGTCACTCATTGAGTTTGCAAAGCTCATCCAAAATTTACAAATATTTTTCAGGATCGGAAGAATACCCCATTAGGCAAACGGGAGTATACTTACTGCATACAATGGAAAAGATAGAGGTCGGGATCAGTTCGTGTCTGCATCTTTATTTTCAGTAATTTTTGTATGAAAGGATGTATTCTGAGATTACTGTATTATGTTTATTGATTAAACTTATTTTGTAATAAATTTTCCAAAATGGAAAGGGTTGTAAATGAAACTGACTTTTGAGTGCAATTATCATAGATATGTGATTGAAAAAAAAGTTTATGATTAAAACGGGCCCGAATTGATTATTGAATTTTCCGCAAAAGTGCTCATTGTTCCCAAAAAAAATTTTGTAATGAGATTTAACTGATTGAGTGTTTTAGCACTCCACCCTCACGGGGCATGGACTCGGATATCACCTATTGATATCAGGTTCGGGTCTTGCGAGATTAGGGTGCTACAGTCGATAAACAAAAGAAGGGTTATATGGCTATAAGACACATTATGTTGACAATGAGTCGACTCTACATAATAAATTTTTGAACTAATTTATATTCTTTAATATTGTTATCATTTAATTTTTGATTATGATATGATTGATGTTAGTCATATTTATATATGGTAGGTTCATTTATGTATCGACACCACATACAAGAAAAAGTTTAGCATATATATCGGGAGATTGTTTGATAGATTGTAATATCAAATCAAATTGTCCACCATAATACTTGATAATTATAGCACGAATGATGCTATGTTAAAAAGTTGAAGAATAAGATATGAGTTGGGAGCTTAATCGTTGGTAGAAGGTTATTTCATGTATGTTGTTTTGTGCATATTCTGAATTTGATTGTAAAGGACGAGTTAGAGATGACAAAGGACTCAATAGATTTTATTCGAAATAATGTAATACATTAGAGTGCAACACCTAAAAGAGTTGAGAAATTTAAAGAAACTACATGATAGTTATGCATTCTGAGTATAAAGAAGTTGGTTTTGGATTGTCTAACTAAATGGAACTCAACCTTCAAGATGTTGGAGTCGATAATTTAATAATTTGATATTTTTACAAAACTGAGATAAAGAGATTCTCAGTACATTTGCATTCTTACAGAAGACCAATGAAAGTTGGCTAGAGAACTTTGTGCAAAGCTGGAGTTATTTTATACTGCAACTGAATTTGTCTCGAGAGTAAAGTATCTAACTTCGCACTATTGCTTTAGCATTATGCGTGAGATAAAGAAAGCTTATCTGGTTGGATGTTTGATTCCAATGAGGTTATTCGGGTTATGGCAGAGCAAATGATAGATAAGCTGAATTCATATTAGTTTATAGTTGGACATACTGTTGCAGTAATATCTGTGTTAGACCCGAGATACAAGATGGAGGGGGTTAATTTTATATAATGTGCTGTATGGTGATCGAGCTTAAGAATATTTCAATGTTATTAAACAATTTTGGTATGACTTATTTAATGCTTATCAACTCAAAATGGACAAAATTCAGGATAAGGATCGTAATAGTTCAGGGTGTTTAGCTCTAGCTTTAGTTTCGGGTTTAGGCTTATCTTTTAAGAGCAATTTATTACTTTCACTTACAAAATTCATGAAAGAAAAAAGCACTAGGACTTTGTACAATATTGAAAAGTTAGATAAATATTTGACGGAAGATTGTGTGGTTGAAGTTGAAGGTGTGCGGTTCGATGTATTGTTATGATGAAAGAATATGCAAGTAATTGCACGATACCTATTAACAATTCCAGCATCTGTTATAGTCTACTTTTAGAACTAGTGATGGGGTTATTTTTTAATTTGTATATTAATTAAACCATAGGTACTGATACAGAGGTCACTAGTCATACACATATACTCATCAATCAAGTGGACATTATTTTAAATTATTGAATTGATCACTTTTTATATAATCTTTTTTCATTTCCTTTAATCCTATCCTCCTTTATTAATGAATTTGGTTTCATCTTATTCATTTTATCAATGTACGTATGTTTTATAAATTCATTATTATAAAATTATAAAATCTCAAATTTTATTAATTAATTGAATTGACGACTTTATATATACCCTTTTTTTATTTCCCATAATTCTATCCCCCTTCATTAATGAATTTGGTTTCACCTTATTCATTTTATCAAAAATGTATGTTTTATTTATTCATTCATTATAAAATCTCAATTTTTATTAATTAATTAAAATTCGTAACTTCAATTAATTGAATTTCTTACTTTATATATAATCTTTTTTTTCATTTTTTATAATTATATCCTCCATTAATGAATTTGGTTTCATCTTATTCATTTTATAAATATATGTACGTTTTATATATTTATTCATTATAAAAACTTAAACTTTATTAATCAATTGAAATTCGTAACTTCAATTAATTGAATTGATCACTTTATATATATTCTTTTTCTCATTTCCTTTAATTCTATCATCTTTCATTAATGAAATTGGTTTCATCTTGTTCAGTTTGTCAATAATATGTATGTTTTATATATCCATTCAGTATAAAATCTCATTTTTATTAACCAATTGAAATTTGTAACTTCAATTAATTGAATTGATTATTTTATATATAATATTTTTTTAATTTCCTATAATCCTATCCTCCTTCATTAATGAATTTGGTTTCATCTTATTCATTTTATCAATATATATATGTTTTATATATTCATTCATTATAAAATCTCAATTTTTATTAATTAATTGAAAATTGTAACTTCATTTAACTGAAATTTTCATATTATATTTTTAATTAAATAAATTTTTATTAAAATTTTCAAAGAATTAAGAATTAAAAATTAAAAATTGGGCCAGCCTAGGCTCCATCAGTCATTAGGCCTAATAAGCCCAATTGGGTCGGGCTTCGACCTGTATCCTAAGGCTCAAGCCCTAATCTTTCTGGCTTGGCTAGGATTGGGCTCAAACTTGACCCTACTTGACCTACTACTATCCTTAGTCAAGGGTATCTTCTTTTTTTGTTTGTAAGCGTTACTTGATCATTATCTGGCCAACTAGTGTTCTTTCTCTATTATGTGGAATATCTCATTGATGAGGAACCATTGTGTCATATCTTTAATTGTTGTAATCTTGTTTGCCAGGTGAGCTCTTCTAGTAATTTCCAATTACTTATCAATATTGAATTGTTTTTCCTTTGTAGGTTTCACACAACAATTTTGTCTTAAAAGAAGTAGATTGTTTTTGTTGCTAGTTCGGAGACCCTGATTTCCTATTCAATAAAGGTCTATTTCTTTGCTTTTCTAATTTTTGGTAAACCACCAAGTTATATCCTTCCATTCTTGAAATGGATGTTTGTGGTAGCATATATTTTGTATTTTAGCCAAGATCTATCTCGAGTAGTAGCATGCAAAGAAAAGATGATCTATTGATTCATCTTCGCTATTGCATAGCTTATATATTATTGATACCTTTAGATATTTTCTAACTTAGGTTAGGGTGTTTAACTTTCCTTTTAAGGCCACCAACATAGTGATTGATGCTCTTGGATTAGCTTGCTTAAACCATACTAGGATATGCCATGGAACCTTAAGGTCATATCCTATTAATAGGTTTCTATAAGACTCATTCATGAATACTCTCTTATTCCTCCCCATCTTACTTGGTCCTCTATGCCATGATCCTGTTGAATTTGTGTATGTTGTGCAATGAATGAGCATCTTAATTCATTCCTATAAGTTGCTATAGGTTCAAACATTATTGCATGTTTTGGAATTACACTTTCCAAGTTCCTCATCCCTTATTATTTATGAATTAGACCTAGCTTAGACTAGGTGTTATACCAGAATATGGTTGTTTTACATTTCCCACTTGATATAAGAATTCTTTTTTGTGCCTCTATTTAATTTTAGCTTGAATAATTGTGTCATGGTCTCTGAAATTTAAAGGCAAAATAATTGTCTCTGAATGAACAAAACTCACCTACAAACATTTTCCAACTTGTGTCTCTTTTTGAATGCAAAAGTTAAAATTCTAATAAGAATACAATTCTTAATATAGGTGCAATTAGAATTATGTCTACTTTTCTAACGTTTTAGAAAGATCTAATAACCTTAAGCACAAGCTTGTTCTAAACTATCTTCACAAAGTTATAAAAATATTCAACAGTCTCGACCATAAGCATATCTTAGACCTTGTTTAATTTCAAAAGGTTACAAAGATATACATCATTGATGGCCAAGCCTATCACCTTTTCTTAGGCCATACCCACTCAAAACCTCAAATTTTCTATTTTGCACTTAAGACATGTGATAAGTGCTTAATTGAATATTTAATTATTTCATAATACTTAGTGATTAAGGATAATAAATTGCCTAAAATACTCATTTTGACTCATACGTGATTTTAGGCACAATTCGGAAGCAAATAAGTTAAGGTGAGTCGAAAGCATGGTTTTGGGGCTACATTTCAAAGATTAATTTTCACTTGTCTTTATGGAGCAAGAAGAAGAAAAATAAGACAAGAAAAAAAATGAAAACACAAACAAGAAAATTCCAAGTTGCTCACAACAAAGAAGTAGAAAATCTGTGCATGGAATACATGCAACTTACGTGCATTAATGGCAGCACAGTAGGAGAAGAAAAGAAGAACAAAAAGCTAAGAAGCTGCAACAATATGGCAGTGTGGGCAGAAGGAGGACCAAAATGACAATAACCCAAAACATGAAGAAAACCAAAATGGCAACATTGGAAGCAAATGAAGGCAACTGGAAGGAAGCAGTCTATGCCCAAAACTATGTGGTGCAAATGAGAAATAAGGAGCAGCCAAAATGCAGCACAATAAGAAAAAAACACTATAGTAGAGTGGGAAAAGAAACGCAAACTACGTTTGAGTTTGCGTTTAACACAGACTTAGCAGATGCAAAGATGCATAGGTTTTAAATGGGTGAAAGAATGCTGACGGTGGACCAAGCATTAATTCGTCAAATCAGAGAACAATAGCAGAGAGTGAACGCATAGAGGGGAGTGGAGGCGCAGTGAAGAGGAGCAACAAAAAGGGTCTTCAGTTGGGGTATTTCAATGGGGCTGAAGCATTTTTTGGGAGAGACCCATGAAGGGCTAGACGTACTAACGCCGATGACCTGGGTTAAGTGTATTTCACCGTTTTTCTTGTTTCTTTCTCTCATTAGGAATTGATTATGTTATCTTGTGTTGATTGAATTGAGTATTGCGAAAAGATAATTTTAATGCGTTCATTAAATTGTTTATTTGCAAACTCATTGCTAGAATTTCGATATAATCCGTAATTATTTTTTTGAAATTCATGTGTAGTGACTAATGTTTTGTAATCATTAGGGATAACATAACCTAGGTTAAATGACGCATCGTATGTGATTTTTTCATTGATTAATCGATTTTCCTAATTCGTAATGCTACTACCTCTATAGATTGTATCCTAGGTTATTCGGTGGTTAGGTTTAATTAATGATCGTATATTGAATAAACATTACCTAAGGGAAAACTCGGGTTAATTATTAACCTACAATTAATAGTTTCTAGGAGAGGTTTAAGAGCAACAAATCCATGAAATATGTTTAATTAGGGTGTAGGCCGAGATTGAGCCAAAGAATCAGATCCCTACCGAATTCCACACTTTTATTGTTTTTGCATATTTTCTTTAATTTGTTTTTATTAGTCTAGTTTCATTTTATTTTCTTATTTCTTGCTCCATAATAGGTGTTTAATTGAATATTTAATTATTTAATAACACTTAGCGATCAAGGACAATAAAGTGCTTAAGATACTCACTTTGACTCATATGTGATTTTAGACACAATTCGAAAGCAAAGAAGTTAAAGTGAGTCAAAAGAATAATTTTTGGGCCATTTTTCTAAGATTAATCTTCACTTGTCTTCATGGAGCAAGAAGAAGAAAATTAAGACAGGAAAAAAATGAAAACACAAACAAGAAAATTCCAAGTTGCTTAAGGCAAAGAAGTAGAAAAGCTGTGCATGGAATACATGCAATTTATGAGAATTAACGGCAACACAGTAGGAGAAGAAAAGAAGAACAAAAGCCAAGGGAAGCTGCAACAATACGACAGTGTGTGGGCAGAAGGTGGACCAAAACAACAATAGCCCAAAACATGGAAAAAACCAAAATGACAGTGCTGGAAGCAGATGAAGGCTGCTAGAAGGAAGCAATCCATGACCAAAACGATGCAGCCCAAATGAGAAATAAGGAGTAGTCAAAACACAGCACAGCAAGGAAGAAAACGCACTAGCAGAGTGGGCAAAGGAAACGCAAATGTAGTACATTTGCGTAATGCATCCGTCTGCATTTTATGCAACGTATAAACGCAGACGTAGCAGATGCAAAGATGCATAGGTTTTAAATGGGTGTAAGAACAGTGACGGTGGATCAAGCATTAATTCATCAAATTAGAGAATAGTAGCGGAGAGTAAACGTATAGAGAGGAGTGGAGGCGCAGTGAAGAGGATCTGCAAAAGGGGTCTTTGGTTGGGGTATTTCAATGGGTTTAAAGCATTTTCTTAGGAGAGACCTATGAAAGGCTAGAAATCTTGACGCTGATTCGGAGGTGACATCGTCAACGACGACCCGAGTTAAGTGTATTTGACCGTTTTTGTTGTTTCTTTCTCTCATTAGGAATTGAATATGTTATCTTATGTTAATTGAATTGGGTATTATGAAAAGATACTTTTAATGCGTTCATTGAATCGTTTATTTGCAAACCCATTACTAGAATTTCGATATAAACTGTAATTGTTATGTTGAAATTCATGTGTAGTGACTAATGATTAATAATCATTAGAGATAACATAACCTAGGTTAAATGACGCATTATATGTGGTTATTGCCTTGATTAATCAGTTTTCTAATTCGTAATTTTACTGCCTAATTAAATCTATATACTGTATCATATGTCATTCAGTGGTTAGGTTTAATTAACGATTGTATCTTGATTAAACACTACCTAAGGGAAAACTCAGGTTAATTATTAACCCATGATTAATAGTTGCTAGGAGAGGTTTAAGAACAACAAATCCATGAAATATGTTTAATTAGGATGTAGGCCAAGATTGAATCAAAAAATCGGGTCCTTCCCGAATTTTCCACTTTTATCATTTTTCACATGTTTTCTTTAATTTGTTTTTATTAGTCTAGTTTCATTTTATTTTCTCATTTCCAAATTCCAAAAACCTCCCGTTAAACCTGAACACCAGTTACTTTCATTTTGGAAACTTTACACACACTCTCTGTGAGATCGACCTTGACTCACCATTACTATAGTAGTAGTCTAGTTATTTCATTTTGACTAGCGTTACGACACACTGTCAACATGTTTCTTTTTAGTTAGAACAACTTTTAACGTGTTTTATATTTAGGAGTCCTTAAAGCTTCCTTTGTTTATTATTTATTGAATTTAAAAGTTATCAAAGTGGAATTGGACTTTTAAAGTAATTTATTAAAACTTATGTTTACAACTTAAATAAGTTTGTCCACCCCCAACAATATAATATTCACCTGTTTATTAATCTACTTTACTTCTAAGGCATTGCAGTCTATATATATATGTATATACTATCTTTAAAACATTAAGATTAAAGATATAAGTACCTAGGATAGTTTTAGGTATAATAATGTTTGGGAGTTTTTTTTGCCCTTTTCGCTTGTTGTACTTAAATTATCTCATATTCGAGCCTTCTTTTTTCTTTAATTAACATTATGGCTTATGGGGTATCTGGAATGTTCTTGAAATAGGAAATATGTTTCAATAGTTAAAAAAAGGTGGTGTTTCTTGGCTTGGTTATAGGTATTTTGTATGAGTTTAGTTGAGAGAAAATGGTGAGAATGAGTTTGAAAAATGAAAGAGCTGGTGAAAATGTGGTTATTAATCTTCCAAGAGACACAATTTATAAAACGACCATGCCATAAACCATGACTATTTTGGATCTTCATATGGTTTAGGATATGGGTGTGGTCTAGATCATAAGATATTTTAGAAAAAAGTTCTTAAATATACAACCAAGGACATGAGTGTAGCGCTAAGCAATGAATCCCACTTCTTTAATTTCCAAAAGCTTGATCAAGGATATGGGTGTGCCTTTAAGTTATGAATCCTACTAATAAAAAAATTCACATAAACAACTAGACACGGGGTGTCCCGTAATCATGGATCCTACTGTTTCTATGGACATAAATCTTTGGTAAAGGATTCGATCTGGGACACTGAGTGTCTCGAGCTATATTTAACAATTAAGGCTAATACATATATGAGCTTTAAGCTTTTTAAAGGATTGTTCTTTGTATCTTTCATCCCTAAATCTTCTCTAAAACTTTTCACCTGCATAATTTGAATCATAAAAACAAAATAAACTATAAAAGATAAAAGAAACATACTAAGATATTAATGAAAATAACCATAAGCACGCAAATTGTAAATAAACAACTAAATAAAAATTTAAAGATGGTTGAGTTACCTCCCCACAAATATCTCTTTTAGAAATGATTTAAATAGACTTATTTTCTTAAATTAATCAGGGATCATCAAGGGCAAAGGTCTTTCCTTCCTCAATATTACTGCCCAAGTATCTTTTTATTTTATAGTCATTTTCCTTAAGTTCCTTTAATTGGATATGATATCTCAATTGCACAATAGGGGAATACTTCTATAATAGTGAATAAACCTAATCACCTTGATTTAATTTTTTTTGGAAATAACCTTAGGCAAGATTTATACAGGAGCACTTGATCACCCTTTTGTAAACTCCATGAATAAAAGTTGTTAACCGTGCCAATGTTTTTTTCTCCTTATATATTTTTGTGTTTTTGTATATGAATGTTCATAATTCCTCCAACTCATTCAAATGCAACATTCTTTTATTACTTGTATCTTTCAAATTAAAATTTAGGAATTTAGTGGCCTAATTTGCATTATGTTTTAACTCAATTAGTAGGTGACATGCTTTTTCAAAGCCCAACCTATATGGTATCATTCTAATAGGTATTTTATTTGATGTCCTATATCCTCAAAGAGCATCATCTAACTTTAGTGATCAATCTTTCCTTAAATTTTTAATGTCTTTCTAGGATCCTCCTTAAATCCCTATTAAACAACTTTACTTGACCATTAGTTTGAGGGTGATAGGGGATTGCAATGTTGTGTATGACATTATTTTGTATTAATATATTAAAATATACATTGCAAAAGTGTGTTCTTCTTTCAGTAATTATTGTTGTGGGTATGCCGGATCTTATAAATATCTTCTTAAAGAATTTTAGAGCTACTTTACAATCATTGGTTGGTAAAGTTGTAGTTTTCATCCATTTTAATACGTAATCTACTGCTACTAGAATGTATTTATTCCCAAATGAAGTTGAGAATGGATCCATAAAATCAATCACCACATATAAAATAATTGACAAACTAAAGTATTGGTGAGACGCATTTTATGTTTTTGAGAGATATTACCTACTCTTTGGCATTCATCATAATATTTCAGAAACTATGAGCATCTCTATATACACTTGGCCCTTAAAAATCCACTTGAAAAATCTTTTTTGTAGTTTGGTTAACCGCAAAGTGATCTCCTACTTCCTTTGAGTGATAATGTCAGATTATGAACCCTATATCTTCCTTATATATTCATTTTCTTATAACTTGATTTGAAAAAAAATTATAAACAGGAATGAGTCTTTCTATTTATATTATTTTAAATTAGAAAATAATTTATTATTTTATTGATATGAAATATTTTTAAAGAGAATCCTCGTTGTTAAACGATTAGTAAAATCTACAAATTAAGGGAAAGGGCAAATACTTATACAAAGTATAATTACATTTTAGGGATGTTGTCATCAATATCTTCTTTATCTAAGTTCTATAGACTTAGATTTTCTAAATGTGATAGATGGTATACTACTAGGTTTCTTTCCCCATCTTTATCTCTAGTTTACAATATGAACTTTTACAAAAGTAAATCTATCTTAACAGTTTGAGTTTAACATCATTTTGGTAAATAAGGTACCTTAATGCTAAATGATCTATGTATATAATGACTTTAGAAAGTATAAGGCATGATATAAATATACTAAATGTGAATATTATAAGGCATGATATAAATTTACTAAATGTGAATATTATAACTAACATCTCCTTGTTAGTAATGACATAATTTTCCTGAACATCATCTAAAGTTTTACTTGTATAGGTTAAATAGTTATATTTTCATAGTCTAAGTGCTGTTCCCATAACATAGTCACTAACGTCATACATAAACTTAAAAGGGAGATTCCAATCTTGTGCAATTATGAGGGGAGCACTGATCAATTTTGGCTTTAAGATAGTGAACATCTCTAAAAAATATGTGAAAGAATTAAAAGGGAAATTAGTATATAGTAAAGCAGTCAAGGGTTGAGCTATTTTAGAAAAATCCTTTATTAATCATCTATAAAGTCCAATATGGCTTAAAAGGCATTTGACTACTTGTATCGATATAGGCAATGGTAGCTTTGCAATTGCTTCAAATATAGCCTTATCCACCTCAATTCCTTGATGTGTAATTTTATATCCCAACACTATACCTTCTTGCAGCATAAAATGACTTTTTTTCCAATTTATTATTACGTTAGTCTCCTCACATCTTTGCAACAATTTTTCTAGGTTTTGGAGGCATCTATTATAAGAGTCACTAAAGACTAAAAAATCATACATAAATACCTCCATTACCACTTTAAACATACCCTTAAATATTGGTGTCATGAACTTATGAAATATTGTTGTGCATTGTATAATCCAAACGACATTTTATGATAAAAGACTGTTCCACATGGGTTGGTAAACATATTTTTTTCTTAATCATATAATGCAATTAGGATTCATAAATACCTTAAATGCTATTCCTAGAAACAATAATATATATTGCCCAAGAGTGTTTCCAATATTTGATTAATAAACGAAAGGGAGAAGTCCTTTTATTGTTGTCTCATTTAGTTTCTTATAGTTAATTCGCACTCTCTATCTACTGACGATTTTCATTGGATCAACTCATTCTTCTCATTTAGAACAACCTTCATCCCTCCTTTCTCTAGGAATATTGACAGAGGACTAACCCATAAACTATCAGAGATAAGATAAATCATATTAGAATCAAGTAGTTCTATAAACTCTACTATCATAAAACTATCATGTTTAGATTTATTCTTATCTATTGTTGCATTAAATTTTTGTGCCTTTCCCCAATTAAAAATTTTTAGGTGCAATATAAGTGAGTAATCCCTTTTATGTTAGACACTTCATATATTAAAGCTTTTTTATGCTCTTATAGTACTTATAATAACTTGTCCTTTTGTTTATTTGATAGAATAATTGCAATTATCATCAGTAACTTTGGTTTCTCCTATAAAAACTCATATTAGAGGTGTAACAGTAATTGCTTTAATTCTAAGTATGGTGGTTCTTTTATAGATAGTTTTTATTTTCTACATCCCTTCTTTTTTTGAGTCAATTATTTTCGTCATCCCTTCTTTTTTGGAATTAATTTCCTCTCCTTCAATAATATAATGCTTTAAAGTGTCTTTTCATACAAAAGTTTGATATTTTAATGTTTAACATAATAAGGGAGTAATAAGAACCATCACCTACAATGGAGCATTTAGAATTTTGAAGATTACTATTTCCTCTCCAACACTAAATGTCAATTTTCCTTTAGGGACATTTACTAAAACATCTTTTGTAGCAAAGAATGGTCTACATAAAATTTGAGACTTCAATAATTACATGTTTAGGATAACAAAATCAAATGGAAAATGAATTTATCAACCTTAACTAATACATTTTTAATTATACACCTATGATAATTTATCTATTGATTAGCTGCAAGCTAATCATAGTTGGTTTAGGTTCACATGGTCCTAACTTTTTAAAAAATAAAATAAGGTATAAAATTGATACTAGCATCTAAATTAACTAATGCCTTATGTATACATAAACTACCAATGACTTAAGGGATATTGAAATTCCCTAGATATTTCAACTTTTATGGTAGCTTGTTTTGGAAGATAGTCGAGCATTCTTCATTCAATATGATGGTTGATAGCTCCTTCAACTTCTTTTTTTTCCCTTATATTCTCCTTGAAAAACTTAGCATATTAGGAATCTATGAAAGAGTTAGGAAAAAGGAATGTTAATGTGAAGATGCTTAACAAGTAAAAAGTATTTTACTAAACTGACAATCCCTTTTTCTTGTCCTAGTTTTACAAGTAAGGAATTCTTGGTCGATATTCCTTTATTGGTTCTTTTAATGTGCTTTTATCTTCTTATTTACTTTATAGTTGGCTCGCTTCTATCAATCTCACCTTTTGTTTCATTGATTAATTCCTTTATGACTCTTTAGGGTGACCGATTGAACATGGTCCTTATAGTTAGGTGCAATCTCATTAGATGGTGTTCCTTGATGCCCTTTCTTGACAAATTCCATTAATTGGCTTAGTTAAATTTTTAGATTTTTCAATAAGATCTTATAGTTTTGCATTCAGGAATATGTTCCTGGCATAAATTCCCTTGATATCTTTTATAGACCATACTTCTTCTCCATTTCATTTGCTTTTGGAAACATTGTTGGGGTGGTCCTTGAGTTGTTTGCTTGTTTCAAGAGGAACTTTGACAATTTGTTCATCCTAAATTATACATCATATTATAGGGGTTAGTATATCTTGAGAATTTTGTATAAATCAACTTGCTCCTATAATTTAGTAGTTGAAATTCCAGCTTGACGTTCCATTCTTTGATGTCTTTTGCCACATAATTAACAACTCATAACCTGAGATGCATGATATGGTGAACTCGAGTTGTCAAGTTTTCTTGATATTGCTTCATTTAAGATGTAAAAGTAGTTATGACATCTATATTTTGAATTCCAATTATTCTAGTATTTTAATAATTATTCGTTGTCATTTCTTTGATTAATTATAAGACTACTTCCAGAGTCTTATTATTTAGTATTCCATATATTGCAATCTGTATCATCTAACCCATTTTAGGAAGTTTGGACTTACATCCAAGTAGGAAAGCCACATTATAAATACCTTTTCAACAAATTTTTGCATCTTTCCTATATATCATATAAGGTATCATTGTTGAACTGCTCAAAAAAAAAAGAGGTATCATTTTTTAACTTTGCTATCTTAAATGGTAGAAAGTTTTTTGGAAATGAACTTGTCTGTAAGACTCACCTAAGTGTTAATTGATCTAGTTGGTAATGCTTTGCTAGATCCCGTAGTGTGAATAGAAACATCCTTAGCCTAATAATGTCTTCGACAAGGTTATGGATTTTGTACTGTCCCGACTAGTATCATTAAAAAAAATAGAAACTGTATCATACATACTAGGTACATGTACTGCTCAATATCGATGACTAATACCGGCAAGTACGAAGGTGATTTTATAGATATTGAAAAATTAAAGGATTAAAAAATCCTAAATTTCTAACTCTACCTGTTGAGATAAGATTCTTTGTTCAATTTTACGGTGTCTTATTTTGTCCCGTGAATGTCAGCCATTCATTTATACGAATTCCGTGCTCTACCTGTCGAGACAAAATTTTTTGTTCAATTTTATAGTGTCTTATTATGTCCCCTGAATCTTAGCCATTCATTTATGTAGGTCCTGCGTGTGTCCCGCATAAATAAATGCAAGACCCGTATAAATGAATGAATGAAATTCACAAGACAAAATAAAACACCATAAAATTGGACAGAAGATCCTGTGTCTAACCTGCCACCTACCTCTCAGTCTCACTTATTCTTTTCAGTTCTCACACACACAACCACCAATTAAACAAAAGACCTCTCTCTCTCAAATAGCCATCAGTGACCACCATTGTTGCTCTTAGCCTCTGACTCTTTTTCTCCATCGTTATTGCTTCTCTGTCTACTAGATGTTGTCTGCAACTCTCCATCCCTCCTTGTTGCTTCTTTGCTAGCTTGACTCTCTGTCGCTGGATCGCTGTCTGTCGTTATTGCTCGAGTGTCACGATCGCCTGCTTCATCTTCTTTAAGTCCTCAATCCATAGACACCTTCGTCTCTCCTTTGTTTTATGTGTGAAACTGTGATTTTTCAAAGAAGTTTGAAGAATGAACTAATGGTGTTATGTGTTGTGTGGTGTATTTTTGTGCGTTGTTGTGTGTTATGTGAGTCTGTGCAGTGTTGTCGTTGGTATGGCCGTGTGGGTATGGGTCAGTGGTCAGTGGGTGTGGCTTTTGGTTTGTCTACAAGAGTATGGGTGTGGGTCAGTGGATAGTAGGTGTGTGCTTTTGGTTTTTCATTTTCTCCAATAATGCAATTTGCAATTCTACATAGCGCCATAGAATTAAAGACTTATAGTCGTAGAATCAATAACGTGATACTTGAATACTTGCTAATAGTTGATAATTTAATACAATCACAAGTGGAGTTATGGATTGAGTTTGAAAGAAAATACCGTGGGTGATGCATTATTGTGTGTTTGAAATTTGTGGTTTTATCAATTCCAACTTTACATTTTACAAATTTATAACTGAAATTAACTAAATAAAATTACAACTTTATTTAGTTATAGAATTTAGATATAAATCCATAATTGAATTTTGTGAATATTAATTATTTTCTTAAGAATCATATCTAAATTATAAAAATTAATATATTTTTATTTCATTAATAATTAAATCTATACTTTTATTCCTAATATATTTAACTAGTTTCCTTAATCAATTAATCTTAAACTAAACTAAAAGGATTCATTTGTAATATATAATTTAATGTTTAAGGATCATCTATAAGTATGTGTGTGTGTGTGTTTTTTTTATACTTATTTATGGTTTATAAACGAAAAATATAAAGAATGATATTTAATGAAAATTAAATTTGTAATATTGATTAAATAGTTGAAAGTTGTGAACTTATGGTGTGAATTATGTAATCATACATAATAAGTTATAAGTTTATGGTTGAAATGTTGAATTATGTAATTACCCAAAAATATTTATGGTTATGGTTATGGTTGATTTATGTAATCATATTAAATAGGTTGTAGGTGAGACTTATGTTTAAATTATATAATCACACAAAATGAGTTATATTTGTGAAAGTGCAAAAATAATTTATATAAGTTAGTAAAGTTTACTTGATCATATTCAATATTTAGAAGTTCTTGTTGCTATATTTCTTCTTGTTATTTTTTTCTTCTTATTATTTTACATAATTTATTCCACATTTTTCAGGTCATCAGTAGTTTGTAATAATGAGTCAAAGGAAAATGAAGATCTTGGCCTTATTGGTATTATAAAACCATCTACGGTATCCATTTACCGCTCGACTATTGACTTTGAATATAAGATGAATTTATATTTTTAAAGTTCAAGTTTTGTGCATGCTTTCATAATCTAAGATGTGCATTTGTATTTGTTTTGAGTTGAGTGATACATAATGTGTTGATAATAAATTTATTAATTTAATTTTGACATATGTCTTTATTTATTTTATAGATAAATGGAAGGAAGTCCAAGTACTCTTGATAATTTAGTCGTTTTAGGTTTAAGAAGACTCGATGATCTAGATTGAGCTCGTGCTAGATTCGTTCTTAGAATGAAGAACCATACCATTTGTTTGTATTGTAACAAGTATTTGAAAGGTAGGAGAATCACCAAACTAAAGAAGCACTTAGTTGGAATCAAGGTGATGTGGTAAGAAAGTGAGCTATGATGTTAAGTGACAAATGAAGAATTTGCTTAAAGAGTATCACTATAGTGGGTACTATTGCCTTTTATGGTCTAAGATATAAAGTTCGTTCAATTGATGAATATAAAGGTAAATTTTTGAGTATCTCTTTTTACGAAATAAAAAGTTATTTGGATGAAAGAGAGTTACTTATATGTGATGGTTGGATAAATAGAAGACAGGAGTCTATTATTTAGGCTTGACAATTAGGTCCAGGCTCGCGAGGTCAGCCAGAGGCCCTATGGACAACTTCAAAATGATGTCATTTTGATATTTAAAAAAAAATAAAAAGACTGTAGGGCCAAGTAGCCTTAGGCCTAATTGGCCTTTTAGTTCCGACCTTGGGCACAAGCTTGGCCCATTGCTATCCCTATTATTATTAATCTTTTAGTTTATTCTATAAAGAGGGTAATTTTTTTAAAGCATATTAATACATATGGCCTTGTTATGAATGATGATACTCTAATTCAGATATTTGAAGAGTTGTGAATGAATTTGGGTCAGAAAATATTGTTCAGTTGATTATTAATAATGATTATGCTTGTAAAGCAGTTGGAATAAGATTGTAAAGCAAGTATAATTTTTTTTATTATCTTTTACTGAACATTACATTGACCTAATGTTGGAAAATATATAATATGCTAGATATTTTCCTATTATTGATGAGACAATTCAGAAAGCAAAATAGGTGACTAAGTTCATCTAAATCAAGTATGGCTCCTGAATTTAATGAGAAAGAATTTCACTGAAGTTAGAAAATTGTGTCGTCCTAGGATTATAAGATTTGCAGCTAATTTCATATCATTTCAGTGTTTTATTCTGATGAAGAAGGATTTTTACAAATGATAAGTGAGTTACATATCAACATATTAAGTCTAATGCTAGATTAGAGGTTTCTAAAATTATACCTAAAGATCATGAACTGACAAATGAGAAGGCAAAAATGGGTTATTTTTATGATGTGAGGGTGAAGGAAGCAATTAAGGCCTATATGAAAAACAAGCATTCTTTGTACGCACCTTACCTTATAGTCATCAACAAGAGATGGGAAAGGCAATTTTACTCTTTGTTTTTTGCAGTTGGGAAATTTTTAAATCCTAGTTTCTATTTTATACCAAGTTTTACAAAGAAAACTAATGTTAATAGGGGAAATGTTATTAACTATTAAATCAATTATTGCCCATGAGATGATACAAGATCTCATAGGCTCATAAATGTAGATTTATAAGGTTGCTTCTAGTGATTTTGAGATGCCTATTACTATTCGTTAAATGTAGATTTATACAATTGCTTCTAGTGATTTTGAGATGCCTATTACTATTCGTTAAAGAGAAAATTTAATCCAAGTATATAATATTCAATTTTGTTACTTGTTAAAAATTAATCATCACTTTATTTTGTTTATAATGTTACTTTTATTTTTTTGGGATCAATTTGGAATTGGTATTCCAAAATTGCAAAGGTTTGTAATTCGAATTTTGAGTTAATGCGTAAGTGTAATAGTGTGTGAAAGGAATTGGAGTATATATGAACTGATCCATTCTAAGAAAGGAATAGATTGGAACACAAAAGATTGAATGACTTAGTCTTTGTTCTATACAATTTAAAGCTTTGGGAAAGGTATCTTATTATCATTATTATTATATTTAATTTGAATATAATTTCTAATAATTTAATTTTATTTGTTTACTAGGACTCTTAATAGAATAAGAAGTTATATAAATCGAATTATCCTTAACCATATCGATCTTTTGGCAGATTGAGTTTCTAAGAAACCGAGTTTGATGGATGAGAGTGACATAAAAGGTAATCTTGGATGGGAAAGTATTAATATGCCATTTGGTGCAACGAATTTGAATGACGATGATGATGATGATACTCCTCTCAATAATAAAGGTTTTGTACCAAATAAGAATTGAGGTCAATGCGACTTGAGCAGATATTCTATTGAATGAAGTTCTAGGTGTTCATTTTTCTCTTCTTTTAATTTCACTTATATTTGATGTATACATTAAATTATATATATGCAATATAAATATGACTGTAAATATTTTTATTTCACTTCTAGTTGGTCGTTTCCTTGATATAAACTCTAGTTGTAATACTTAGAGAGTCATAGATCTTTATTATTCTTTTCATTTGATATTTTGATGTAATTGTTATTTATTATATAATGCAATTGTAACATTTTAAGTACATTGTATTATCCCTAATTTTATATTTCTATGATGATTAAATGGTCTTTTTCGTATTAAATGTGGTTATTATTTATATGTGAAATATTTGAAAAGTAAGATTAACAGAAATAAATAGATTGTTGTTATTTCAAATTTATATTGTTATGATTTTTGGAGATATGGTTAAGGTAAAATTATAAATTATACAATACAATATATTGAGGGACTAATTTGCAATTTTAAAAAAATTCAAGGACTATTTTATAGTTTTAAAAAATTACTCAAAACAGTACCTATTATTGACCGATACTGATATAGTACCATACCATGACGAACTTCGATACTAGTATGGTATGGTATTCATAGCATTAGTCTTCGATCACCTCATTGTTCTTAAATGTGTCATATATCTGTAAGAAGTTGGCAATATGTGCATTGAGATCATCATCAAATAATCCATTAGATTGTACATTTCATCATCAAATAATCCATTAAATTGTACATTCCATTTAAGCATCTAGGTTATATTCAGTTTAATTTAAAAATAATAAGCATTTATCTATGGCCTTGTAATGCTTAATTGTATTTCTATAAGAGATGGTTTGGTATACTCTATCATAAATCTTCTTTCTTCTTCCATCCTTTCAGGTTGTAATTATATTGTATCTGTAAGTTCTTAATTGGTCCACTCTTCTATTCCAATATAAAGTTCTCCCAAGTTTTAGATCTTCTTCACGAAATATAAATTGTGAGCTTCTTGTCATACACCACATTTATCCAAAACTACAATAAATATAAATAAAAATAAAATATAAGAAAATATAAAGAATATTTACATAAAGAGAAACGATAAAAAGAAATTAAATAGAAATTGGAAGAAAAATAACTATATAAGACTAGAAAAATAGTCAATAGGTTTCTTAAAACAAATGATCTCCCTAGTAGCAAAAGTCAAAAGCTTTGTGAGTTAGTAGTTGAAATATATCTTTGATGATACTAAAGTTTTACCTATAAAAAATCTATCAATCACTAACTTAGGAAAATTTACTTATCATTGGTAAATATAATGGCAAGTAAGGTATTGATACCATGAAAATGTGGTATAGATAAATGGATAACGATATTAACTATTCTAAAAGTAATAAATAAAAAGATGGTTTTATAAATTTTTTAGATTAATAAAACATAAGATAAAAATTAACCTATTATTTATGCCAACAAGAGCTAAGGAAATAAATGTTAAGATAATTAATCAAAAGAGAATGCAATCAAATAAATGTGTGTAGATAAGTATTTCCCCTATCAACATTTTTAACATTATAATTTAATTAACCCAGAGTGGATATATTCCTTGGATTAGTTGGACTTTTTAAACACTAAAACTATAGTATCTCAAGCTGTAGTCTTCTACTCTCTAGTTAGTTAACCCATATCTCTAACTATGTTAGCACCCCTTTGAATGCTTGATGCTATATGAAATCCCATGAAAATTTTCACCCTAACATGAAAAGGTTCACATAATTCTCTTTTGAGCACCCCATTCAACCCTCTCTATCTAAGCTACAGTCTAATCATAAGTAGACTCTCTTAAGTCATTTATAAGCGAATTAAAAAGTTAGATTTAGAAATTAAAATGAATAAATTAGTATTAACAATAATAAAGACATCCCATAGAAATATATTTGATTTCATAAACAAAATTAAATCAATTTATACAAAAGTAATCACTAGTGTTTTATTTATTTGAACATAAAAATATTTAATCAATAAATATGTTCAAAATATTGAAATCAAAAGAAAAAGATAGAGAAATTAAAATAGAAGTAAATTAAGATGAACTCCCTAAATCTGTTAACAACTAGCCTTCTTATTAAGTAGAATTCACTCCCTAATCCATCAAATTAGCTTAGTTTTGATAAGTTGTTTAGACCTTTCCCTACCCTTAAAGTATTCATTATTCCTCTCCTTCTATAGTATATATAAGCTTGACCTAAATCACCTTGTCACCTAGATGCCTAGAACCAGTTGATGAAGCTTTAGTAGTTCTGGACATTGATATCGAGAAAACATAACCTCAAAATAGATTTTCAAATTTTAAGTGTGAATTCACATCATGTAGAGGTTTTTTAAGAGATTCATAAATAACCTCACAAAAGAAACATTTTTTCTCCAGGTTAAGAAAACTCAGTCTGTCTAAAGTTGACACTCTCATTAAATTCATTAAATGAATATATGGTCTTTGGTATGACCACATCCCTTAACAATGGATCTTACTGCTTTCCAAAGATGAATATACAAAATCTGGCATTGTTGCACACCTTAATTGTGGATCACACTGTTTGTTTGATGACTTACATACGATCTCTTATAAAGTCATAGCTTAGTCCACATCACTAAATGCATTTGATTCTTTTAAGTATGAGTTGACACTTGGGCATGGACTAGATTGTGTTCCTAAAAGAATTATGAACTATTTTTATGTTTTTTTTTTCTTAAAGTGCCTATAATTCTTAAATAATATTATCTCAATCTCCAATTTGCATAATTACTTTAAAAGATAATAAAATTAAGTAAAATAAGGCAATATGACATTAAAATAAGGTAAAATACTTGATAAAATATGTACGTAATCCATGCATATAATGTATGTTAATAACTATTTATATATCAGATCATTTCTTTCATTGTATTAACATTAATGATATTTATGTAATTAAATGAAACTAGAGAATCTCCTTACAAGCATCTATTACAATTCGCTAACAATTTCAACATGTGATTTATGAATTGATGTTTAGAATGAAGAGAAGCTTTAGGCTAATTTATCCCAATACTTATTAGCTTTCATTTCAACAAAAAGATCTTATATGGAAGCACATACCAAATATAACATTATGATAATTATAAGAGCAACCTTTTTACACTGAGTTTTTAGTTCTTAATCATCATAACTTGTTGACACATATATTATTTTTCATTAAAGTGTTAACAAATCTTGAAGCTTAACACTCTTACTTTGGAAGAAGATAAATGTAAATGAAGCTTGATAAAATAGTTTTTGTTTTCAATGTTGAGTTGTGTTTTGGGCGTTGAATTGTTAATGTTCATACAGGGTTATAATCATATTGATATTGTTGGTGTAATTACCTTGTTTTTGGACATCTATAAGTAGAAGCATTATGATATTTATGTTGGTACAATTATCAAGCTTTTGGACATATGTTTTGAGATATATAATGACAAAATTTCATTTATATTGAATCCAGTCTATAATCTTTGTTAACAACTATGTTGGGTTAGTTTCTTGTGCATATGCTTCCATCAAACATGGATAACTTGGTGTACATGCCTAACAACATGATGTTACTATGATATATTTTCCATAAGTATGTGTGTGTGTATATATATGTATGTATGTATGTATATTCTAATATTGATCTTACATAAATTCTCATAACTTAAGATAACACAAAACATGATAATTATTGCTATCACCATAATAAATAACGTGAGATATCCATTAACGTCCCTCTTCAATATCATATTCTCTTTCATTATAACCTTCATCTCATGCTCCAACAACTTTAACTTATGGTGCACTTTATTTTTCCTCATTTGCTCCTTTAGCTTTAGCCTTGTAATAACCTTTTGACATTTTCTTTATTTCTTAATCTATGGCTTGTTTAGAAGAGTTGTTATTAATTAACGACTAATGTTTTAAGTTAGAATTTTCCTTTCTGATTCTTTGAATCACATTAGTTTTCCTATCACTGAATGGAACATCATGCAAAACAAAAAGATTTAAACATCTAATCTTGTAAAAAAATATTAAACAATATTTTAATGAAGTATATGACATTGTACTATTTACTAATATAGTATTTAGTTCACTAATTACTAGTTGATTGTATAGTATTCATCCCACCTAGTACTTTGGACAACCATAAAACTCCTTCTTGGATTTTTTTTCCTCTAAGATGTCATCATTAAGGAATTTAATCTATAATAGCAAAATGCCACCATTAAGAAAAATTTGTTAAAAGACCCAGTGGATGGCTCCATTTTCACTACTACTTTATGTCACAAGCCAAAAAGAATAGTTAAATGGAGTAACTGGTGTAAATGGGTCTTTAGTTAGGTGTTTTTTAGCTGTAAGGTTGTAATTTAGCTCAGGTTTATTTTGGGTAAGGGATGCAGTGGATAGAATGACATTTTAATTGGTTTTTACTATATGAAATGATATTTAACTAGAGTTAAGGTTACAATTTATGATAAGATGGGTTAAATTTAGGATGAAATGAGCTTGGTTTCTTCAAGTGGATATTTTGAATAAAAAGGGACGGGGTTATTCTATGGGAGATTATATTTCTACTAGTAAATAAATTTAAACCAACTAATTACATTGTTTTCGAAATTTAGTTAGGTTAAAAACTAATAAAATAATTAAAAATAACATAAATGCCATGTCAAATGTTGAGTGGACACTATTTTGAAATGTTGACATGCTAGCTAAGACATTAAAATGCAACCTTAATGGAAATTTGAGAAAAAAATTAATTGAGTCAATGATAAAAGACTAATGTATTCCATTCTAAAATGTTAAAGGTCCCTAATGATATAATCAATAACATTAAAGGACCAGTAGGCATCCTAAATTACAACATAGACTATGTTAAACCTTTTTTAAAACCTTAGAGGGCAAATCACATCTTTAGTCTTTTTTATATGAGCCAAAGGTTATTTTCCTCACTTAGACCTGAGCCTTACTAGACTGTCAAGATTTAATTTAATCCAGAGAATTTTTTCTTTCACCTGGACTTGAACCATGTTGGCTTGTCACATCTTTTATTTGAACCAAGAAATTCTTTTCTTCATTAGAACCTAAACCTTATTAGGTTTTCAGGTTTTTATTTAAATTAGGAAATTCTTTCCTTCACTTCCAGTTAAACCATATTGGGATGTCATGTTTTTGAATTGAAACAATGAGTTCTTTGCTTCACCCATACTTGAGTTGTGTTATGCTATCAAGTTTTTCATTTTAATCAGGGAGCTCTTTCCCACCCTTAAATCTGATCCTTCTTATGCTATTAGGATTTTCATTTGAAATTGAGATGTGTTTCATGGAAAAATAATGCCTTTATTGATGAGAGAATAACAGGAGAATCAATCAGATGTTTTTTTTTAATTTTCTTTATATATGTATCATTCCACATTCTGGGAACTTTCATTCAATCTATCCTTCATAGATTATATCTTTTTTTCCTACTTCTTATAATATTATAGGGATATGACTAGTTTGGAGCTAATTCTTGATTGTCTTACATCTAAAAATTCAAAATTGTGTAAAACTACATCTCCTTTACCAAATGTTTGGTGTTTTGTTTTCTTTAAGTTCATTAATATGATGCATTAATTTTATGCCTCATTTCTAATATATGGATATCTTTCCTTTCCTTTATCATGTTAAGCTCTATTTTAAAAGCTCCTCTTTGTTTGCTTAATTTTATGCCTAAATTCTTAATGGTATGTATAACTCCCTAAGGATTAGAGATTTGACTCCAAAAATGAGCTAAATGGGGTTTACTTGTTAACTATCTTGGGGTGGTTTTGTAGGTCCATATTATGTTTTACAATTCTACAGCCTAGATTTCCTTTGCTTCTTTAAACTTCATTCTTAATCTTTGTAGTAGCGTTTAGTTAGGCTTTAGTTAGTAAGTTGGCCTAGGGGTAAGTTATGGAAGAAAATCGATGATTAATCCTTAAGTTGTTACAGAACTTCTCATTGTAGTCGAACTATGTTCAATTTATTAATATCACTAGGGGGATGTCATATTTGCTTATGAAAAGTTTAGGGATTTTTTGTTGACTTTTTATGACATTTAACGAGGGTTATACTGCGACCCATCTGGTAAAGTAATACACTACCTATGATTGTAATATAGATTAAAAGCTTTCTTTTAACATAAATTTTTGTTAGTATTCGTCTTCTAGTGTATATCATCAACAAGACCCAAGTAGGCAAGCGGATATACATTAATTTATCAGGTGATGACCTTGTTTCTTTTAAAGCATTATATAATAAGATATCCATTACCATTTTTTTCACTAATGAATTTTCCATTATAACAACATAACATAAGGTCTTCATGTGGGTGTACTAGGTTCTACTTCTCATTGCCTTAGAAGCTAAACTCAACTATTTTGCATCTATTTTTCTAGGTCTAGCATTTTGGTGTTCATCACTTCCTAAATAAAATTTTATTTGAAATTTTGTATTTTTACAAATTACCTTTATTTAATGTTTTAATTGGTATTATTTCATGTTTCATGTAATATTGAACAAAGTTGCTTTGAAAGTGATTTTAGTCAAGAATTAAGGAGTTTTGCACATCAAATTAAGAAGAAAAAGCATCCTTGGCTAATCATAGAATCAATAGCATATTGTGTCCTATATCATTGTCTAGATAAAAGAAGTTAAGGAGCAAGTCAAACACAACCTCACACATAGTCATGTGGTAGGATATGTTCTTGTCTAGAATTAGGATTTGAAGAATCATTCCTATATATAGGCATATTAAAGCCTCTGTCACATGGTGAAAAAGATAATACTTAAACAATCTTCAAGATAAAAAGAAATTTGACATCATTCTAATCAAGTAGAGAATATCGAATGATTAAAAATATCTATAGAAAAACTTTTATATGATTCCTTAACTACTTTTGGTTCAATTTATTATTTCAAGAATGATGTATAACTAAAGTCTTTTGATGTCTAGATAAGAGGAACCTTAGTATTACTTTGTCATAGATTGGTTTCAGTAATTTTACGAAGAGTTTTATACTTGTGAAATATCTTTATTATTCTTAATACTAATTTAATAAAAGCTGGTGATTAAATCAAATATTAATTTGTATGCAAAAAATATAAGAGAACTTGTTTTTGGATTAATTAAGGCATTGGAATTAAAAGCTGAATAGGGTGTTAGAGATATGTTTACATAATTCTTCTGGTATTAGGGTAAAATCTTTTATGGAATTTCATAAATATTAATGCATCCTTAGAAAATTTAATCTATCTTCATTTCAATTTAAGGATAGGTGTTTGTAACTTTAAATGTTTCAATACATTAAATTTGAAAATTTCACTAATCCAAGTCGTAAAATGTATAAATAATTGAATTATGAATAAAAAGATAATACTAGCAGAATTTCTTATTTAGATTTTCTATATTATCTTATTTCTTCTTTTTAATAATTTTTTAATTTGTATTTAATGGAATCTTAATCTAGTTAAGAATCATTTTAGATTTAGATTAAATCAATCTAAATATTATTATTAACTAAATAAAGTAAGAGAGTTAGACATAATACTTATAGATCCTAGTGAGAATGATACTCTACTCATTACTATACTATTACAAAGTGATAGGTTCGTTTGCCTAACTTGTTAGTAATAATATTAAGATGATAAAACTTAGCACACAACATTATGCTCTTAAAGTCCTTATGCTCTCCTCCTATGATAACATTCCCATCTTTTATGAATGATGTTGATTGACTCGTGGTTCTCTCCTTCGTGACCTCTAAAGTGCTTCACTACTTTCCTTATCCCTTTATTTGTCTCAATTATCTTCTTCTTTCATTAGATATTTCTTGATACTTCCATAATATCTCAAGTTTTTAATTTCCTAATCAAGCTCTTTATAGTCCTTTATATTTTGCTCATTATCTTCATGAAATCTGCAAGATATGTTCTTTTTTCTCGCAAATGTTTTTCTCAACATTTTGCTTAACCTTCTTTCTAGGGTATTGTTGAATATGTATATGATCATCTTATTTAAAGGTATTAAATTTTGTAAGCTTTTCTCTATTTTTTTGATGAATTTTCTTTATTACTTTGCTTATGACTTCTTCCTCTTTACTTCTTGGACCAAAAGTTAACCCTCTTATCTTTTCTCACCTTTTTTTATGTTATTTCATACTCTATTTGAATGTTCTACTCGATATACTCAAGATTCAATTATTTTTGTGCTCTCTCTTAGACTTCTTCAAAATTGTGAGGTGTCTTATTTTTCATAGTGATCTATAAAGTTAGATAAGCCTGAGGCTATTTGTAAAGGTTGCAAACTACTACAACATCTAAGTTTGAGATCGAAATTACCTACAGGATGAAGCGCTATAAATAATCCCTAGGATTTTTTTTCACTCTATTGCGTTACAAAGGTCATGTATATCAAATCTCTTGGCCTATATCTATCACTTATAAAATGGGATATGAATCTGTTAATGAGTTGTTGAAAAGAGACTATTAATACTAATTGTAAGCTCTGATACCATGACTATGATGCTCTTATCAATATTGATTTAAAGCTTTACATTTGATCACATTCGATGCTACTTGTAGATTTGTAACTTCTTTGTACCTATGTACATAGTTAATGGGGGTCTTGCATCCTATTGTAGGTTTCCAACATTAATAATTTAAATCTATTTAGCAACTATTCCTATAAGATGTCACATATTAGTGGGTTACTGACTATGAGAATAGATATTTGTACTTAATATGCTATTTAGGTGGAGAATGGCATTAGAGCTCCTTTGGAAAGTGGTTGAGCGTTTATCTGTGTCTCCTTTATTTCATTAGCATGTTGACTTGTTGTTGTAATAATTCTCTAATGGTTGCTTGGTTTGGAAGATGAGATGTTCCAATGGGATCAGTGGAGGTGGTTGGGTTGCTTCCTTTAATGGTGAATATTATATTTTCTCTAATCATAGGTGGATTGGTTTACTGGGTGTACATTTTTCTTTTTTTCTATATTGCTCAAAGAATGTAAAGAATTGTTCGAATGGGTATGGTGAATATTTTATAGCAATTCTCAGAGATGGTGCCAAATGATAATATTCTAAATTATGTGGCATTTACTCAAATAATGCTCCGAATATGATAAGTTTTTGACCTTCTTTAATGTCTTACATCTGTTAGTAAAATTATTAAAGTGATGGAGAATTTTTTTGATGTGACTACTTTGATTCTCAAATCAATAGAGAATATTTGATATATGAAAATTTTTGAAGTTTTTTAATATCAGTAAGAGAGCTTACTTTTTAGGAAGATCTAATACTTTATATAAACATCCGTAGGGTAGAATCCCATCATAATTTAATGGAAGGTTTCTTTTATATGACCGTTATCATAATTCAACCATATCATCATCTTTTTTTGATAGAGTCTAGCCTAAAATCTTTTTTTTTCTGGCATAAACACAACCTATAACTTGATCAGTCTTTAGTTGATTAGTCCATATCCAAGCCTAATTGAGCTTTGGACACCCTAAAATAATTTGAAGCCTAACCTTAATTACCTTTTATAATCACCCAACTTACTCCAATCACATATCACAACCACAGTCATAGAAATGCAAAATAGAAGCTAAGAGAATAAGAAAGTAAAATTTCAAGCTTTAAGATCCAATTACCTCTCATAATCACAATAATGTAAAACAAAAACTGGGAGAATAAACAAGGGCAATTTAAAGCTTTCTTGGTTGGTAAACATACCAAGTGTTTACTTATTCTCCTTAGTACTTATCGTCGTCGTCTTCTTCTCCTTGGTAAATGTTGTCATCTCTCCTTGGTAAAAAAGTCCTCGATGCTATCATCATCATCATCATCATCTTCTTCTTCTTCTTCTTCAATTTTTTTCGTTGATATCTTCTCCTACATTGTTTTCATCTTCTTCTTTTTCAATTTCGTCATCCATGCCTTCTTCGACATGAATAGGGATTTGTAAAATCTAGTTAGGTTTTGCCATTTTGAAGGAAATAATCAAAGAATAGGAAAGACAATTTTACTCATTAATTTCAAGGTGTCAAGTTGTTATATATTAATTATATGTAACTCTCCTTTTTCACAAACCTTAAAACTTGAGCCTAAGTCTAACTTGAAACTCATTTTTTTTAATTATTCAATTTGAAACAACTTAAAACTCGAACAACTTAAATTTTATCTATTAACTCTAGGTCAAGTCAATTCAATCTAGCAGTTAAATTTCTATAACATCTATCACTATCCTTACTAAAAGTAGAAAAATCATACTTATCCTAAACATCTAGCACTCTTACGGACGTTGACAACATTATCTAAAATATTAGCAGGTCTGTAACCTTGGACCTTTTGGGCCTATATCTTATCTATAACAATCTTACTCTGTTCTCCGTAAAGTATAAGGGGGCGCTTGATTCAAATTGGGTAATGGTAATAGAAATATAAATGAATATAGTGATGAATGAAAATAGATATAATCATTATAATTATAGTGGTTGGTTAGAATGAATGAATGATTATCATTACCATTGATAGTAATTGGTTTGTTTAAAATATCGAGAAATAAAAGTTTGTTAAATTTTTGTTTTATATCCAAATTTAATATATTTTAATTAGTTATATTTAATTGTTAAAAAAGAGAAAAATTATATAAATAATTAAAATAATATTAATTACAATATAATTAATTAAATATATTGTAATTAATTAATTATATTTTAATTAATTAATTGTATTTAATTAATTATATTTTAATTATAAAAAAGATATTTAAAAAAATGAAAGGAGTGTCACTTAGGAATGATTGGCATTCCTCTCATGCTTAAGGGGTATGGAACAATGCTTGGAAGTTGGATATCATAATACTATCCTTATAGTTATAATATATAACTAACCAACCTTTTTTCATTCTATATACATAGAATCATTCTCAAACCCATCAATCAAGCACCCCCTAATTACTCCTCTTTGTCAAATTTTAAATACATTGAGGAAGCGCACATAACAAATTTTATTCGTAGACAAATTGACCAAAGTAGACAAGTGAAGGGTGTTATAGTCAAAGTAAACAGGTAAAGATTATTACAAACTATCTAAACTATATAAGTAGTGTGTATGTAGTAGATTAATCCATTAATTTATTATATTTACATGCTATTTTCTTATTAAAAATATAATGTAAATAAAAGTATGTATCATATTAAGACTGAAAAATTATGAGAAATCTCTATTTAAAAGAAGAAATTAGTTTTAAAATAATAATTTATTTTATGTTAACGTGCTACATTTTATCAATAATTAACAACACACTCATATTATGAACAAAAAATTATAAATAAGATAATTAATTTTTATTCTCATTTATAATTTATAATTTACTTCCATAAATAATTGATTTTGCTATCAATAATTAAAAAGTAAAATTATTATTATTTTCTTTTTTCATATTAAATTAAAAAAACGCTATAATTGTGTATAATCTGGAATAAATAACAAGTAAAATTTTTTGAATAAAAAATTATTCCAAAAAACACATTCTCTTGCTGTTTTAGGGACTCTTTTCATAGGTAATATGTTAATAAGGACAATAATGTTTTAAAAAGATTTTCTGTAAAATTTATTTTTTCATTTTTCAAAATATAAAAATTTAAAACTTTTGGAGGAAAAATAAATATATAAAAAATGGATCACCTATATTTTCTTTTAAAGAAAGCTACAAATCTTTTGTATTCAATAAATTAAAATTTATTTTTCTTTATCATTCTAGTATTAAGTTTCATGAATTTTAGTTTAGGATTAAAGTATAACATTGCGATCATATATACAACGAGAAACATGAGACTTTAACCTATTTTTTTCTTTTTAATGAATTTAGGAAAAGGCACAAAAGAATTGATTAATTATAGCTATGATATTAAATCAAGTACCGTTACAATTCACACCACTGTTAACATGACATTGGATTTTGGCTTTAATGATTAAATTCCATATAACTTATATCAAATTTCTTATCTGTGAGTAAAAGAAAATATTACTGATATGGATTGTTAATGTAAATACCAATACCCTAACCCTACTCTTAGAATATTTATAAGAAAGATAAATATATAGATTACTTCCCTAAACAACAAAGAATCTCCTCCTCCTCCTCCTCATCACACATACATAGATATATAGATACACTTGCCAACAAGCAGTATACATCTATATTAATCGCTTCTTCATTTTCCAAACTTATCATCACTTAAACTTCCTTGCATGGGTATGGACAGCTCAATCCACGAAGACCTCATCGATATCAGCGAGCATAGCGACGATAATCATTACTATCTGAATGATGACGAGCAGCCGGACGACGGGTCTCACTGTCTGTACAGTATCAACGCAATCCTGAGTGGAACTGCGAGGCTAAACGTCCTCTTGCCTACGGCCACAATTCTCGTTTTCACCATTTTCGCTCCTCTTCTAACCAACGATGGGAAATGCAGCACTTTGAACCGGTGGCTAATGGGTGTTTTCTGGGCATGTCTCGCCGCTTCTTGCGTGTTTTTCACCTTCACCGACAGCTTTCGAACGTCAAGGGGAAGGTTATACTATGGGGTGGCGACTTTCAGAGGGATATGGACTTTTAACGGTGGTAAAAAGAGGCCAAACGTCGAATCTGATTATAGGTTGAGATGGGCTGATCTTTTTCAGGCATCCCTTTCATTGACGGCATTTTTGACATTTGCAGGGTCGCATAGTGATGTGGTGCGGTGTTACTATTCGACGATGCCTAGGAAGGTAATTAATGTCGTTCCACTTTTGGTTGGTTTTGTAATCAGTGTTATGTTCGTTATGTTTCCCTCCAAGAGGAGGGGAATTGGTTACCCTTTTTTGTACTCCAGATGCTGATCAAATACTTCTCTTCATCAAAATTGCAATTTTTTTTATAAATTCAAAATTGGAAATGGAACTTCAAATTCTATGCAAATTGAAGTAGTACAAAACTTGCAGATATTTGTTAGTTTTATATTCAGTACCAAAACCATTACATAAAATTGTCATTATCTTCTTCCACTGTAGCACTATAACTATTCAGACAGAAGTAACCTCAACGCCAAAACATGTTTTACCATCATAATATGTTTACTATTGAAAGAGCTGTTTGCAAATTCGAATTACTCTTCCACGTGCAAAACAGCCTCCCAAACCTTCCTGAAAGGGTGACCATCCCAGTAGTTTGCGCTTTCCATCACAGGGACAAATTCTCTCAGTTCCATCCTCTTCCATACCCATAGGAACCAACTCTCGTGCCTTTCCATATCAGCAAACTAACACTATTCAACTGAATAAACAAAAGAAAGCTCAAGGAAAACTTGGATCCAAGTAATGAGAGATCATGTTTCACTAAATAAACTGCAATACATTCCTACACAAGGTGAAGGGAGAACTGGTGTTGTTTCATATCCTATGAAAATCCTCAAGGCTGGAGCTTATAGATGGAGCAAGTCCCTAGTGGGATGTTTCCAAGATAAAAGACTCGCTTTCCTCCTTGTTCAAACTTGGGAAAATAATGGGGGAAAATCAGAACTGGAAAACATTATCATTAACAAAGAAAGCTTTCTATTTTCAAGTTTGGATATAAGGCAAGTTTGGAGAAGGCTGTAGAGCTATGTCCCTGGCACATTATAAGAAAGTCATCCCCAGAGTTCTTCACCTCCCTCTAATTTGAGCCTAGTAATTTTAAGGATCTATGGTTCAGTTGTGGGGTCAATCGTATGAGTTGAATTACGAGACACTATGTGAAATCGACCATAGTAGACCAGCACGATGACTTCTGCGTCATACGCTATTGGACTGAATTAACTGGGTTGGCAAAGCTTGAAGATTAGTTAGCATCATGAGTTTAGAGATTAGTCAAAGAGAAGAGCTCAAACGATGATGGAACTTAAAACTTATGGGTGAAGACTATACATCTCAGGTTGAATGGATTTGTTCACAATAACAAGACTGTACAGGACAGAAAGTCTTACACTTAAAAACAGCTAATGCAGCAATTTATACCTATACCAACTCACTCGCATCTTTGAGAATTATCCACAAGATCAAATGAGGACCTTAAGGCTTGTCCATCCCAACAATATGAGTTAGCCTATCATTTCACTTTAGTTTCTTCACCCTTCAGTTGAATTGAAACCACCTATTCCTTGACATTTAGTCAAGATGCTGCATTTAGAACACTCTTAAACATCCCACTCAATTGATTACATATAGTCTCTTGCAACTTAGCTAATGAGTAGGATTGTTCCAAAGTCTCATGAGCTAACATTCTAACTCGACTCCCAATTTTATGTTCAAGACCAGCTAAGAAGATACTAACAACATAGGTTTTAGCAACGACAGCTTCCCCAACATTGGATCAAATTCATTCCTATACTCCCTCACCATATTCAAAGATCATAAGATCAAAAATGTGATCATCAAACCCTTTCTTAGTGAACCTAACTTTCAATTCTCGAGTATACTCCCAACTCACCACTTCTTTGTATCTACACTTATTAAAAGCTCGATGATGCGATAGAGCCCTTTAATCGAAATGCAAAGCAATAATTTTCACCTTAAATTGTAGAGGAGTTTCATAAATCTCAAAATGTAGCTCCATCTTTCCAAATCATCATTATATTGACCCTTGGAAAGTCAGCTTGAGCAAGTGATACCCAGAGGATGCATGGAAGATTGGTGAGGGATCTGAGCTTATACCATCATTGAGACGTATGCACTCAAGCTCCATAATTGCATCTATAACTAAACTCTTCATTTCTTCCAAAATTTTCTCCAACAACTGAATTCGATTGTTTGATTATTCAACGTAGAACTTAATAGCTTCCTCTAACTTAACTGAATTCGTGTGACCCATGCGGTGCTTCAATCATGGATTTAACAATCTCGCTCTCATAGATAGCACGATAATGCATTGCCAATACAAATTCATGCCACCAAAATCACCGCAAATATTTCTTCTTACACGTGTCGAAATGTTCCGATTTAAATTAAATTCTAGTAAAAATGTTAACCTCTAATATAACAGTTTTGTTAATTTATATTCAAATATATACGTTATGGTTAAGTTTGTTCTTTTTGCTAAAGAAACAAGAAAACAAACGATAAAACACAATTCGCTGCTCGAAATCAATAGATTTATGTTGAGTTGATTGGAGCTTGGGTTAAATTTGAGCTTTTTCTTGAAAAGTTTTTGGATTTCAATCGAGTTTGAGCTTCACAATTCAACTCGACCCAAAACCCAACATATATATATATCTACACTCTGAACCCTAGTTTTCCATTCTTCGACTCAGCCACCATCTGTCTTCTCCTAAACAAGTGCAACTTGTCACTTCTAGTAACATCGATTATCCTTTCAAAGATGTTAATCACAAATGCTGCTTGATAGAAATGTGCAAAATTAATATCCAAACGATTTGGTGCTCTTGGCGGAGAAAATTGGAAATATGTTTATAAAATAGCACAATGTCATCAGAATTTCTTAATCACACAGTTAAAAGTACATGACAGTTCAAATTACACTGAATTAGTTCAATTGAGAGCAAGGCTTTGAGCGGTCGAGTGAATTTTGAGCCACCTAGAACCCAATTGAGCTTGGGTTTAGATGACATGAATGAAGCCCAATCGGGCTTCAAGTTAGGTTTAGGCTGCACTGTCAAACTGAGTCAAGCTGACAACAAACCTAACCCAACCTCACCTATAGCCATCCCTATGGAGCAAGCCATAAAAGGTTGAAAATTAGACATCAACATCGCAACTAACAACAACAATAGTAATTTAGAGAACCGTATCCAAGAACACCAAGAACATCGGCAAAGAACAAAAACACATGGTAAAACAACTATTGTGGCCAAACTACCGAGGATAACAGGTTACGGTACGGATTGCACAATCCCGTCGTTGGGTAGGGTTACATTCATCCCAACTGGAGGCAGCTAGCTGACATGGTTAATCGGATCATGGGGGAGGGGACGAAGAGGTGAGAGAGTGTTCGAAAGGAGAAGCTAGGTTTAGGAAGAATGCATAACCTAATTAATCAATGGCCATCAAGTATTAATAGATAGCGCAATAAATGATGAATCAAGCATTGATAGATAGCGCAATAAATGATGAATCAAGCATTGATAGACTGATCATATCAAAAGCAAAATCAATTACAATACAACAAATCAAGTTAAGAAAGGGAGGAGTAAAGAAAATGATCTATTTGACGTTCTGGACCAGGAAAATAAAAAGAAAATGATCCGTTCCTTCACATACAATGACAACGCAAAGGAATTGACACACCTGCTGGTTTTCTCTTCTCCCTAACAATGGCTTCCTTGATCATTGGCAATTTTTGGTGTACCTTTTTCCATATGTGATTCACTGCACCACCTGGAGGAATGGGTCCAATACCATTGGAATGGCCACTATCGTACACAAAGATTGCTTGAATAGCTGCCATTTTTTGACGATACTCGTCCCTTTGCTCTTTGGAAATACTTCTAATATGACTGGTAAGCCAATTCGGTTTCAAGGCATCATTAACGGGGACAAATACTGAGAAGCCTGAATAATCCACCGTCCCTTCAAATGGGAGCTCAATGTTGTCACTGACAATAACAGGGATACAAAGGCTTTGAATGGCATCAAAGAGTCGGCAAGAAGTAGGAGTGTCGCCTGCTGGATGTAAACAAAAGTCTGATGTTCTCATCCCTCTGATTGACTGCTCTGTTCCAGTGGCATTAGGGAAACCTTCTTCCATGATAACTCCAGGCTCATTCGCCAACAAGTCCCACAGTTGCTCTCGAATGATACCCCCCTGTTTGCCGAAAGAATGAAGATAATTGCCATCATTATTAATCAAAACTGAAATGCATTTATAGACTACAATGTGGAAGCTAGCTCCTCAAAGATATTTCAAACGCTCTCTTAACTAACCCCATAAGGACTTGATTAATGGTGTACTACCCAGCTCCATGCATCATTAAGTAGCAACTGATTTTGGCTACTCAATGTTATTTTGTTACACGCAGAAAACTGCCAGGTGGAGAAATGGAAAACTAGAAAGACTACCATAGCTCACATAGAAAGGGTGCCTACACTGGAGCGGTTATACATCACAATGTACAAAATCGAAGACTTCTTAATTTAATATTTGAAAATTAATAGGGGAAAAAGGAAAAGAACAATTAGCAGTCATGGTTTGAAATGTTAGGTAGTTCCCATTTTTCATCTATATATGATGTACAACAGGTAGTATGAAACCAATCACAAAAGAGAAGTATTGCTTTCTATGCATTCATTAGACTGCATATTGGATTGATACCAAAACCGAACAAAGAAAATACGAAATGATGAAAAAGCATCTTCAACAATACAATTAGCAGGCATCCTCACAAGTAAATGGTGAAAGACTCTAGACTGCTGAAACGTATACTCTGAAGCTAATATTTGAATAGGGTACATAGGAAAAACAGACTAACCCGATGCCTATGTTTGGCCCCTTTAAAATAAAGAAGAGTTTCACGCTTCTTGTTTTCTGACAAGTGTAACCTGGGAAGAAGGTGGGTATACGGAACAATTACATCTTTCAGCAGTGAAACTTGGGTGTGTTTAATCATGTCTGATGAGTTCCTATCAAATGATTTTGAGTCAAGCCTGTACCACCCACCAAAGTCTACAACAAGAAGAACAGCAGGTGCTATCTCGGCTCTAACGTGCCACATTGCAACAGGGTCTGCCAAAGAATGCTTCAAGTTTTAACATAACCTGACAATCCAAAGACTAAACCATAAGCTGCTAAAGCATGCAGAAATCCTTTTTTTTTTTAATTCCTAAGGCTATACATATATTCTTAATCATAGTATGTATCGCAGCTGAATGAATTAGTGACATAAAAATTATATGATTATAATAAGAAGTTGATTTCTTGGTAGCATATGATACTATAGCATGAGCATCACATTTTCGCAACAAGCAAAATGAAGTAGAAGCTATTTCCAGAAAACCCTGAAATGAATATGCTATTGTTACCATTGACCAAGTTCTAAGGACGTCTAAAAATCCCAAAATTTATGCGGTCGCCAGATAAAGTCAATACTTCCAGGATCTTAAACCAAGGAATTTAGCTAATCGAAAAAGGGGTTGCTTATTCTTTTCTCCTGCTAAACGGTCTATTTGTATCTTTATGATCGTACAGAATTTCATGAGTTGAAATTACACTAACCTCACAGACGTGAACATCTAACAATTCCACCACCAAGTAAACCAACTTCATATCCACAAAGCACCATTATAATCTTAAAATACATGAATCACTCAACCAATCAATTTCCACAGTCAAAGTTTAACATTATAGAAATGCATAACCTCGGAGTGTTATTTACCATCAACTTTAAAACTACTGAAATAACTCGAAACAGTATCTCACAGCCTAAGTATCATCTGCGAGATCAAACAGTAATAATAACGACAAAAGCATTACCAGTAAGAACAAAAACATGATCTCTGCCACCAGACCGCTTCCACGCCTCGGAACTCTTCACAAACTCAACAACCTCCTTCTGCCTTCGGTAATCTTCGTTCCACTTCTTCCCCCTAAACGTACCCTTCCCTCTCGCAAGCTCCATCTCCGCACTCAGAGTCGCAAAGAAAGGCACAAAAACAACATCAGCCTCCTTAACATCGAATACCCTTTTCGCAAACGATCCAGTCCTCATATTTTCAGGCGTCATTAAGTCCCCAGTGATCCAATACTCCGCGCTATACTGCTTAATCAACGGGTTCTCGGGATAGGGAGGGAATTTAGTGGGTTGGCGAGGCTTCTGGTCGATGTGGGTGTGATCGGGGTCGGAGCTAATGCGGGAATCGGGTTCTGAGACAGACCAATACTGATCCAGGAGGCCGTAGTTGAGAGATCTAGGAAGGTCTGCCATGTAGACTTTGAGTAGATTATTATTGTTTGGGATATTCAAGAAATGTTGGGGAGTGGAAAGAGATGGGTTTGGGTTGGAGAAGAAGAAAACAGAGAGGGAGACAACAAGGGATAGGGTAAGGAAAAGGAGGAAGAGAAACGGAACGGAGCATGGACAGGCGGTCGTTTTCGCGGCGGCAGTCACATAGGATGGCATGGTCGCTCCCTCAAAGATGATGCTAGGAATTGGGAAAGAAACCCAGAGAGCAAAGTGTGTTTCATCGTGAGATGAAAAAATTATATTTTTATTTTACAGTCAGTATGAGTAATGATCAGATCTCATTATACATTTTTTTTATATGTTGCGTTTTTCTATTTACCTTATCAACTTGGATCACTCCTTTTACTAAAGATGTTATATTATACATTTAAGTTAGTGTGTAGTATATTATCAATAATATGCCGATTTCATGAAATTCCATATTTCTTCTTATATTCCCTATTTCCTGCTTTGGGCGTGGGATAAAACCTTATTATTTTTAATTAGTATATCAAGTAATGATAATTTTAGATATAACACACAAACTCTAAAAAAATCACTAGTATTGTGAGGAAATATTTTTTATTATTTTCCTCCTATCTCTTTAATTAAATAATTTAAAAATATGAATTATAAATAAAAAATGTTGAATTATACTTGAATCAAAATCTTGCATAAATTTTTTCTAAAAATGTTAATTACACACTATTCATGTATCCAATATCGAAATTCATAAAAAATTAAATATTTTGAAAGAAAAAGAAAGTTTTGAGACTTTTTTTTGGTTTTGAAGAATGGCCTTTTTATTATTTACAAAAAAGACAATAGGGCTCCTTTTTAATTAAAATTAAATTTCTAACTATAATTAAAGTATAGCTATAACTATAATTATAATAAAATCAAATATCTGATATTTTATTCTTAAAAATCCTTAAACTTTACAATCCAGCCTAATTTAATTTAAATTAATTTTTTCTTTTAATTTTTTTATGTGAATAAATTAGGTTCTTAATAAAGATTGACAATGGAATAGAAATGACCCTTTTTTTTAATTTTTACATCATTTTTATTATTTGAAATTTGGATCTAATTTAAAATTTGAATAATTTTTAATAAAATATTTCATCCAAACTTTAAATAAATGAAACTATGGATAATATGTAGCATGAATATTACTTTTCTTAAAAATACTTTATAAATAAAATGAACATTATCACGAATTATTTTAGATATATTAATGAAATTTTGCACGTAAATTTCAAACATACAAAGTAAATGTGTTTGTTAAAAGAAAATTTTTGTTTCAAAATTTTATAACATACTTTATTACCCTAAAACTCATTTTCATAAAAAGTTAATGTGTTATTTTGTATATAAAAAAGTGTTTTATAACTCATTTGTTTTTTTAAGGAAGACTAATATTACAGGTTTTAAGTTTAATTTTTAAATATTCTAAATTGCTCTTTTTAAAAATTATTTCAACTTCCATATTCATTTTTATTTTTATTAGATTAATATTTCTAAACCCAATCTTTTGCCTTTGGCAAAATAATTAATTAAAATCTATTTGTTTTATTTTTTAAATTAATGTCGCTTTAAACTGTTATCTCCTTTTTTTTGTCACTAATCACTATTTGCTTTGCTAAGTTTGACAATAACACGGTGTTTTGTCTAGTCAAAACATAAAGGAATAATATCAATTCATGAGTTTACCTGTGCAATAAGTACCATGATACTATTATCAAAATCATTTAATTTTCAAAATAAAAGATTATCATACTGACATTATTTTCCAAATGAAAAAAGATACAAAAAGGAATTATCAATTATAGCTCGGAAGTGAAGTTGAGCTAATGGGCAGAGACAACAATATGAAGTCTTCTTTGTTAACCTTAGTAAAACTACACAAGTAAAGATATATATCTTAAATTGTAAAAAAGCAAAGCAATCTTATGAAAAAAAAAGTAAATTGAGAAGTAAAGATGAAAGAAAAGAAATTCACAGTAGAGGACAGTAGCTAGCTAATTGTTATAATTAGGATCATCAATAATCCACACCACTTCATTACATGTAGAAACATTATTATGTAAATTATACCTGGTTATGCAATAATAGGATTAAATAAATATTCAACACTTGATAATTAACAAATAAATATACCTTCATCATCAAATATTAGTTGGAAGAAATTTTCAATTGAAAGATAAGTCCTTGTACTCATATCAATACAAAAAGACAATATAAGATTATATATATATAATTATTAAAGTAAATAAAAAATATCATAAAGAATAAAGTTTGCCCTGATATCTTCATCATTTAACTAATTTCATGCACACATAAAGGGTTCCAAAGTATTAGGATGAAATCAAGAACGGTGATGACTAACCATCTGACCGCCAACATTAAAAATAAACTCTGAAAAATAGTAGATACTGGACTTGTTAAGATCTCTTGCAATTGTTTGCATGATTGGAAAAGTACTTCCATGTGTCTTTCATCATATCAATGCATTGAATTGCCCATTTTCTACTTCGGTCATAACACCTGCCTCTTAATAGTTAACCGACTTAATCCTACTATAAGAAGTCATAACCTTCTTTTTTTAATGAATTGTGTAAATTTGAAGACTAATACTAGTCTTATGAACAATAAATGACGCTGAAGTTGAACTTGATGCTAAACTACTAAGATCCTGATCTTTGTCCAGTTGATAATTATTTAACAAATCATAATATAATTGTTTAATGATATCAATATGTTATCAACATACAACTTTTGATAATAAAAATATAGCTCTCTATCTAAATCTTACGCCCAATACAAAAATGACCATAATAGTTTGTCTAACTATAAACTAATAAGAATTCAGTTTTTTCATCATCTATTCTTTTATAAACTGGATCACCTTATTGCAATCAAATGTTCAACCAGATAAAGCTTGCTTGATCTCTTTCATTTTGTTAAAGCAAATGTGCCAAGTAGCATATTTTATTCCTAAGAACAAGTCATTAGCATTATAAAATATCTCCCCCTTTGCACAAAGTACTTTATCTAACTCCTATCGCACTTTTGCCAACAGATACATATACTGAGATTCTCTTTGTTTCAACCTATTGAACACTATAACATACTGGTTACCAAATCCAACATTTGAATGTTGAATCCCTTTTAGTAAAGCAATCCAAAACCATCTTCTTAGTGAATGAAATGCATTGTTGTTGTGCAATTTCTTCAAATTTTCCAATCTCTTGGGAATTGCACTCTAATACACTACATTATTCTAGATTGTCTATACTGCTTCCTTTATCAACTCTAACCTGTCCTTCACAATTAAATTCACGATATGCGCCAAATAACACATATGAAATAACCTTCCACCAATTAACAAGCTTTTGACACATAACTCATTCTTCACTTTTTCTATCTTTACATTGTTTATGATATAGTTATTAAGAGTTATGGTTGAGAGCTTGGTGTTGATGTTCCAATATATTAAGCGATTCACCATTATAGATGTTAACCTTTTATTTGTATACGGTGTTGGTGCATAAATAAACCTACCATTTAAAAATATTTAAAATATTAATTATAACATAATCATTAAATAAATAATAACACTATTAAAAAATATAAGTTACTTCTACAGTCAACTATATACAGTCTAATCGTTATTAATATAGTGTGTCATCATTGTCATATAATGTAACACCCCACTCCCGCTGGATCCGAACCCGATATTGATGGTGATATCCGAACCCGTGCTCCACGAGGGTGGTGTGCCACATCACTTAACAATTAAAAGTCGGTATGTATTTTTTTTAAAACCATAAACATAAAGATCAGAAATTCGTTAACCAAAATATGTCACTTTAATTAACAAACATTTGATACAAACAATGAAATCGACAAAACTTTTATTAGCCACTTGGGCCCATTTCAAAATACACAATACAAACATTTCCAATCTCTCAAAATTAATACAAACTGTAATATTCAATTACACATAATACAAACTTTTGCAGAAAATACATTTAGTGACAAATAAGGAAAACCAATGCAGAAGCGAACTGATCCTGACCTCTATCCTTGACTTGAATACAGTAAGTCTACTCCTGTTGCCTAATGGGGTGTTCTTCTGAATCCTGAAAAATAATTGCAAATTTTAGGTGAGTTTTGCGAACTCAGTGAGGTGATCATCATCAATGGTCCACTCAATTCATGCAACACATTGAGCATATAGCATAATATTTCACATAACCAGAAATATCACATTAATCAC
>JAOTAY010000003.1:21127251-21162078 GCA_025629805.1 Erythroxylum baracoense | reverse complement strand
ACTTCTACCTCTTTAATCATCAATCAACCAAGAAAAGAACATACCCATATAGTCAAAGTACAACCTCATGCAATTCACTCAAGTCATACCATAATTTATGCATGTAGCTATGAATTAAGAGCATAAAAATGCAATACTTACCAATTAAGCTACTCACTTCTTCAATTCTTCAACACTTCACAAAAGTTTCACTTCTTTTCCACTATCACACACCCACGGCATCAACTTGAGAGGGTGAGAGTATATGTTGTTTGGTAACTCAAAGAAGAGAAGATATGGTGTAGAAGAGTGGGAAAAGGTGAGAAAAATTTCAAAGAAGGCAAAAGAAGGAGAGATTTCGTAGGTTGCCATCTTTCTTTCCATTCAAGACCACTTCTCACTTTAATAAAAAGAAGGTGCAAGAAGGAGATGGAAGTGTCGTGGATGGCTCCTTAAAAACCATGATTTTGATTAATAAATATATATTAGGTGGACATGTAGGCAAGTGACATGTGTCACTTGCCACATGTCACACTCTCATTGGTCTATTAAATTTTCTTCCAATTCAACTCCCAATTTCTCTCCAAAATTCCAATGGCTCAATTCAAAAATTCTTAATTCCATATGTCTAAGTTTTCAGTGCCATTGGACAATTATTTTCACTACCGGTAAACCTCTATTTTGTCTCTTGACAGCTTTTCGGGTCCGAAAATGACTCCGAAAAATTTCCAGAAAATTTCTATAATTCTATAAAATTCAGAAAACCCTAATGATCCTCTCCAATTCGATTTTTACACACACAAAGTCTATTTTTTCAAAATTCCCATTTATCCACAATTATACCGGGAAAATGTCATGAATGCATGTACAAATATTTTTCATGTGCAAAACTCATTGTTCACAAATGCATGAGCATGAGATGTGTTTTCTTAATGATCTCACGTGTACCCGTTTCTATAATTCAACCCTTTATATGGAAACGGGATGTTACATATAACCCTTCTTTTGGTTGTCAATCATCCACATAGATGAAATAATGGCTACTTATATGTGAATACTCAATATCGTCTTCAATATTTCTTTCTTCTGATCATTGTAAATCTTGAAATCATCTTTCTTCATAGTATTCCAAGTTAGGATCTTAAAGGTTAGTTGAAATGAGGTTAGCAACATTCTGAAGTTTTTGCTATTAAAAAAGGAGAGTAGATGTTCATCACCAACGATCATCTTAGGTATCAAAAACTTTGATTTATTACTATCATAACTTACTGCAGTCATTTCATTCTTCACTCTCATTGGGTTAGGGTTTAAAATGTTTATATTCCTAATACCATCCTCCTTCTGTTACATGACTCCAAGTGTCTCTTCAAATGAGAGGTTCAACCTTTAGAACTCCTAACCAACATCTTGTGAAAATTTACATTCGGTCTTTTCAACTCCATCCTTTGATCTATTATTGTTGAAGTGATTCCAAACATCACTTGTCAATGAACTTATTCCTTTAGCCTGAATCATTTCTTCACTTAGTACCAAATTAGAACTCTTTGTTATATTGTCCGATACTAGATTAGAACTCTCAACTTGGGGAATATGCTGATCCATTTAAAACAATCAACCTATATTAAAATGTTTTAGGTTAGTTGCATTATTAACTCTAAAAAAAGGATCCCAAATAATATTTAAGGTTGCATTCATTGCAATATATGTAAAAGAAAGAGAGTTTGTGTAAATTTCAAACTATACAACATTATGAAGAAATCTTATGACCTTAATTTCAAAAAGTGGATGGCATACGATTTTCACTCATTACCATCTCATTAAAGACATATTACAAGTCCAAACTAAAGCGATAACCCAAGAAAAAGAGATTTTATGTTTTCCTTTTTTTCTTTAATATAAAGTGAAAGATTGTATATAATGAGTGAGCATCAAAGATGCCAAAGTAGATACCGTATTTAGGAATATCTAGTCTACTTGTTTCATTTTTATGTGAAGAAATTAAATGAAATATGACATTCCATTCCTATAAGAATATGCATTAATGGAATTAAGGATTAAAGTTGAAACACTTTGATTTCAGCTTAACCTTTGTATCTAAGGAATGGTGGTTAGAAGTTGATAACTTTTATATGTTATAAGTATGCCCTACGAAACAATTCAAGGATGTAAAACAATTAAACAAATTGATATATGCATTATTTGTTCTGTTTTTACCTATCCTCCTATTTTTGTTATCCTAGTTAGTCCTTTTGACCTAACATGCCAAAATTTTATGTATATATGATCATCTAGTCATCCTACTACTTAGAAATCACTCTTCTCTTCATACCAATTTGTGTCGATTTTCTTTTAGCATCGGGTTGTTACTTGTTAGGCCTAATTTAAATAAGGTAAGGGGATAATTACATAATATTAATTTAAGAATCTCCCTTTAAATAAATGAAACAAAATAAAAACAAGGTAAATCAAATTTTAAAGAAAGCCAACTAACATTTTTCAAATTCTTGCAAAATTTTGAATTCCAACAAACAAAAACATTAATAGAGTAAATAGGTAGAATAAATTTAACAAACCATAAAGTTTCAAATCACCATGTCCATACTTTTAGCACTTAAGCTTTACCTAGTTTTATGCAACTTATAGATAATGTAGGAAACTTTCCAACTTTTCACCATCAATTTCTAATAGAATTGAATCCTTTTTTGTCTTCAAGCTTATTGCGCATAGAGTGTGAAAAGAATAACTCAAATGATTTTTGCCTTTGTACATTTACTAAAGCTTTCAAGTGCTAGCTAATATTCTCCATATCGATGTGCTCTTTAAAGAGATAACAAAAAAATTCAACACTTCTTAAAACCAAAAGTAAAAAGAAACCTATGTTCTTCCAAATACATACATCGGTGTCATTTAGATGTCAAACTAGGTTTATGTTATTCATATACACATATGTATAATGGGAAGCAATTAAGTTTGTTTCTAGCTAGAATACTTAACTAAAGATTTAGTTAAGCACCTCAACTTCCAAATGAAAGATGTCAATTTTCAAAAAGTTCATTATATAAGGACAATTCACTAAAAGATAATAACTTCACATAAAAAGTTATTCTAAAATTTAAGTTCATATTCTTTAATATGTAATATATAACCCATTAATCTTTTGTTTTGTATAAGAACAATGTATGGCACTTTTTACTTTATTCATTAGTTTTTAATTTGTGAAAAGATTTTGTTTTCATACATACACACAGACATGTGACAAACATAAAAAAGTTATTTAGAAAACATTAATGGTCTGTTGACTCAATGAAATAGATAACAATATGAATGGAGTAAACAAACCAATTTGCATAGGTGACTAGCTAGAAGCAAAAGAAAGGAGGGGTAGATAGGTAAAGAAAAAAGGCCAAAGGGCACAGTGAGTAGAGACGAGGAGTAGGGGCCAGCAAGACCAGTGAGTAAAAGCAAGAAGTACTGTAATAGTAAGCATTCAATAGACGAGAAGCAGAGGAAAGAAAAGAGGAGAGCTATTGCCTGTTGTTATTGTCGAGCGCAGGTAAGGAGAGCAGTGAGCCAGTGATATACAAAACCATTAGAGTGGAGGAGAGGTGTTTTGTGTTTATGTAATGTCATTTTTCTCTAAGCAATAAAATCAAATGAAATGATGTCTTTTTGCTCCAAGCAATGAGCACATATGAAATGACATCATTTCATATAGACAATAACGCCAACATATTGTATATAAATGATGTGATTTTTACTAGAAAAATAATGTTATTTTGTGTCCTATTAAAAATGAAGTTTATGCTAGGCCAAACTCGACTTAAAACTAAAAAATTAAAACAAGCTTGGGACTTGCTTGAAACTTGGTCAAATAGGGCTAAACCTATTGGCTTCATGTTAGGCTAAGTCAAACCAAGGCTACAATGCCAAGCTTAATCCCTAATATATTAATGATGGTTATAAATTATAATTATAATTAGATAAATTAAAATTCAATTTTATTTTTCTTTGATTATCTAATTAAAAAATTTATAATCATAGATCAAAATTAATATTTAGCAATATGTCATGATCACTCAAATATTAGGAATGTCAGAATGGTTTGACTTAACCTATCTATGCATATTTGTAACACATAATTTAATTCTTTCATCATCTAATATTCCAACTGGAAATAAAGTATGGAATAAGTGTCTACTACATTTAAATCCAGCCATGTTAGTTCTTATTAGTAAGTAACCAATTTATAATTGATATTTTAAAATAATCTTTTCAAATTTCAATCACTCTGTCCAAAAATTTCCTTAAATCATTACTAATCAAGAACAATTGAACATTATCCCTAGCTACTTTATGATGACAAATTCTTTATTAACTTACTCAGCTATTTTTATGTGGTTCATACTATATCCAAGTAATTATGACTTAACTATTTTAAATAAAATAAGTCATAGGTAACATTAAAAGATAATAATTCCCACATGAGATACCTTGGTAATCTCAAGTCTAAGGATCAGTATACAACCACATAATGAAGAAATCAATAGGTAGATAATTAATGTTCCATTAGGGATCCTCATAATCAAGCTAGTTTATTGAACTTATTCTCTAATAAATATCTTTATGTTTGTTTAAGTATCACTTTAGTTTTTGAGATTAACTACTTTAGGAACAAAATGCAATGTGCATTAGTCTTTTCCACTATATTAATATCCAATATTAATAAAGAAATGACTAGGAATGATTTAGAGATAACATGCAAATGCAATACGAATCTTATATTTATGATCTCATCATAATTTCATTTGAAAAATATATTTATCTCATGGACTTTAACTTATATGTTAGTTAATTAAACAAATACACATAAGATAAAGAATGTTTTTAGCTAATTATATAATAAAATATATAACCAACTGATTGGTTGTATGGTATACACCAACAATCTTCCACTTGCACTTAGCTAATCATTTAAGTAACTTATATCATATCAGCATATAAAGATTAAGCTACCGTTAGGACATTTTTTAGTAAGAGAACTCTACAAGATTCTCTTTAGTGATTACTTTTATAAATTTTATAACTTACATCTTGATTATCTTTATAGTTTAAAGAAACTGCCCAAATACATATATAGATCTTTGATGAGATCTTAACTCCTTTCACTTGCCTAATAGATATTTTGCAGTACATTACTATTTTATATTGCAAGGAGTTATGCTAAATTTATTAAAGAATTTCTTGATTCAAAGAATCATTTCCATTAAATGAAAAGTGCATTAGAGCTTGATTAGCAATTGATGCTACGTTAAAACCTTTCTAACTCAAAAATAATATTGTTCTAAGTATTCCTTAACTAGGACTTACTTATGTCAAACTAGTTTATACCTATATAACTTTAAACTCAAACATCAACTTATACATATAATAATAAATATCTTAATACTTCATAAGTACTACATCTCTTAGATACTAAATACTTTTAGTACATTATCATTGTACTTGAACTAAAATAGGCTAATGACTTATGTATCTATAGATCTACTTCTCATAATTAATTTGTTACCTTTTTATATCTATAAGAGTTCTTAGACTACCATGTCTTTAATAATTGAAAATGCTTGTTTGATTTGATTTGATTCTCTCTCTTTTTAATAGACACACTTAAAAACACACATGCAGATAGGAAATAAACAATTTAAAAGAACACATGATAATCCCCACCCCCACACTTAAAACTTATATTGTCCCAATGTAACCTTAAATGTAAGAAATGAAGAATTCAAAAAAATAGAAAATGTGAAAATGTAAATGAAAAGAACAAACTTCCCTTGGGTTGCCTCCCAAGCAGCTCCTTTGTCTATTTTTGCTGGCCCAACTCTATGCTTTCCTTCTCACATGACAAAATTATGGTTTTCAGGTGTCACAACTTCTACCTTTTCCACTTGAGATTCTACAAGATAGGACTTGAGTTGATGACCACTTACATTTAATGTCTTCATTATCTTCAACCTCTTAATCTCTATTAAATACCTACAGTCTTGGAAAATCTCCAATCCCTACTAAATCCCCGCACTTTTAAAAAATCTTCAATTTATCTTCACCCTTTTCCTCCTTGTTCAATTCTCCAACCTACTAGGTAAAAGTGAAGGGTTAGTCTTAACAATAATTAGGGACTCAGTATTTACCTTCGAGCTAAAAGATATATCCCTTTCTCATTCAAATTCCTTCTCAACTTCTTTTTCACTAGCAATCTCTTGAATAGTCCTCTCAAGATTCTTAATCTCCTCTCCACTCCTCAAGGTTACCGCATTAATGTTCTTTGGGTTCACCTCAGGTTGAAATGGCTGCTTCTCTCCACTTTATAATTCTAGGTTATTAATAGCTACCATCATCTGACCCATCTGGCTTACCAATTTATAGATTCTAGACCTTGTATCTTATTGGAATTGTTTAACATCCTGCTGAAATTGTAGAGTATTTGTAGCAAAAGACTTAATTAAATCTTCCATAGATGTACCTGAGTTGGAATAAGAGGTTTTTAGTCTATGTGGGAATCATTGTGCATCGTGTAGCCTATTTAGGAAGTATTTTTTTCGACAATTTCCTCCATAACTAAGGTTGAGGTGATCTCTCCAACCTGAGTCATGGGATTACGTATATGGTCGGGTTATAGGAAAAATTTCCACTAATAACACTGATATACTCTAGCGGTGACATAGTCCCTTCGTAGTGTCCTTTCGATACACAAACAATAACAAACATGAAAAGATCACAAAATAAATGTAAAAACTAATTAAAAAAGAATATATACAAAACTCCAATTGAACTCACACCAAAAAAGCTAAAGCGCCACACTCCCTGATAATGGCTTCAAAATTCTTGATACGTGTCAAATGCATCAGAAAATAAAACCTAACTCTGCACACTAAGATTTATAGTAGTGATGAGTAAGGATTGTATCCAAAGTGAGTGTACATGTAGCTTTTGTGATGAAAAGAATTGGTGTTTAAGATGTGGGGGGTTTGTTTGGAATTAATAAGAAAAAAAAGTAAAATTGAACTAATAAAAGTAAATCAAATTAAAAACATAAAAGTGAGAAAATTGATGAATGAGTTTAGAATTCGCTTCTTAGTTCAATCTCAGCCTATATACAACCAAACATACTTCATCATCTTATTGTTCTCATAACTCTCTTGAAACTATTAATTGTAGGTTAACAATAAGCTTTGTTAACTCCAGTTTTCCTTTAAGTCCTGTTTAATCAAAATAATCTCTTTAACTAAACTTATGTATCAAATAACTTAAAATAAGCTCTCTAGATTTAATAGGACAACTGCACTATAAACTAAAAAAATAGATTAATCTAGACAACAACCACACAAGCTTACGTTATTTGACCTATATTATGCTATTCCTAATTATTCATCACCATTAGTTTACCAGAAATGAATTGAACATACAATTATTACGTATTGTTTTTCGTATTCTGGCAATGAGTTCATATATAAACAATCCATTGAGATTGAGAATATAAATCGTCTATGCATGAATACCTAAAATAACAAGCAAATAATAGCATAAACAATCTCTAAAGAGAGAAAGTCAATAATACACAATAAAGAGATGTTTAGATGTGATCCTCAGCTTCTATTTCACTTTTGAAATGGAAAGAAGAAGACTAGCTCTCTATGGATCTTGAAGAAGAATGTGTTCTATCTATTTTTGTGTTCTAAGAATGATTCATGCTCCCTTTGGCCACTCACACGTCTATTTATATAGAAACTAAGTTTTTATGAAGATGCACGATCACACCTCTAATCGAGCATCACCAAAATAAGCCACTTTTGATATTATGCACGGCTGTGTATGTGTATACATAGTTGTGCATCTTGTAGGCCATTCGAAATCTTTACTTTCTTATATTTTTTTGCCCCATCTTCATTCTAATCCATCTCTTTCTTATTCCACAATGAAAAATGACTATAAAAGTCAAGAGAATGGCTTAAAGAATGTGTTTTTAACTTATATGGCTTGAAGAATGTGCTTTTAACTAATTTTAGCTCTTGCTTCGAATTTGTACCTAAGATCAGATGTGAAACAAAATAAATATCTTAAGCATTTCATAATCTTATTCTAAGTATTAACGAATGAATATATAAACGATTAATCATACATCATTTGTCGACTTTTATTTCTTGGCACTATATTTTATGTCCCAAAACTATACCTTCGTGCACTATGAAGTGGCACTTCCCCAGTTTAGAACTAAATATGATTCTTCACATCTTTGGAGTACTTTGTCCAAATTAGTCAGGCACAGATCAAAAGAGTCTCTAAAGACTAAAAAATCATCCATGAATACTTCCATAATGTCATCGATCATATTTGCAAAGATAGACATCATGCACCTTTGAAATGTAGCTGGGGCATAGCATAACCCGAAAGGCATCCATCTATACGCAAATGTTTCGTAAGGGCATATAAGTGTTGTCCTTTTTGGTCCTCTGGATAGATAAAAATATGATTATATCTTAAGTAACCATCCGAGAAGCAGTAAAATGAATGACCAATCACTATTTCTATCATTTAACCCACAAATAAGAGAGGAAAGTGATCCTTTTTAGTCACTTTGTTGAGTTTGCGATAATCGATGCAGAATTTCCATCATGTGACTGTTCTTATGGAAATCGACTCTCCATTTTCACTCTCCATTACAATCATTACATCCTTCTTCAGTATTCATTATACCAGGCTAACCTATTTGCCATCTAATATCAGGTATATGATACCCGCGTCTAAAAGCTTAACCGCTTCCTTCATATAAGGGTTTATTGACAATCCATCACTACTTTGCTTTCTTCTTCAAGGTTTATCCTATACATAATAACATTTGGGCTTATACCTTGAATGTCAGATATTTGTCATCCCATGGCCTCCATGCTTCTTTATGATCTCTACCAACCTACTCTCTTGTTCCCTATCCAGATGATTGGAAATAATGATGGGTAAAGTTTGGCCTTCACTTAGATAGGTATATCTAAGTGAAGTGGGTAAAGGTTTAAGCTTTAGAGTTAGTCCTTTCTCAGTGGAGAGTGGTATAGGTGCTTCTGTCCTTACTAATATATCCTGATGTATTTGAGTGCCTGACTCCTCCATCTCAACTTCTTCCTTAAACTTAGCCTTATTAGCCTTCTCAGCTTCATAGTCCATCTCAGCTTCCTTAGATTTAATTTATTCAAAACAACTCTCTTCTTACTCTTATATACATTCATCCATAATATTTATCTTCATGTAAGAGTTGGTTTCTTTTAGTTTTTTTAAGGCTTTGTTCATGTTGAACTCCATTTGATCCTTAGCAATCTGAAGTGTTAGTTTACCTTTATGAATGACTATTAATACTCTCCCTATGTTCATGAAACGTCTTCCAAGAATTAGTGGACAATTCCTATCCTCTTTGAAATATGGGACTACTAAGTCCACAGGGATAATGAACTTGGCCACGTGCATTAAGACATCATCATCCACGCCAAACTGTCTTTTAATTGATTAATGAATTAGCATTAAAGTCTGCTTCACCTCGGCAAACCCCAATTTCCTAACTATCGACAAAGGCATAAGATTTATACTTGCACTTAAGTCAAATAAGCACTTTGCGAATTCAAATTCGCCAACTATACACTTGATTGTCAAACTCCCAGTATCCTTCAGCTTGAAAGGGATGTGTCTTCAAAGATGAAGGGATGTGCCTTCAACTTGGAAGGCACGTGACTAGTGATTATAGAGCTATAACTTTCAGTTAATGCTACCGTTTGGTATCTTCCCAAGTCCTCTTCTTTGATAATATGTCCTTCAAGAATTTAGCATACTTGGGCATATGTTCCAATAACTCCACAAAAGATAAATTAATTTGAAAAGTATTTAACTTGTCCATGAACTTTGCAAATTGTGCATCTAGTTTGCTCTTTTGTAATCATTAGGGGAATGGAATCTTGGGTGGATATGGTAGAGGGGCAATATAAGAAGGATACTCACTCTTCCCTTCATCCATCTTCTTTATTTCTTGATCCTCTACTAAGTGGATTACAGCTTGTTTCTCTTAGGCATGTCAATAAGCTGGGCTGTGGGCGGGCTAACTAGTCCATGGCCCGATCTATGGCCCACTAGGCTACAGGCAGGCTGGGCATTTATTTTTTAAAGGTAAAAATTCAAAATGACATCAGCTTAGGAAAAATGGGCGGGGCTCACACGGGCAAACCATGGTCGGCCTATGGCTTGCCCGTGGCCCAACCAACATAGACCAAAAATAGGCTGGACCAGGCCATTATTGCCATCTCTAGTTTCTCTGCTACTAAAGTTCTTTCCCACTTCTAAGTGTGATTACCTTGAGTTGCTCCCTTAAGTTTGCTTCAGTATTACTCAGGAGATTCCCCACACTTCTTGTAGATAATGCATTAGCCAGTTGACCCATCTGAACCTCTAAGTTACGAATAGAAGAAGCGTGGTTTTTAGCTACCCGTTCAAACTTTCCTTCCATAATTAAGATTCTATCTATAATCTTTTCTAATTTCGAGTCATTAGAATTGAACTTCGCTTATTGAAATCTAGGTGGACCTTAGTTCTACAGTTAATTACCTGCATTGTTTGACGAAGAAAAATTTAGGTGATTCCTCTACCTAAGATTATAAGTGTTAGAGTAGGGGTTGTTTCCTCCTCCTTAACCAAATTGTGTTCTCCTATAGTTGAGTTGCTCCGTATTATTGTTTTGCATTAAGAAATAATTAGCAATATCATGGTTATCTAGTTCGTATAATTCACATCTATGCTGAATTGCTTTAATTGAAGCATATGAAGAGGCTTTCAGGTTGTTAAGTTGTCTTGTTAAATTGTTAATCTCATCCTACATTGTTATCACTGAACCGAAAGTAATGACTCCCTTTTAATTGCAGAAATTAGATTATTATCTGCTTCGAGCAAATCCTTTGCTTCCTTAACTGTCTTCCTCATCAGAGATCCTCTAAAAGCTGCATCTATAGTGCCCCTTATAGGTGGATTAACTCCATTGTAGAAGGTTTGCAATAGGAATTCTCTGGGTAGGTTATAATGAGGACATCTCCTTTACACGTCCTTATAATGTTCCCATACTTTATGTATTGACTCCCCCACATTTTTTTAGAAATTTGTAATCTCTTCGTAAAAGGGAAGTACTTGTCAAAAAATGCACGCACCAGCTGCTCCCATGTTGTGATGTTTTTTGGGTTTAAGGAGTGATACCATGCTTTGGCTCTATTCCTTAGTGTGAAGGGAAAGAGCATCATCCTAACAACATCTTCTGTCATTCAATTATATTGGAAGGTATCACATATTTCAAGAAAATTCACTAAATAGGATCCTCATTATCTAACTCATAAAATTGCATATTGATCTACAACATAGTCAGCAAAGCTAGCTTGATCTCAAATGTCATTGCATGCACTGGTAATTGAGTGATGCCTTGATGTTCATCGTTGAACCCTAGTCTTATGAAATCTATTAGGGTTCACTGCTGGTCTCCTTCATTATACTCTTCTGTCATCATTCTTTAGATCTCTTCTTGACATCTCGCTCTTCAAATTTCTCATTTTTTCTTACAATATCAAGGGCTGGAGTTTCTTTGATCTTGCTTAAAATCTGAGTAATTCTTGTGTTTATATAGTAGCAAGGACACAAAAATGGTGAAAATTTCCTTAAATTATAGGAATTTAAAAAGTCCTAAACTAATTCCTCGGCAACGACGTCAAAAACTTATTGAGCAAGTTTTATATCTAGTAAACTCTCAATACCCTTAAGTATATAGACTGTATATTATAGTATCAAAAGTTATCAATCACACGAGGAACTAGATAAAATGAATTAAACCTAACTTTGTTTAACATATTAGAATATAATTTGAGTGAAAATAGTAACAAAAATTAAAACAATTGAATAAACCAAGCAAATAGGCAAATAACAAGTGTGCTGCCAAATTGAATTAAGATTGATAAAAAATGAATGCTTAGAATTTATTCTTTCATTATTTTGTTCCTTTAACTATTATTGATCCAATTATGTGTTGATCATATATTTCCTAAGGGATTGATTACTCTCTCTTAGGACTTAATCAATTAACCCTTATTGAATTTGAAATTCCATATTTTGCAACCTCTCGATTCACAAAACTTCCTAACATTTTCACTTAGATATGAGGTTATCTATTGGATAATCAAGTTTTCACACAATATCTCTCTTTAAATGATCGTTAATTTGATAATTATGTGAATTTTTAAATTGCCAACTCTTATTGAACAACTTAATTTGATTACTTTTAACTCACTCTCTCGATCTGTTATCAAAGTATGAGCATGGACAATTATTACAACACCAAAATTTTGTATAGAATTAATAAAGATCACAATTACAAAATAAATTTGGAATAACCCTAATATGGAAATAAAAAACTCATGAATGTAAGAAGCTCTTAATGATGAAAGTTAGGTTCTTGTTACGAATAAGAAGTTGAACCAATTTGAGAGAAGGTGTGGAATTTAGTATCTATACCTATAGATTATCAAGTTATAGGTTCCAATTAGGGAATTAAATGAATTAGGTACCATTATAAGAAATAAATCTAGATTGGTGGAAAAAGGTTACAATTAATAGAAGGGTATAGACTTTAAGGAAACTTTTATACTAGTAGATAGGCTTTGAATCTTACTTAGACTTCAAATTATTTCAATTGGATGTTAAAATTACCTGTTTGTGTTTTTATTTAAAAAGAAGTTTATTTTGAACATCCTCCTAGTTTTGAAAATCATGATGCACCTAAGTAAATTTGCAAACTCTTTAAGGCCTTATATGGTTTGAACAAGCTCCTAGAACTTTGTATGATAGGTTAAGTGCTTTTAGTTTAGAAAGTGGATTATCTAAAGGCCTGTTAAAACTAAACCTTTTATCTAAAAGCATAAACATGGTATTTTAATTTTTCAAATTATGTCAATGATATTATCTTTACTATTACTAATGAAAACATGTGTAAATAATTTTCTAAAGGTATAATTATGGATTTATAAGTATGATGGGAGAGTTTATGAGTAGGGATTTTAAGATAAGTATGACAGGAAAGCTTAAGATGGGAGAGTTTAACTTCTTTTTTAGACTCCCGATCAAGCAAATAAAGGAAGGTATCTTTGGTAATCAAGAAAAATACACCAAAGGCCTACTCAAACACTTTCAAGCCAAACCATTAGGGATACTTATGTGCATCACATCAAAGTTAAACAATGATGAAGAGGGCAAGTGGGTCGACGTAAATCTATATCGAGTTATAATTGGTAGTTTGCTTTATCTTATGATGATATTATGTCTAGTTTATGCATGTGTGTTAGATTTTAATTAAGTCCTAAGAAGTCCCACCTTATAACCATTAACCACATTCATAAAATATTTATGTAGCACCATTTTATTATAACTTTGGTATCCTAAGAATACATTTTAACTTAATTCATAATTCAAAAAGGGATTATATTGTAGTCTTTTACTTGTTAATTCCTAGGAAATGCATTAGTCTCATGATTTAATGAAAAACAAATTTTGGTTGTTTATTAACCATGAAAGTCAAATATGCAACGACTAATAGTTAATATTCATAAATTTTATGACTTAGACAACAACTTAAAGACTATGGCATGGACTTTACAAAGATACCAATTATATGTGATAATACTGATGCCATTTGCCTCACAAAGAAACCTTTTAAACACTCTAGAACCAAGCACATAGAAATTAAATATAATTTTATTAAAGATAATATGCCAAATAGAGATATTCAGTTAGAATTTCATATACTCAATAACAATTAGCTTCAATTTTCATTAAAACTATAAGTATAGATTTTGCACAAACAGAAGAGAATTGGGCATGATTAATGGAAAAATTATACGGTGAATGTCTCTTTTGGTATTTATAATTGACCTTAATTAGTATTTCCATGATTTTTATGCGCTTTATTATTTTAATTTAAGTTTTAAGGTTGTTTCTCAAGTTATTAAGATATAATGGTCAAAAAATATCTCAATTTGATTGACCAGTATCCTCTATAATTATCAATTTTTTCTTTCCAGTGAGGTTGTGATGAGTTTAGTTTTAATATTGGTCAACCATTTAGTCACATTGGTCAATTAATAGTCTTTAATAGTAGACCAATATAGTATTTACGTTTGTAAAATTTTCTTCCCTTAAACTTATGATGATTTTGGTCGATAATATTATTCAACCAACATTAAGCATTAATTGAACAATATAATTAAATGGTCGACCAATATATCGTTTCAAAACAAAAATTCATCATTTCTCTCACCTTATCACTATTGCTTCCTCTGTATTTTTCTCTCCTCTCTAAACCAAAATCAATAATCAACTTTCTTTTTCTCTCTTTAATAACCAATAATCGAGAATCCTCCTTCTAACTCTCTTCTTTTTTCAACTGATCATATTAAGTCCAATCTTTCTTAGTTCTTTATGTGAAGCTCCACGATTCTCTATTATCTCTCCTCCTCTAGTGGGCCTTAGGCGAATTACTCAACACCATCAATCTCCCCCATATTTATAAGGCTAAGTTTGTTCATCATTCAACCTTAATTCATTCAACATCTCTTAAGATAAACCTTAACTCCTTTAATTTGGAAATTTTCCAAAATAAATCAAATTTTCTCTAAGTTAGTGTTTTATTTTGATTCTTTTAAACATGTTTTTGCATTCACCCCTTCATCAAACTCCCTTCTTCTCTACCCTTAATCATATTAAATCATCTTTAAAGAATCAATTTTTCTCAGTTCTCTGTGTGAAGCTCCATCATTATTTGGTATCTCTCTTTCTGCTCTAGTAAGCCTTAGGAAAATTCCTTAACACTAGAAAACTCCCCTACATCCACAAGGCCAAGATCCATCATCATTCAACCTTAATTCATTCAACATATCTTAGGATAATAGCTCATCTAATTTAGGAATTCTTCAAAATTCATCAATTTTTCTCTCAAGTAGTGCTTTGTTTGCCTTATGTTTGTTCTTTTAAAAGTAATTATGAATTTGATTACATGAAATAGCCTTTATATTGAATTGATTTGGACGTTGGGTGAGATAGGTTTTAAAATTTAGGATTTTTCAATCCTTTGTATACTTTCAGTTAATCTTTCAAATTGATGTTTTATTATAAAATTTAAGGCTCCAACTAACCCTTAATTACGTTTGATTCTCTATAATTCTAATTGAACTTGAGTTTTGATTTTTTACTTAATTAAAACTAGGTTTTTTTAAATTTCTCAGTTGTATGTACTCTTTTATAAACTTAATGCTTTATTAATTCAATTAGGAACATTTTTTAGTTATTCATACATTTAATTTTATTGAAACTTATCAATTCATGATCCAATTGAATAGTTTTAACTAAGCTATTTTCAAATAAAGTAGATCTTCTTAAAATTAGGTATAATTATGGGTCACTTACATAAAATTAAGACTATTACATATCTTAATTTTGATCTCATAGTTCAATTATATCTTTTCGTAACTAAATTTACCATTTTTATCATTTTTCCACAATATACCTTGATTTTGGTTTCTAATAAAATCAACGTATTTCGTTACTTATCTTGCATTATACTTTACAGTTGAACATTTTTTGTTATGATTATTAAAGAATTGTAGTCAGTGTATTTGGATTTATAGCAGTGTTTTTCCTACAGATGATCATACAACAATAGTACTTATATCCTCTTAGAACCAATCTTAACTACCTATATACCATATTATCATGTGTTCTTTATCTACATTTATTAAAGAACTAGAAGAAAACATAATCATGTATCTAGGCCACTCCCTCGACGTAAAGCTAACCCCACTCTTTCTAGGATTTGAAGGACTTCAAAAAGATCCTTGACTCCTTCACCTCCTATACCTCCTTTCACTCATGAGGATAAGGATCAACATTCACAGTCCTTAGCTTTTTTATTATAGTTCTTACAACTTGCATGAGAATTGTGTTATCTCACCTTCTGACTTAGCAAGTTTTAGGAATATGGTCTATTCAATTTTTCATTAGTCAAGGATGAGAATACTTGCTTACCAAAACTTGTCAGGTAAGTATTATAAATGTTCAATTGTTCTACTTTAACTTTAGATCTTGTATAATCCATAACAAAAAAACATCTCTTTTCTAAAATCCAAGTTGTTAAAGTTCATCTTGGTAGTGACTTTATTAATGAAAAATTGACATTCCTATTCCTTAATATTATTTTCCCTATGATTGTCTTACCAAATTCTGTACCAATCCTTATAATCTGCCAATAAGATTCAAAACCATCTCTAAGTTAGATGTTATAGTTGATTTCATTAAAAAAACTAAAGGACGTTTGTGGCTTTAAAAGTATTCCAAGATTCCACCATCTCTTTATCAAATATAACTTTGTTTCCTCTGGTGACTACCTTACCTTTCAAATTCAAGATGATCTTTGGTTCCTTTTCACTTTCATGTTAGGTAAGAATATCCATCTTGGTGACCTTATTCTATATAAATGGTCCATTTCAATAACATTAAGAAAAAGACGCAACATATTCTATATGCTTTCATCCTTAGTCTTATCTTTCAGCATTTTAATATCCATCCTAATAAAGATGAGGTTGATTTTGAACTTTTCTTTGATTTTTATACTCTTAATCATATGAGTTACTAATTGGTTGATGGTTAAATGACTCAGCCACACTAATGGTAATAACTCTAAGCTTAGTAACCTTCAACAGAGCATAAGGCTCTTTTATATGATATTGATCCCAATAAACCTCCAATGAGTAACGCCAGTGTAGATGATGAGGCTAATACCTCCAAGCCACATCATAGGTCCCCACTTAATGCTTATATAATAACTATTGAGTATAAGCTCACTATGTTGCAAGTAGAACTTGGCTCTTTCTGAGATATCACAATACATAATCTTGATATCATGTGATTGAGTCTTGCTTTCCTCCTGAGGCTAATTGATTTTTAATGTTTCCAAAAATGAGAGAGAAATTTATTGATATTAGATTCGAGGGGAATTATGACATTCAAAAGAAGTGACTTTTGTGTCTGTTGTATACATGGTGGAGTGACTTTTGAATATGTGGTGATTCTTGTATATATAATATTTTATGTTTGAGTAAATTTCTTTTATCTCTATATTTGAATATTCCTTTTACTTGATATTGAATATCTCTTCTATATTGATATTGAATTATGCATTATACATAAATTAAATGGAGATAATCATTGTCTTGATATGATAGTTACTTGTATATTTAATTTTTTATTTGCTTGCTAATATCACAAATGTTTTATCATTATTAAAAAGGGAGAGATTTTTTAACCAAGTGAGATTATGTCAAATTTTTAATGATAAAAAACATAAATACTATTAATGAGATTGATATCTTGATGAGAAGTTATATAAGAACAAGATATAGCTATGCATAACTCAAAAAGACACCTCATATAGATGATAAAGAAAATATAAAGTTCGCAATTCTTAAAGTGATGATCAACGCATATCAAGGTCAATCTATAGTTTGTAATTTTGAATGTTCTTTCATTTTGTTATTTTGGTAATCTTAAAAGCTAACCATGCATAAACATTTCATATCACTTCATTATATGAGCCTTTTCATTCATCAAGAGACACTCTTTAGGAAATATTTTGAAAGTTTTGTAATTATAATTTTATTGAACAAATCAAGTTTGAGTATTTGAAGTTGTTAACATCATGACTTTGGGAGAATTGATCAACCAATGTTAGTTAAACTTGTAATACGACTGTTTCTTAACACATTGGTTAACTAATAAGTGATGTGGTTGACCAATTCCTCTAAGGACACATTAGTTAACCAATGCGCCCTAATGTTCTACCAATGCTTCAATGGCTAACAAATCTATGTATTCAAAGCATATTGGTTGACCAATATCACTAGTCAACCAATGTGCTACATTTTCAGCCAATTCTTTATAACTAGCTATTCTAACGGATATTTTTTTGGCTCTAATAGCTAGTAATCATTATAAAAGCCTATAATATATGTTTTCTTATTAGTTTTTGTATCAAAAAGAATTTGAGTCTTACACACATAATTCTAAGTGTTTATTAAGCATTTAAGCATTAATTGTCTCATTTTGAATAAGCTTTTTTAGTGTTGTCAAAGTGATAAAGTGAAATATTTTGAGTTACAAGCTTCTATTGGGGACTTTGTCCATTGCATTTGGGGGTGTCCTATATGGCATTAAAGTTCCTCTTGATCGTAAAGAAAGCTTATAAAAGAGTTCATCTTTGCTAAGTAAAGATTATACAAAGGTCATTATTTGCCTTGAAAGAAAAGTTATACCAGAACTCTTAGAAAAGTCTTTAGAGTGATGTAAACAAGGGTTGTTCATTAAACTACTATAAATTTTTTTGTATTTATCTTCTCTTACTCTTTTCTACTTTATTGCTTAAATGTATTATTGAAATTTGTTATTTCATTTCATATTTTCATCCTTTATAAATTGTGGTCATTAAAATTCTAAGGGTCTGTTTGTTGTCATTTTTTTTTGCCTTTTGTTTTTGTTTTCAAATTTAGTAAAAATACATGTTTATTTGAATTTTTGATTTTTATTTTTAGTTTTGGTTTCTTCCAATTTTCAAAATCTATGAAAACCACAAAAAGTGATTTTTTGTTTTTATTTTTTATTTATAATCTGACTTACTATCAACTAAATATATATCATTTAATTATTTAATATATTAATTGTTAACATGAATTGTGAATAATTTAATTTAATATTATATTTAATTAATTAAAATAATATTCATAATTTTAGTTTAAAGTTTATCAAAACCTAATTTACTCCTTCTCACATCTAGTGCCATTAGGAACTAATAGATTCTTTTAAATTGATTTGAATGGAACTCTACTCAAAAGGTAAGAAATGGTTTCAAGAAAAAATCTCTATATGGAATTAGGAAGGTATACATGACTCATCATGAAATATACCATATCTAATAGAGTATGATTTCTTCTCTTAGATAGTCCATTATGTTATAAAGTTATAGGTAGAGTCCATCACGAGGGAATTGTATTTTTTTAATAAATAAGAAACTCTCAATTTGAATACTAACACCTCAATTACATATGTTACAGTAGTACCAACAACACCTCACCAACTTGGTGCAATGTAACATGATGCAACAAATACTAACTTTAGACCACAATGTAGTAAGAGAATGATTGCACGGATGCATGATTATAAGGTAACAGGCTTACCTAATATAAAAAGAATGTTCCATAGTGTGACATATGAGAATGTTGTTAAAGAATGAAACGATAGAAAGAAATCCTATAAGAGATTAAATCCATAGAAAAGGAGGAGACTTAGGAGTTGGATAACCTACACTAAGGATAGAAAGTTATTATAGTTAAATGGGTTTACGAAACAAAAACAAGGAAAAATGAAAAAGTGGACAAATATAAAACTCGACTAGTAGTTAACGATATAAGCAAGAATATAGGGTTGACTACATACAGGTATTTACATCCATTCAAAAGCATGATGAAATGATAATGGTGGTTGCCTTAGATACAAAAAATTCTTATACACTATTTCAATTAGATATAAAGTCTGAATTTCTAAATAGAGAGCTACAAAAGAAGATATTTGTTGAACAACCTCCTAATTTTATTATATCTAGGCAAGAAGGTTTACAATTTGAACGGGGCACTTTATGGTTTAAAACAAGCTTCAGGAGCTTTGTACAATAAGATTATGTTTATTTCCTAAAAGAGGGTTTTATTAAGTGTCCGTATAAATATACCTTATATGCGAATTTTGATGATGACAAAATATTCATAGTGTGTTTATATGTAGATGATATGTTGTTTACAAAAAATGATGAAGATGTATTAAGCAATTTTAAACATTCTATGAACTTTGAATTTGATATACAAACATAAGATTATTACAACATTTCCTTGATCTTGAAATATCTCAAACAAAAAAAGGATTCTTATGTGCCAATAAAAGTATATTAAAGAGATGCTTGATAAATTTGAAATAATATGTTGCAATTTAGTAAAAACACCAATTAAAGTAGGTTTAAAGCTTGCAAAAGAACTAAAAGCTGAACTTATAACTAGGACTCTCTATAAGCAAATCATTGGTAGTGTGATGTACATATTAACATTAAGACCAAACATAATGCATAATATTTGTTTAATTAGCAGATACATGAAAAAGCCAAGGAAGAAGCATCTTTTAACAACTAATAACATTCTTAGATATCTTAAGGGACATCAAATTATGATCCCATGTACAAGACATGTGAATTAATTGGCTTTGTTAACATTAATTTTGCAGGGAATTTAGATGATAGAAAGAGCATCATAAGATATGTTTTCTTAATTAGTTCAAGGACTATTATATGGAGCTAAAAAATGCAACATGTTGTTACTCTCTCAACAACAAAAGCAAACTTGATGCTTTTAAAGTAGTTTGGATGAGAAAGATACTTGTAAAACTTAGAAAAGGCAACTTTGTTATACTATGACAATAATTTAGTCATCAACTCCCTAAAAAATCAATATTTTATGGAAAAACCAAACACATTCAAGTTAGGTATCGGTTCTTGTGAGATTTAGTAGAAGAGAGAGATTTTGAAAGACCTTATTACAAAAAAAAAGTTCAATTAGTCGATATCTTTAATAAACCCTTCAAATTAGCCATCTTTTACTTATTAAGAGAGCTATTTGGAGTTTGTAGTAAAGAAGTAAAAGGAAGGTTTCTAGCTCTCTAAACTAAATTTATCTCTTTAGGGATGGCAACGGGCAGAGTCACTCCTGGACTAGCTTGGCCTGATCCGATCCATGGGCTAGTTGGCCCGTGGCTCAGCTATCAGCCCGACTTGACTTTATGTTTTTTTTAAATTAACAAAACGATGTCATTTTATACCTTCCCGTCTCGTGGCATGGTCAACTTAGGTCGAAGTCATACTGGATCGGGCCACATTTGCTATCTCTATCTCGTAGTTCAATTTAAAGAAAGGAAATGTTAGCGAAGTTGAGATGGCAATCTGATTGCAAATTTGGAGTCTCATATTAATAAAATAGTTATTTAGATATTTTAGACTTAGAATATTGTTGGTTTATTATTTTTCTTGTCTTTAGCTAAGTTATTATTTATGGTTCGTATCCTGTAGAAACTAACATATTAGTTGCATTCCTATCCTGTAGAAACTAACATATTAGTTGCATTTGTTAATCGTGTTCAATCGTGTTTCTTAAGTTTAGGATTTAAGTTTTTCAAACTATGTATAAGCTAGATGTATTAATTAAAAGTTTCAACTCAAATTCACTTCAAGATTAGTTTTCTCAGTTTCATTATTCATTTCAGCTTACAACAATGAAAAGAACTTCGATCGCAGGCTGAGGATGTCACTTTAATAGAGATGACTTGGGTTTGTCTTTGGCCTTGAGAGCATGGAAGATGAAAATATAGTCGTTGGCTTTCTCGGTTAACAAACAGAGGTAAAAGTAAGAAATTAGAATTAAAAGACATTAGAGAGAAGACTAAAAATAAAGAAAAAGAGTGGATGAGGGGGGGAAATTAGGCAATAGTCGAAGGAAACATAAAACAATAAAAGCAAAGAATTGAAGAAAAAGTGTGCAGATACAGAAATAAAAGCTTAATACAAAGAAAAAGAGAAAATACTAATAAAGGTTAATTTAGAGAGAGAGATTAAACATGAATCCAGTGAAAAAGAAAAGATAAAGATTAGTTTGTATAACAGACATTGGTAACAAATATGAAGTATAATTAGATAAAAAGGTGATTTAACTTAATATATAATGTCACAGAAAATAGTAATTTAAATTTTATTCAATTTTAGTGATATAAAATATAATATATGGTTACGATGTGTTTGTAAACATTTTCTCATAAGGCAATTTGTGTGATATTAACTTTCTTGTCAGACTACTTAAGCACTTAGGAATTTTAGCACGTAAAACTATTAGGCTCAATCCACGTAATTTCCCAAAATAGAAAGCTAAAAAGATCAAAAACCCAACTTTGACACAAATTTTGGTCGGTCATTATACACTACAAAACATTATGAACAATGGTGCCATATAGAGTTCCCCTAAAGATGGTCACAGATGCAGCCAACTCCCAAACAAAGCTAATGTAGGACAGCTAGATACGCAACTAATAATCTCATCTGTGTTAGTGTCCCATCACAACCTCATCGAAATTCCAATCTCTCACAAGATCCCTCCTCACAGCGCGGCTTCGTACCAAACGTGGGGGTCCAGTCATTTCATCACTCTTTGGATTAGTTGGATGTGGAGTCACCTTCGATGTCGATGCGAACGAGGAGTGTGCCCTGGGAGGAGGAAGACATGCTCTAATAGCTATGCAGTTAGCAATAGCATTGCATCTACCTTCGTTGTCTGAACTTGAAACGGAGTAGCTCCTAAAAGAGTGCGACGGACTTTCCACGCTGTGGCATACTAGACATGTTAGACTCATAATTGATCCTTCAACTAATTCTGCATACGAGAAGCCTTCTCTGAAACAAAAGCAAGAAAACAAACAAAGATCGATCAACAGAAATGCCCATGCTACCACTTGATAGCATTGAAATGAACCATGGATCAACTACAACCACATGTTTATTCTCATTTATGACGCGACTAGTGAAATGTATATAACCCATATCTGAAAAACCAAATGTCATGAATTGATTAACCCATCAGGATAAGTGGATAACAGGAGAACCGCAGCTGCTCCTCTTTCCTTTACCATGGCCCCACGAGGTTGGTATGCAATCTTTCTTCGTAGGTTGTGGGGATGGTTGGAGGGGGGAGGTGTAGACACTAGAATGTTCTATGCAATTTGACCTAATGAGGAGAGGTCAATTCCTGATCAAGGCTGCATCATGATAGCAATCAAGATAGTTTTCCCAGACACGCCCAAAAAAGTTAAAACTTGTCGTGATATGATTTCACTGAGCTGGGGAAAATAGTAAGCAACACAATCACACGTCCAAGCTGCCTTGCACTCCAAATGTAGAAACAGAACAAATCAACACCATGATATCCCACACTGGTCGTATTCTAAGAGAATATACAAGAGTGCATTACACTTTCTCGACCATCTAGTGTTTGTACCTATGGTATTTGCATCCAATATAATGCTTCATGAATATATAAAACAGATGGTACTCAACTGTCTTTAATGCAAGGCAAGCAAATATACCTAAATATCCGAAATTTGAGTTTAAATTAACAGACATTCTTCCATGCGGGATAGACCCAAAAAAAAAAGAAAGAAAGAAAGAAAGCCACAGAGATAAAGATAAGCCTGGAAGGTTTATGTAATAATATTAACATTTATTTATGAGAATTTAAGGAGGGTTCCCTCCATACATTGACCAATAACTTAATACTCAACTGGTACTAGATAGGAACATGCCATCTTGTACCATTAATTGCTTATCTTCCTTTCAGAAGTAACTGGAGTTTACTCCACCAGTTAAAGGAATGCACCGATGACATAATGTTTAGCCAGTTGTGCTAAACCATTGTTTTTACTTAACATGTCCAAGTTAGTCCATGAACATTCCATGTGTGCATCTTACATCCATCATTTGTTCGATCGACAGGTGTGATGTATTAACCAGAATAAGGTTTGCAGATCAAAGGTATTCAGATTGCAGATTCCAATCACATTATGCTCAGTTCCCTCAAATACCAACCATGTTTAAAAAAAGGTTATAAACCTAGACCTATGTCTGACGTAACTACATGATTTAAAAGCTCTAGACTAGTTTTTTCTTTTTTTTTTTGGTTCAATCGACAATCAAGCACATCAAATAAACCTGCAAGTGGTCTTTATCATATAACTGACGCAAAACTGTAGTACGAGACGGAAAATTGCCTATTTCAGTGAGCAGTAAACAAGTTTATCCATTCGAAGACCAATTCCAACCTCCTCCTAAAATAAGAATACATACGAAAGGGAACAACCACAGGAGGATTTGTTTTCTAAAACGATATAGCCAGAGAAATAAGACAGTCAAGAATCCTCAAGAATCCTTATTTCTGACTCCAGCAACAGAAGCTGAGATGTTTAAACCTATTCAATGGAACACCCCAACATTATCAAGACGTAGAGAAATTGGTGACATCCTGGTACATGTATATATATATAGAATAGATAGATTCAGCATAAGCGAGTATCTAGCTACAGAAGTCCAAAACAAAATAAAACGCGACAACAATTTTAGAACTCACGTTACTATCTCAGAGGGTATGCAAAGTTGCAGTGAGGGACAAAATGATATGCAGAGAAATCACCAGGCGAAAAAGAATTGTATAATCAAAATTGAAGCCCCATAGCAAACATGCAAACCAGACCACCCAAGCAGAGTGATCCCTTACAAAGTATAGAAATCCACGTTAGAAAAGGAAAAGTAAAAATAGGATCCCGCAATTTAGTCGTCAGAAATTTAATGAAAGAGAAATCTTGACCCCCAAATTCTCCTCGAAATCGTAAATTTATAAATGCCCAGCGTCATTCAAGAGCTCAAGGAAAAAAGCCCATGTTTCCTCGTGCCCCTCAACACCGAAGGACCAACAATCAGACAGACACGACATCCAAGATGCTACGAATCCAAAGATCTGAAAAGGGCAATGACATGAATTGAAACATGGAAGTGATAAAGAGATATCCCAGGAAAATACCTACCTCTCGTCAAACTAGCTCCGGTTTTCAGCTTTTTTGCCACCTCTCACGGTTGTTGGGTGTTCTTCTGAGAAAGGAAAAAACGACGGATGGACTGAAGAAGAGGGTAATGTCTTTCCGGAGATTCCACGAAGCGATTTTATCATGGAGCGTCTAGTATACGTACTTTTAACTGCGCGTTGAATATCTTTCCATCCGCAACTGTTTCCTAGTGTAAGTCAAAGTAGTCAACCCTCAATCAATCGTCCAAAACGAACATCTCTTTATTGGATTGAAACGACGCCATTTTTTATTACCAAAAAACAGCAAAGTCGCAGGCACGTATTTGAATTCTTCAACCCCTCAAACAAAAAATAAATAAATAAAATAAAAAGGCAGAAAAAGGAATGCATGTCAGGGGAATCCTCTGCCCACCAAGGTTGGAGTTTTAAGGCCCAACAATAGACTTAATCAAAAGAACAAAATACAGCATCACAATTATCCTTTTCTAGCAAGGGAACGAGGCTATCAGGGCAAAACTAGAATTCTAACCTTATGTCGGGACCTACGGGCTAAAAGACAGTCATGTAGATAGTTTTTATGAGATGTAGGCTTCTTAAAAGGTAACAGAGGTGTGCAAAGATTTCCTCGACCCAGATAGAGATTGACACTCGAGTGCAAAGGCAGAAGGGAACTTAATTGCAAGACCTACCTATCGAGCAGGGAAGAAAGTCGACCTTAGTGATTCGACGATGCCGAGTGGAAGGGCTGTCACTCAACGGATAAAGTTACTTTAGGGATAACAGGTTGATTTTCCCCAAGAGCTCACATCGACAGAAAGATTTGGCACCTCGATGTCAACTCTTCGCCACCTGAGATTGTAGTATGTTCCAAGAGTTGGGTTGTTTGTCCATTAAAGCGGTACGTGAGCTGGGTTCAAAATATCGTGAGACAGTTTGGTCCATATTTAATGTAGGTGTTAGAGCATTGAGAGGACATTTCCCTAATACAAGAGGATCGGGGAAATTTGCTGGGTGGAAGATCCAAGACAGCTTTACTCTTTGATTTTTGTTAATCCAATGTTTGATAAGGGCAACCAACTGATGTTGTTGGTTAATTAAGAGAAACCAAGTCGAAAGCCTTAATAGAGTCAGTCTCCAAAATGACACTAGAGTAACCAAGTTGACATGCAATTTGAAGGCCTGTTAACATTCCCCGCAATTTAGCAGATAACAGATTAGATTTGCCAATATGTTGAGTATATACAGCTAACCAAGCCGCGTTATCATTCCTTATTACACCACTCACTGCTGTATTACCAGTCATCAAATCACCAGATCCATCTAAATTTATTTTGATCCATCCTCACTGGGTTTTTGATATATATAGATATCAAAAAGGGTCAGCCTGGGTCGATTTTGGCTTCGATTGATTGAGTCATGAGCGGGTCACAGGCAAGGCTGGCTTAGCCTGTGACCCAACCGTTACTTCTAAAACGATGTCGTTGTCATGTGGCCCATCGGGTCAACCTATGATCAGGCTAGACAGCGGGCCGACCCTGTTGGAATGTCAAGTGTGAATAGGAATCCATATTGGAAAGAGATGAAACTAGTGAAGGACATACAAGTGGAAATGACTCATAAACCTAATGCCTTAAAGTTTTGGGTTGAAGTGTAATGTCAAAGCCCACGAATATGTTCTCTCACTAGGCCCATGTTGAAGATCTCTCATATAAGTGGGTTCCTCATATCCAACAAGTGGTATCAGAGCTGATAGTTTGGCAAGGGATGAATATGGAGACGATAGTCGGATTCCGTAGTTGTCTTCTCACGAAGAAGAGCAAGGAGACTTTTGGTGGGCCCAAATTAGTAGAGTAAAAGGGCTCTTGGTAACTTTATATACTCGAGCTGTTAAGAAAAAAAGGCTTTTACTTAAGGGGGAGTCCAAGCCCAATGTGGAAGTTCACACTTGAGGGGGAGATTGTTGGAATATCAAGTGTGAGTAGGAATCCCATATTGAAAGAGATGGAACTAGTGAAGGACATATAAGTGGAAATGACCCATAAACCTAATGCCTTAAGATTTTAGGTTGAAGTGTGGTGTCAAAATCTACGAGTATGTTCTCCCACTAGGCCCATATTGAAGATCTCCCATATAAGTGGGTTCCCCATATCCAACAGAGTCATCCCAACCCACCGAGCCACGGGCTACCATGGCCTGAAGTCAGATCCTTGACCCAACTCGGCCCAACCCATTGCTATCTCTACTGATATATATCGATAAGTTGCTCTCTCTATTGACAGCCACCCTCTTATTAAGCTCCAAAGTCAACTAAAACTCATCTGCCTTAGGTACCACAGATCTGATTGGATCGTAGCTATCTACCCTCTTATCCTAAAAGACAAATTTATTTCTCCGACACCAAAGACCCCATGCTGTTGTAAGGAACAAGACACTAGCTTAGGAATGTAATATTAGTACTAATTTTTTTAAGACAAATTCACAAACCCAATCAACAACATCCAAATTAATAAACTTGTGCCAATCTGAGGGATGAACCAGTTCCCTTCAAATAATATTAGCAAAGCAACAATCAAGCAAAGCATGGGAAATAGAAACAAAACTACTAATTAGAAGAAATTCCTAATCCTCTATGGCCAAGATGTTGGAAATTTACAAGTAAGGTAATCGCTAATTAGAGAAAGACTTAAAGATAAAGTGAGTTATATATAATGATAGGATCTATAACCAATTGCCTTAGAGTTTTAGATTAAAATATAATGTCTTGATTATATATGGACTTACTTAGATTTGGTCTGATTTCTCCTAAGATTCCCTCGAAATTATTCATTAATATTAGAGTTAGGTTAGCGAAATTTGATGAATAGAAATTAAAAAACTTGGGTTAAATGAATGAGTGATTCATGATTTAATGAATAGAGATTTATAAATTTAGTCAAATTAGCTTCACATGAGTTATGAGATCTAGATGGCATTAAATCGGCAGGGTCTTTTTCTCTTAAGGAGGTGAGTCAACTCCTTTAAATGTGAGAAAAATGGGACGATGATCCAATCTGACCATTGCTAGATGGTAGAGGCCACTTTTCGGAGATCTCCATAAACTATTGCAAATAACACGATCCAATTTCTCTTAAAGAAGGCCCCTCCTCCACGTCAATTTAGGCCTGATAAAGCCAATATCGATTAGCCCTCTCACATCCATCACTCGTCGAAATTCCTTGCGTTTCAAATTGCTTGAAGATGAGCCACCTTGCTTCTCGTCATTGGATAAGTAAACATTGAAATCACCTATTATAACCCGCAATGCCCTTATAATACCAACATTAGCTAAAATAAAGCTCCACAGTTCGTTTTGTAATATGTGACGGGTCGTTAGTCACATACCCCAGATCGAACGTGAAAGGGCAAAAAACGGAGAAATGCAAAAATACTTAATTTTCGGTTTTGAAACTTCAACCGAGCTTTTTGAAACTAAAACGATCATGAATCCACCGTCGTCTTCATAGGAATTCATCACTGAGATGCGAGCTAGGTCTGTCTATAATTTTCTCAAAACACAAGCTCTCTTAAGGGTCAGAGATTCCTTATGCTCGTGATTGATATATGAGCAACTATAGAAGACCATAACCTATATAGATAGCTTCCATATCGGGCTTCCCCATCACAAGGCCCATATGGACCAAGTCCATACTAATCTGGTTCTATTTTTCACCTGGACTTCGACCATTGATTTAGATCATTTATTAGGCCACTTTATTATCTTTATGTGGATCAAATTACGTAACTTAACTAATAATTTATTTAAAAATCAAATTACAATTAATAACTGTCCACTAATTGGGAAATTGACAAAATTATCGTTAGGGGCAAAAATGTCTAACAATCTCCCCCTTAGACAATTATTAATTGCAGTTTTGACTCAACTTTAAAAATAGTTTAAAACTCGGTTAATCTACGCTACTGCATTAGTCAACTAAGTTTAGAAAACAAACATTTCGTCCAAGGATAATGAAAGTCCAACATTCTATCCTGCAAGGCTTTTGATACCTGAAAATATCAAACACATGTGTCATGTGTGACACAGGTCTAATATAATCACGTATACCTAATACCTAACTAACATGAATGGGAAAATAGAGTGTGGCAAACTACAATGATACCTTTATGATCTAATATATATCATCTTCATCTATAGGTCTCGATTTCTCCAGTTTTATGCTAAACCGCATTGCTAAACTGCATCAGAGAAATCCTGTTTTCTCTCACCAAATGCTAAAAAGCATTAGAGAAAACTTGTTTCTTCTCACCATATGCTAAACAGCATTAAAGAAAACCTTTATGTTCTCCAACTGAATGCTAAACTGTAATAGAGAACCTTTATGGGATTAAGAACTTATATCCCTTATGTCAGATGAAACTTTTAGGATATATCCATATAAAACTGTATGTGTCTAATGACATAAGCTCAAGGTCAATTTATATATTTGCTCAATGAATTTTAAGATGCTTAAGATTAACAAAAATCTTAAGTCTTCCATACGTATTATGACAATGTATGATAACATGTCTTACTGAGGATAACCAATGATCATCTTTATCGATGAACCATCATACCGTTATAATACATCAAAACGTACAAATATACGTGGAGAAATTATAATGACCTTTTAACTAACAGTGTCTAAGGACTTCAAAACACCTATATTGTATACTTGTGTTCCAAACATAAGTAAGTAAAGTCCTTTAGTTAAAGAATCGACTTATAGTTCCTCAGTCTTTAAATGCTCCAAACCTTAATATCGCCTTTTCGTATCAACTACTTTATGATTAAGAATTTGATCTCAAAATGCTAAAACCCTGTGATATTCAATGTTGTTATTAAATAACACGAAAACTTGATTATCACATTATAACCGAATGGGTTTAGCCACTGAATCAATTACAGACAACTCAAAAACCAAATTTCCGAGCTAACCTGTCTGTGAAATAACCTATAGCATGCACTATGCATGCGTGGTTGAGGAAGTCAACCGTGTCTATTTGACACACTTCCACAACATTGTACCATCTCCACCTTAAACCGTAACCTTAAGTGAACTTTCGATCATCCGGACACATAGCTGAATTTGAATCTGAATTCCCTATAAGGTTTTGTATGTTGAGTTTTTTATATGTCAGCATATAATCCTTGATTCCCTTTAATTATCCTAACACTTGCTTGATTGGATTTCAATGGTCTATATCTAAGTAAACCAGATACTGACCAAACAGTCAAGCAGTCAAACAGCAAATGCAATATTGTATCTAGTACATAGCCGAGCATACATTATGCTATCCACCGTACTAGAATACTGAGCATTCCTCATAACCTCTGTCTTTACTTTATTCTTTAGTCACTGTGCCAAAGATTGTCTCTCACTATGAGATATAAGTGTTACGACAGGTTCACAGTTAACTGCATTAAACATTTGTAGCATATATACTAAATATATGCATTCTATAAGAGGTATTATAAATGTTAAGATTTGTCCCGGTGAATCTAAATACCTAGGACAAAAGATTCTATGCCAAGGTCTTTCATGTCAAAGTTCTTGACCAAAAGTTGCTTAACCTTATACAACATGATCAAGTAATTTGACGTAAGCAATATATCATCTTTATGCAATAATAGGAAGATAATTTTGCTCCCCCTGATCTCATGGTATAAGCATCTTTTTAACTTTATTTTCCATAAAGCTGAAAGAGGTAACAACCTCATCAACTGTAAGGTTTCACTTTCAGGAGGTTTGTGTTAATCATACATTGATCTGCATAACATGCAAACATGTTAGTTCCACTTGGATCTTGAAATCTTTCAGGTTGTACCATATAGACCACTTTATAAAGGTCTTTATTCAGGAAAGCGGGTTTGACAACTATCTGATGTGACTCTTTATCATCATGAGCTACAATTTCCATAATCACTAAAAAGGTATCCTACGAGGATACGAAAGAAAAGTAACATTAAAGTTAACATTTCTCTCTGAGTGAACTATCAGGCAATTGAGCTAGTCCATAAACCGATGAACTTTATCCTGAAGTCCTTAGGTCTTAAACTTTATTCTAACAATTTTGCAGTTCTTCTGCAAAATCAACTAACTCCCTAACCTTACTATGCTTCATGACTTACATCTCATCAATCATTATAACCCACTACAATTCCGCTGCTAGTATAGAAACAACTTCTGTAAAAGTAACTGCATTGTTAATATGTCTAATATCATAGTCCTGTTCACCTAATAGACTTTGTAGTCAGATGGGATAACAGGTCATCTCACTCTGGTGGATTTTCATAACTGCATCAGGTCTTATACCCCCAGGAACCTTTGTGTGTACAGGTATAGGTTCCTGTTCCTATACAGGAATGGTACAAAGACCTAAATCTACTAGATCTAACTGTATGAGTAGCAGATACATAATAACTGTAGTACCCATCCTATTATCATCCTAAGGGTTAAGAGGCCCACCATCCCTATAGATATCGTATTCCAGAAACTTAGTTGTTAGTTATTTCACTATTCTGTTCCCTCCTTCTCTATAGTAGAATCTATAGCCTTTAGAGTGATCAGGATATCTCACTAAATAGCAACGAACACAATGAGTATGCAATTTTTCTTTGTAAGGATTATACCACCTTGGTAGGGTAGCCTCATACACGAATGTATGTAAGACTAAATTTTCACACTTCTAGATAATTGGGTAGATTAGTCTTGTTCTACATTGACTTTTTCAAGTCCTTTAGGGTGCAATTATGCCTTTTGGCAACACAATATTTTGCTCAAGACTGCCCGATATAGTGAACAAGTCACTATGCCAACCGATTTCATATATCTGGCAAACGGACCTTTTTAAGTCCTGAAACGCCATGTTTGCCATGATATTCTCCTCTACGGTCAGACCTGACATTCTAAATGAATTTTCCCAATTGGTTCTCAACCTTCAGTCTTTATCCAAGAACATATAACTGTAATGGGAATAATCATGACAAATGTTAGAAAACTTTTGAAATTGCATAATGCAACTATATAAGGTCTTCTGATATCCTTATGTATCAAACTCAACAAGTCAGAAGTATGAGTTGACCTCAATATCCTTATTAGTCAACTCACCCTTGTAATGGTCAACACATGGTCCCAGACCATTATAATCTAAAATTGAGATAATGTCTTCCTTAATCAATCTCTCAATCCTAGCTCTGAAAATGTGGCTTAAACTTTTATGCCATACCATGTATGACTTTTCATTTTTCAGGGTCTTTCACTTCATAACTTGCTCAGCAAGATAAAAATATATATATTTAATTCGGGGTAAGACACACTTTATATAAACCATATTATAAGAAAGTTGTACCATTATGTTTTGTATTAAACACAACTGTACAATAGAAGTATTAAATACAAAACATCAACTTCTTTGTCCAAATTGATCCAAAGATCATATATAAAATGTGTCGTGTAAAAACCTAAATGAACCTTTCTATAAGATTTAGTACATACATCCCCTATAGACATTACTTCCATTTCTTCATTACTATCAACCATCAGCTCCTTCTTTCTCTTTATTTGGCTTTATCCTGGATATGAAATCATGCATTGTGGAAACACCTAGATCAGATATTCCACTATATAGTCACCAAGTGCTTAATACGACTATTGCAAATCATATTCATAAATTGGCAAGCCAAGAAGTTATCTGATAGTCACAATCTTTCCTTTTATGCCTTATACTGCTGGCTTCTTTATGTCTCCAGGACCTTTATCATCATTGAATTGACCAGTATCAGTATGTGGAGAAGATTCAGTCTTTCTATCTTTAATCTTAGTGTGCTTCATCTTTACCTTCCCTTTAGTTACATTGAAGGTTATAGGAGTAACAAACTTGAATTTCTCCCCTTGCAACGCAATGAGAAATCAAAGTATTTAAGTCACATTCCTCATCTTGAGAACAATATGTCTTCACCAGATTACTTAACTCTGAAGGGAGTGTTTTCAGAGTCTGGTGAATTATGAAGACATCAGGAAAAGAAATGTCTAACATCTTCGGTCTCCTGTGAAGATGAATCATTCTTGATATGTGCTCCTTACTCCCCCTTTTCTCCTATACTTTAAGGAAAATAATTCTTCATTCAAGGCACTTGTCGCAACACTAGATAAGACTGCGTACCTCTAGGAGACATTTCTAAGAAATTACTGTGCTATATCTGTGTTCAGAAATTCACTAAGTAAATGGTCAGGTGCGAATCTGTTAATGGTCATCATACATAATCTGTTAGATCGATCCTAGACTTCATAGCCTACTTGATGAGCTTTTAAGCTTATAGATGTAGGTAGAGATGACCTATTTGTTTGTATGGTCATATCAACCTTAGCTATGTCTAAAGCATTCAATACATCCTCTATCTACTTCTTGTATTGAAATCGGTCAGGGTTTCAATAGTGACACTAATTTTATTGACCAAAAAGGTGACTCTTTAGTATCTTTGATTAGATCAGCACAAATGCAGGGCAATACCAATACTGAAAGTCATTAAACAGTACCTTTCTTGAAAATCTGGTCACACATATTATGAAACATCTGTGGGTTGAGTGCATAATATACGCAACTAGACTTCACACATAAAAGCGATCAAAGTACAAACCATTAGCTCTCATGACACTACCACCTGTAGGCGAATAGATCATTTAAGTAACGACCTTCCTCCATCCACTGCCTTTATGCACATCTTAAAATCTCATGTAAGGCTAAAACCTTTGGGCAGAATAACCAAACATAAAGTCAGAGACATCCCTAATATGTAAGAAGAACAATCCAAAATACTAACTTGAAAGGCCACTTTGGTGACTACATTCTATTTAGTATCCCAAAAAGTCTACTAACATAAGGGATACAACTTTATGTTATTCTTACATTCTTTATGGGCATATAGTATGTGACAATGTAACTTCAGTAAATGCGAAACCTGAAAGCACAGTCTCATTGTCACACACCCGTACTGAAGACATTCTCTGAAAACTTCATTACCGTGCATCACCGGATACCGAACCAACTGCCTAAGACATAAAAATCCCATGTATCTCCTTTATGGCAAGTTCATTGCGCAAAAAATCACTCAAAAATGGCTTCAGAATGTCTCAATTCCTTTTCCGATTAACCATCATATGATCCCGAACCCTAAATATGAGACCCTAGAAACGATAATTTGAAGTATCTCTCTCATGTGATGTCCGAATCATGAAAATTCACTTGAAATTAGATCTGGAATACCTTAATTCCTTTTTCTTGAGTTACACTTTAATTTATTACTAATGTAATAAAACAAAAAAAGGAAAATTCACTTTATAAATTTTTCGGATCCAGAAACTGACCCAAAATACCTCGGGATACCTTTATAAGAAATTTAAAATTTTTGTGTTTTTTTAACTGACGTTAGCAAGATGTCAGCTGATGACGTCACTGCCAGCGTCAGGCGCGTTTGTGCGACTGGCGCGTGTCCCAGACATGGGGAGATGCATCTAGTGCATGCCGGCACGTCACTCGTAAACACGTGCACCGATGCTGGCGCGTGCATTGCACATGCTAGACATGCGTCTGACCCGTATGGAGCCACGTGTCGGCATGTGCGTTGCACGAGCCGCACACGTTCGCTATCGCCTACTACTGTGCGTTGTCCGGCACATTGGGGCACGCGCCCCCGACGGTGTACAATTCCTCGCTAGAAAATGGCAATTTTTTGCATGTTTTAGGTCATTTTTGGCTTCCCGGGCTCTTTTTCAACCTGTTTCTCAAGGCTAAACATATGTACACTACTTTCATGTAATAAAAAGCAAGAAAAATTGAGAAACGGAAGCTAACTCTTCAAAAACCTTATGAAGAGAAAAACTGAAAAATCTCCGTTTTTAACCACCCGATGTAAAAAATGTCAAGTGGCAGACTGACTGGTTACCGGTAGGAAAAAGCACTGTCCAATGGCACTGGAAATTTAGACACATGAATTTAG
>JAOTAY010000003.1:21084441-21103874 GCA_025629805.1 Erythroxylum baracoense | reverse complement strand
GGATAAACCAAAGTTTGGTAACAAAAGCTTTTAATCTTAACGGAAAGGAAACTGGTGCACCATTGTTGTATTTCTCCGAGTTCACCTGCAAACATTGGAGTAAAATAAGATGAGCCCACTTTTTAATGGAATAAAAATATGGACTATCTGACTGGTTCTCCTTTGTCTAACCCTGCCTAATATAGTCTCTCGGTTGGTCGTTTATTATATCTGACAATCACCATGTCCAACGTTTGCTATGCTCTTTTATCTCAGTTTATGAAAAATCCACCACAACCACATTTAGATGCTACTATGTATCTGGTTCTTTATATCAAAAAATTCCCAGCGTAAGGGATATTTATGCGGATTTTGACTGGCACTTGTCCCACTACTTGACGTTCAACTATAAGGTATGACATCTCTTCTAAGGCAACTCACCAATATCTTAGAATTGTTTCATATTCTTCCGTTGAATCCGCATATCGCGCTACGACCAATGTTATAAGTGAATTAGTTTGGTTGTGTTCTTTGCTCTTAGACTTGGAGAATATAGAAAAACATGTTTTCACTTGCACATATGCATGATTACTTGTGTCTGAGTACATATCACATTGCTTCTTCTTCTTCTTCTTCTTTTTTTCATCTAGAAAAGTGTAATGACAAAATAATTTTCAATTAACTTGACTTTTATATAAGCACAAGAAACTTCTTTTAAAGAAAAACATGTACCCATCTTCCTTCTATTATACCAAAACATTGCTTTCAACATCTTCAGTCTTCCTTAACAGAACATGAACCACGTTAAATAACTTTTATTTTTGTTTTCCTTTTCCCTCTTTTTATATCTTTTCATATTGAGAGCTATAGTTTCTTTTTGTTTACTACCTTAAACAAATTCTATTATGATCGTCGTTTGCTCATTAATGTCCTCACCTCATAATTCCTCCTTTATTAGTGACATTTCTCAAGTAGTTAATTATTTAATGTGTTCTCAAGTCCAAAAATCTCTTCTTAGTTCTTGGAGCTATCTAACCTGACTAATATCAACTTTTTTCTCGTACAATTTGCAGTCACGTACAGTCAGTGGGCCAACACAAATTGGTAAAAGTTAAGCAGCGGGTCGAAGAAAAGTCGTAATTGGGGAATCCAAATTCCAGGACCAAATTTGGAAGGGAAGAAGGCACGGAAGAAAGCTGAAAGCCGCGCCCGTTCTTTCTTTCCTACCAATCAAATCATTCCCAACAAACAATTTTAAGTGACCGAAAGCGAAAACTTGGTCAATTCACTCCACTCACTTCCTCAAATCAAATACCTACGTCAATATTTAGCAAGAATCCTTCAAAAGTCAAAGTCTTCCATTTCACATACTCGCCTCCGTTTTACAAATTACAACCCTTGTTTGCTCCTTTTGTCTTCTATGCACAGCCCACGCACACACACGGAAAACACATAAGGGAAAAATGACAATTCAATCTTTATTTCTTCTCCTCTTGTACCTTTTCGCTTTTTCCGACGCACAAATATCGCCCGGTTCTTCTCTTTCTGCTTCCGACCTTAACCAGAATTGGACTTCACCCAACAACACCTTCTCCGTCGCCTTTTACCAGGTGGGTCCCTCCTCTTTCCTCGCCGGAATCCTTTACGCCGGTGGGATTCCCATTTGGACTGCGGGGGGACCCTCTGCCACGGTTGACTCTGGTGCTTCTTTTCACTTTGCTCCTAACGGCACTCTTCAACTCGTCAACGGTTCTGGCACCGTCTTATGGGACTCCAAAACCGCAAATCTCGGTGTCACCTCCGCTGCTCTTAATGACTACGGTAATTTCGTTCTAAGCAATGCCACTTCTGCGATATGGTCCACTTTTGCTAACCCCACTGACACTATCGTACCAAATCAGAATTTCACTGTAAATCAGGTTTTGACTTCTGGAAATTACTCCTTTCATTTTCTTAGATCTGGAAATCTCACTCTTAGATGGAATAATAGCATAGTTTACTGGAATCAGGGGTTGAATTCGACTACAGCTTCGAATTTGACTTCCCCAACTTTAGGACTTCAGTCTATTGGAATATTATCTATTTCTGATGCTACTTTATCTAGCGCTTATATTGTGGCTTATAGTAATGACTATGCTGAAGGGAGTGATATACTGAGGTTTCTGAAGTTGGATGATGATGGGAATTTGAGGATTTATAGTTCTGTTCTAAGTAGTCGGACTAAAACTATGAGATGGGCTGCCTTGACTGATCAGTGTTTGGTTTTTGGGTATTGTGGGAACATGGGGATTTGTAGTTATAATGAGACGGATGCAAATCCAGTTTGTGGGTGCCCGTCACAGAATTTTGATCCTGTTGATGTGAATGATGGCAGAAAGGGGTGTAAAAGGAAGGTGGAGATTGATAATTGTACTGGGAGTGCTACTATGTTGCAGTTGGAACATTCCATGTTCTTAACTTATCAGCCTGAGCTGTCTTCTCAGGTTTTCTTTGTGGGCATATCAGCTTGTCGATTGAATTGTCTTGTAAGTGGTTCTTGTGCTGCTTCTACTTCTTTGTCGGATGGAACTGGCTTGTGTTACCTGAAAACACAGGATTTTTTTAGCGGATACCAAAGTCCATCACTTCCCAGTACGTCATTTGTGAAGGTTTGTGCACCTGCTCTACCCAACTCATCACCTGATATGCAGAATCTCCGGAAAAGTAAAGATTGGAGTCTGCGTGTTTGGGTTGTTTGTGTTGTAGTGGTGGTTACCCTTGTTAGTTTGCTTGCGGTTGAGAGTGGTTTATGGTGGTGGTGTTGCAGAAACAGTCCAAAGTTTGGGAGTTTGTCAGCTCAGTATGCTCTTCTTGAGTATGCCTCTGGTGCACCTGTACAGTTCTCGTATAAAGAACTGCAGCGTTCAACGAAAAGGTTCAAGGAGAAGCTTGGAGCAGGGGGATTTGGAGCTGTTTACAAAGGTGTTCTTGCCAATAGAACAGTAGTTGCAGTAAAGCAACTTCAAGGAATTGAACAGGGTGAAAAACAGTTCAGGATGGAGGTTGCAACTATCAGTAGTACACACCATTTGAATTTGGTCAGATTAATTGGTTTCTGTTCTGAGGGGCGACATAGGCTTTTGGTTTATGAGTTCATGAAAAATGGCTCTCTTGACAATTTCCTATTCACTGAAGGGCACCAGACAGAGAAATTGTTGGATTGGGCGTCAAGGTTTACCATTGCCCTTGGAACTGCTAGAGGAATCACTTATCTTCATGAAGAATGTCGAGACTGCATTGTTCACTGTGATATCAAACCAGAAAACATCCTCTTGGATGAGAATTTCACTGCTAAGGTGTCTGATTTTGGTCTAGCAAAGCTTATAAATCCCAAGGACCATAGATACAGAACCCTGACAAGTGTTAGAGGGACAAGAGGTTATTTGCCACCTGAATGGCTTGCAAATCTTCCAATAACTTCAAAATCTGATGTTTACAGCTATGGTATGGTTTTGTTGGAGATAGTTAGTGGGAAAAGGAATTTTGAAGTCTCAGAAGAAACGAACAGGAAAAAGTTCTCCATCTGGGCATATGAAGAATTTGAGAAGGGAAATTCTATGTCGATTCTTGACAAAACTCTTAGTTGTAATGATTTGGACACGGATCAAGTGAAAAGGGCAATTAAGGTGAGCTTCTGGTGCATTCAGGAGCAACCCTCTCAAAGACCGACAATGGGAAAAGTGGTTCAGATGCTAGAGGGAGTTACAGAGATCGAGAGACCACCAGCACCTACAGCACTAACTGAAGGTTCCGCAATTGGAACAAGCATCAACTTGAGCAGCAATATTTCAACTTTTATAGCTTCGCCTTCGGCTCCAACTCCGTCGTCGACTTCATCTTTGCAAGCCATGGGAGTTTCACCTTTAGCTTCAGATAGGAATACTATGACAGCATCTTCATCACTTTTGCATTCAGATTACAGCTGAAGGTCATTTCCACGCCAAAATACTTCGTCCAGCCTAAGGAAAACTTGAAGCTTAAGGTTTTTTTAATATCCATATCATGTACAAATCATTTTCAACAGCAGCATGCAATCCAATAAGGTTGTCTACATTAGATTAAAATGTTCTCAATGATGGCCCTGCACGACAGCGGTTATCGAGAACTCAACGAATTGGAAGTGCAGTCTATTTCCAATATTTGCACTTTTACCGTGTATAAGAATCAATTAAAATTATGTATTGTCTAAATAAATAAACTAATTTTAAATTTTAAAATAGATATTATAATATCATGTGATCATTGAGATGACTCGAGTATGTCTTAAGTAAATAACACTTTGTAATCGATGGGCATACTGAAAAAGATCTCAACCTTTCTATCATCTTTACTGATAAGTCTTGTTGCTTTAATCAACTCTATTGATGAAAGTCTTCCAACCTTTTTCAATACATCAAATATTTAGGTTCTTTTGTTGCTTATATCTACAAAAGGAGCAAATGTTTTTTTCATATGTTTTAAAGATGAGCAGATTCATGTTCAGATTCAACCAAGCTTTTTATATTGTTTGATAGCTCCAAAAGTTCTGTTTTAAGTGGATCTATGCTCTTCTTGCACTTTCTTTTTCTAGGTTCAAATGGTGATGTTGAGTTGTTTTGAGTCACCCATTCTTCGTCATTTCCAATATTTGACTGTGCATTATTCATATTATTGCATCTTTCAATATTGTTGTCGTTTCCTTCTGTACTTTCTTCATTAGGACCTCAAGCCCTATATAGCTCTATCTTTTGCATAAATTTTAGCTAGCCGATCAAAATGGACAAATGATTTCATGTATAAAGTTGATCCTCCTTCACTACTACTCTAGAAGTCCAAGTTTCTATTACGAAGCAAAGATCAAGAGTATATATCTACATGGTAGAGATAAAAACACTTCCTATTTCCATAAGTCCTTACTTGCTAAAAGAAACTTGAGTAGACGGGGCAATAGAATCATTATAAGAAGAGCTACATGCTACCGCTTTCCATTATATCTCTAGAGCTCTTAGAATTGTTGATCATATAAGTTCCTCAAAGTCCCCATTGAATTCATTTATTTATGAAAAAATCTTCAATAAATGTGCAGTCTATTTGGAAACTCCTTTTACCTTAACATATTTGAGAATCTGTTTAGTTAAAAACCTAACAAAGAACCTAAACTTGATGACCTTAATAGACTATTCTTTCAAAAGTCTTGGAATCAGATAAATGTTTTGGTTATATATGTATTTCTAAGTTTCTTCAATACAGGTCAATTATTAAAAGAACTCAATAAGACCTTTATCAGCCTTATACCCAAAATCTCCAATCTTGTCTCACTAATGACTTTAGGCCAATCTCATTTTGAACTTCATTTATAAGGTGTTTACCAAAAGATTGAAGAATGCAATCAAACTTGTGAATAATTAATCATACACAATTTATATTCAAGAGAGATACATAAGTGATAAAATACTATTGGTTCATATATTTTTTAAGAACTAGGAAAGGAAAAATTCTTTAAAGAGTTGTGCAATTAAGGTGAATTTAGACACTTTACAAGCTTATGGTTTTCAAGATATGTTGATTGGATACATTAATGTATCTCTACTATGTCTTATCTCCTTTTGATAAATGACTCTTCTATTAAACTAATAAAAAGTGCCAAGGTTATTAGGCAAGATGATCATTTATCCACTCATCTCTTTTTCCTTTGTAAAGAAGTTATTTTTAGGATAATAAAATATTTTATCAATTTAGAAACAAAGTTCAAGTTTCACAATAAATGCAAGAAGTTGGGTATTCACAATTGAGCCCTTGCTAATGACTTCTTAATCTTTACTAAAGTTGACCCATGTTTAGTTAAGGCACTAATGAATTCCTTGGAGACATTTAAAATCATCTTAAGCTTGTCTATAAACAAAAAAGAAAAACTTCTTATTTATTTTCTTATTTGTTGCTCATCTGACAAATTGGCTCTCCTCCCTTACTAATCTAAAAGAAAAGGATCTCTCATTTACTTTCTTGGGCATTCTAATCTCACATAAGAAGCCTTTATTGGCTGAATTTCTTCCTCTAATTACAAAGGTGAGGAGAAGAATAGATAATTGGTGCAACAAGGCATTATCATTTATAGGAAGAGTTCAATTAACTAATGCTTTTTTGAATTTTTTAAGCATTCACCGGGTTGCCCATATTACACTTCCATATTCTATAATAAATATCAAGAGAATGTTTTTGAGGAACTTCATATGTGTAAGCAATTCTAACTCCTCCTACACAACTATAGTATCTAGGCAAACAGTTTGTCCATAAGGAAGGAGGAGGGTTTAGGAGTCATTCTTTTGAAGCTAAGTAATAGAGTCCTCTTAATCAAAAGGATATGGAGATTGTTAAGTGATAAGGAATCCTTAGGGGTTATATGGATGCATTCTTACCATTTGAATTGAAAGGATTTCTAAACTTGTGAACCTAAACAAGTTGCTTCATGGGTAATGATTCATTTGTTGAGATTAAGAGCTCAAGTGAGGGATTGGTTCAAAATCAAATTATATGATAGATTGACCATTAATTTTTAGATTGATTTATAGAGTTACTTGGGACCAATGATGGAGAAAGAAAGGTTTTATCATCTAATAAAACAAATTCCAGTACATGCTATAGTCAAACAAGTGATTATAGGTAATATTTTTAATATTGATCAGTAGATTATAGATAGCTTGTCAATGTTGTTACAAAGGAAACTGAGAGCCTCTTCATCAAATGACTGCATGATATGGGCCAAAAACTCCATTAGGATATTCAATAACATATCTTGTATAGGCTCCTTGAGGGGTACAAATCAAATAGTCCTTTAGTTCAACTTGTGCGGTTCTCCTAAGCTATTCCAAAAATAATTTTTATCTTATAGTTGGCAATCTATGGGAGTTTATCAACCATAGATAGATTAACTGGTTCCACCTCCTCCACAAATTTTACTTTGTATAACTCCTTAACTAATACACATGTTTATCTATTCTTTAATTGTGAATACACAAGATAACTATGAAGGAGATTTCTTAATCTATTATCCTTGACATGTTCATCCTCAACTTGGATGAGGATAGTTGAATGGACCTTACAAAGGAAATGGGGTGACTATAAACAATAAGCCTTATTTTAGCTTTTGTTTGCAAGGCCAGTTTATGAAATTTAGAAGGAAAACAACTTATAAATGTTTTAAGCATCAAACAAAACAACAAGACATACTCTACTAAGAGATCCTTTATTGGAAAAAAATTGCACAAAATACTTATTTGTCACCATGGGAGAGTAGATTAGTAAATTCTATATGTATACTCTCTCAGAGTAAAGATTGTGTACTAGTGTTAGGAATGTACCCCCTTTGATTGTTTAGTTCCAATTGTATGAAATTTTGAATATTTATACAACTTGTTTAATATCTGAAAAAAGCATAAATTACTATGTTATACAAAACTAAATCAAATTATAACAAAGTGTTTGATTATGGATAATTGCAATTGGAAATCAAAGAACTAAAAGACAAAAAAAATGAAAATAAATTGTTAATAATTACTTAAAATTTTGAAGTTAGTAATAAGTAAATCGAAACTAATGAAAAGGTTATAAGAAAACATGGATTAAAATAAATATAAAATCATTAAATTTAAATTTTTATTTTAAAATTTTAATAAAATATAAAAAATAAGTAAGAAAAAAATTGTCTATCATTTCTCATCTTTTGCTAGATGTATATAGCTGGAAACATATCTTACTACATTTTTTTTTGGTTACTATAAGCATATATATAGGTTATGTTATATGCTTTTGACAATATATATCACTTAATTTTTTTACTTGTTAAAAGTGTATACAACTTGAAAGATATTATTAACATAAGCTTATTAACATATTTCCATCAATAACTATATATATATATATATAAATATAATTACTTGTCAATATGATTACTATACTAAGTAGTTCAAGGTAATAGAAAGATAAAGAGGCAATTTCAAAGGCAATTGGAGATGACTTTAAAATTCTGTTAGCGAAGAGCTTCCTTTTCCCATTTAGAAAGGAGACGTTGCATAATCTAGTAAGTTTCTATTTTGAGGGGTAGTTATGAAGGCCTCTAAGCGAGGATAATTTGGGAAAACCTCTTCACCTCGAAGTCTGGAGGAAAGTCAATTCCCTTCCCTACAAGAAGCTAGGGTTGTGAAAACAAATAGAACATAGAGCAAGGTGGTAGCTGCTAATTCCCATGATGCTAAACCTAAACACTTTCCTTCAACTATTAGCAAGGGCATTGCCACCCTACCTTTGAAGTTATTCCAAGATGGTGCCAAACTCTAGTCCAACATGATGATTGGTTACTTTCTAGATAAGAGACCAACCTTCCTACACATTTAGAACTTGGATCAAGTTATATGGGGAGGCAAAGAAACTAACAAAGTTCTTCTAATTGAGGATAAAACTTTCCTACTTCAGTTCTTAGATGGTGAATCCTTAAGGTTATCCTTGGCACATAAAGGGATAGCCTATATTTGTACTAAGATGGGTACTTGGGTTAGAGCTTGAAAAATCAAAAGTGGAGACAATTCCCTTATAGATTAACTACCACAACATCCCTTTAGGGTACTAAACTCTAGACAGATTAAGTTTCCTTACAAGTTTTATAGGAAGGCTTTTAGCATTTGACACAATTATAACTAAATTGGAAAAAATTTTCTTTGCTAGGATATGCGTTAAGGTTAACTTGAGAGATGAGCTACTTGAAATGTTGCAAGTTATGAAACTTGCCTTGGATGAGGAATTTGTTAAAATTGAAGCCCAACTCACATGTAGTTGGAAACCTCAGTCCGGGAAAAGAGAATAGAGACACACAGGGAAGAAATGTATCAACGGATACTATGCTGAGTTAATGGAAATTAAGGAATTTCAATATTCAATTCCCAATGAAGTATTCCATTTGGTGAAACAGACAAGCTTAGGCAAACTCAAGATATTCAAGAAGATTAAAATGAACATCCCTTGGATCCAGAAGCTAAAAATAATGTTTCTAATGATAATATTGATCCAAATATGGAGATTGAAGCTATTTCAATCGATAATTATGGTAATCCAATTAGATATTTGGTAGTGAATAGCACCCATCCATAAAAAGATCAGGCAGGAAGAGGAGGAAGCCCAAAGGGGGAGGGTAATGTTTCTGACAGATTAGGATGATGTTTTAGAATATTAGGAGCATAAACGAGCCCCATAAAAGATAGATTATGAGGGATTTGATTTTAACTAAACAACCATTTTTAGTATCGATGCTAAAAACTAGAATAAAGGTTTACAAGCTCTAGAGTTCAATCAGCTCTCTTGGAAAAACTTGGGAGTATGGTTCTAACCATTTTCATCATTTCAATTGTAGAATAGTTTATGCTTTTAATAGGGAGAAAGTTAAAGTGATTTTGCAAAAGAGTTCAGATTAGTATGTCAATCTCTTATGCAAGCCTAAATCTTTAGAGTTTATTTTCAAGGTTACAATCATCTATGCCTTTAATTTTGATTTTCAAACGGCCAGGTTGATGCAATGATATATTTTTCTGAGGAAATTTCTTTACTAAGATTGGATGATAACATGCAACTTATTAAAGATGTTGTCAAGGTCACTTATGCATGAAAACCCCCAAATATTGCATCCAAAAAAAAAACCTAGAAACCCACTAGAAGGGTATTCAAGTTTGGCTTTTCCATTGATATTGATGGTGATGATAATGTTCACATTCAAGTACCAGGTTCATATGATGAAGATACAATTGACACTTCCAATGATCAAGCAAATAAAACTAGTCATGACACCAATTCGGAGAACATTACAGTTCCATGAGTACTAGAAGACAACAGAAGTTCCCAACGCCACCACATCAGTTCACCTACCCCTATAAAGAGGTTCACCTCTACAGATATAAGCATTGAAGATTCTAGCACAATTCCTGAAAATAGTGAAGTTCTAATCATTGCTAGTATTGAGTAGATAACAAACGTTCTTAATGCCCACCAAATCAATTCATCCACCCCTTCAAAAGAGCTCACTTATGCTGATACAAACATGGAAGATTCTAGTCTTCATCTTGGTAACAAGAGGAGATCCAACAGAATAAAGATGTCCTCTATGGGACACATATCATGATTATATCAACTTGGAACATCAGAGGTCGTAATTCCCTTGACAAAATTCATTTGCTAAGAGACTTCAACTTAGAAAATAAGCCTATCTTCCTAGGCATACCATAATCTTGAATGAACCAGGATAAATGTGACTTGGTAGACCTTTTTCCAAGGGATTGGAAACTAACCCATAATTATAGTGATCAACCTAATGGTAAGATCCTTGTGGTTTATAATTAATCCAAGATCTCAATTCTTAACACCTTTACCACTGCTCAAATCATTCATCCAGAAGCTGTTATCTTTGAGCTGAAAACCAAAATTCATGTTTCTTTGGTTTATGCTTTTAACTATCTCTTCCAAAGATGTAATTTATGGAATATTCTTAGAAACATTTCTTCTGTGACTAACTCTCCCTGGCTCACTGTGGGGTGACTTTAATACAACTATTTCTTCTGATGAATCTCAAGGAGTCATTGCCCAAAAGCAACATTGTGTGGAGTTTAAGAAACGCCTTGATGATATTCAGATTGCTAACTTACTTTTTAAAGGAAACTTCTTCACTTAGAGTAATAAGCAAGCTGGAACCTCATTCATCAGAAGAAAATTGGAATGATGCCTAGCTAATTTAGGCTAGTTGCAAACATTCCCTCACTCCTATTCACTTTTTCCAATTCCAAGCTATCTAATTGTTCCCATTATAACTACCAATTCCTCACATTGTCCTTTTAGATTTAACAATTTTCTTATTGGTCTTACAGGTTTCTATGAAATGGTAGAAAGGAATTCTAATACTCCATTTCTAATACCAAGCAATTTATTCTCATAAGGAAACTTCAATCCATAATGAATGAGATCATAGTGTTCTACAAGCATAACATTGGGAATACTTATCATCTCATATCTACGGTTAGGAAAGCACTAGACATTGCTCAATCAGCTGCTTATAACAATCTTTCATCCAGCTCACTCATTAATCTAGAGAAAAGACTCTAAGTAATTATTCTCAAGACTTGAAATTCCATAATTCTCTTCTGAAGCAAAGATCAAGGATTAATTGGTTGCAACATGGAGATCAAAATTTTACTTTTTTTATAAGGTCATCTCCGTCAGGAATGATTCCAATAGAATCCACTCCATCTACTATTTATTGGATTCATAAGCTCAAATCATCAAGGTTGTAGAAGAACACTTCACCATTCTCCTTGGTTCAACCTTCATTCCCAAATCTTCAAATAGGCTCATTAAAGAAATAGTTCAATATCAAAATTTCCAGTTAGGAGTTCAACATTCTTTTAGCTTCAATCACCATTCAAGAAATCAACTAAACTTTCAAATCCTAGCACCCTAAGAAAGCCCCTAATCTTGATGGTCTTAATGCCAACTTTTCTTTAAAACATGACATATCACCAATAAGATCATAATGGATGTTGTAATGGTATTTTTCAACAAAGACAAGCTAGTAAAAGAAGATAGTAGCACTCTAACCACATTAATCCCTAGAGGTAACAATTCTATTGCTTAGAGATAATTGCCCTATTGCTTGTTACAATACTGTTTATAATGTTATCTCTAAAGTGTTGCCACTCAGATTAAAAACTATCATCCTAAATCACATAGACCACAATCAAGGGGGGCTATATTCCTAGAAGATCCATTGGAGAATACGTCTCAATTGTGCAAGAACTCTTTTAGCGTTACACTAGGAAGAAATGTCACAGGAAGTGTGCTTTAAATATAAACTTTTAGAAAGCTTTATGATATCCTAGATTGGAACGTTATTAGCAATGTTCTTCATGCATAGGGTTTCCAACAGCTTTCATCACTTGGATACTACAATGCATTAGCACAGTCTCTTCAAGATTCTATAAATGGAGTTCTTACAAAAACTATCAAAGTAGAAAAAGAAATCAGACTAGGGTATCCCCTATCCCCTTATCTCTTCTCATTTACTATGGAGTTCTTGAATAGATTATTGATTAGAGTGGTAATCCCAAGTTCGAGTTTCAAGGTAAATGCAAGAAGTTGAATATCATTAGTTTGTGTTTTGATGAGGATCTTTTCTTATTTTCCAAGGCTGACTGTAGTTCTATCACATCTCTCAAAACTACCCTTCACCTGTTCTACAAATTGTTTGGTCTTTCTATCAACTATAAAAAAAGGGCTCTCTACATTTCCGTAATTGCATTTAGCATAGCTTCTAACCTTGCTTCTATTTCTAGTTTCAAGATTTAACAGCTTCCTGTATGCTATCTAGGAATACCTATATCATTAGTGAACCCCTGATTTAGTGACTAAAAATTTCTAATAGACATAATTGCTAATAGAATCAATTGCTAAAGTCACAAGGAGCTCTCTATAGTTAGTAGATCACAACTTATCAACTAATTTCTCTCCTCTATGGCACTTTAATGGGGATCCTAGCTAGTTATTCGCAGCTATATCACCAAGAGAATTGAAAAAATATATAAAGACTTTCTCTGTCCTAGATACAGATTGAACTTCAAAGCAAGAATCGTTAAATGGGTATAAAATTGGTTACCTCACAAGCAAGGGGGTCTTCGTATCACAAATACTAAGGTGATGAAGCTATCAATACTTAACAAGAAGGTTTTGAGATTGATCCAAGATAGACAATCCCTATGGGTTAAATAGGTTAATGCTTTCTATATCAAAGGTAAATCGTTATAAGACTTCTCTATTCCTAAGAATGCATCAAACTTGGTGAGGCATATTGGAAAGGCGATAGAAAAAATTAAGCCTCACTATAGCTATCAAATAGGCAATAGGAAAACGTTTACCTTCTAAACTAATCCCTGGATTAATTAAGAGCCTCTTCATTCAGTCCCTAATCTTCATTTCTTCAAGAATCGTATAAATGGAAGTGCAAATATAGCCCAGGTGAAGCAAAATTATAATGAAAACAACACCTCAATTCTAATCTAATCAATATCCAATTCCAGACTAACAGGATAAGCAGATAAAATCTTATAGAGATTAGAGCGTTCTGGTCATTTCTCTACACATTAAGCTAAACTAGTCTACATAATAAAGCAACTTCAAGCTCCTTAGCACCATATGGTATGATGCAAGGACCACAATCCCAGAAATGCACACACTCTTTGGTAAGCATTCAAACTTAAGTTAGCTATTATGGACTGGATAGCTAAATATTTGCAAATCCCAAATTGTTTCTCCTTGTGCAAGGCTCAACATGAATCTCATAATCAATTTTTCTTCTCTTGCTCTTATTTAATTACATATGGAAATCCATAATGACACATTGTGGTATAAATTACCCTCCAACTATTGGGTCTAATATCACAGTATAGTGCACTCAAATAAGGCATATGCATGAAGGGGATCAATAGATAGTTTTTATAGCCATTACATATATAGTTGCTGGCATTTAGAATGAAAGAAACAATAGAACCTTCAAAACCATTTCCAATTATCCACAAGACCTGTTAAGGAGCACTTACAATAGTATCATAATGCAATTTCTGTTATGCAAAGACAAGCACAAATTCAGTAACAAAATCCTCAAGGAATGGAAAATCTCTTGACTTGTTATGATGACAATCCGAGCTTGGCAATTCATTTTTCTATCTAATATCTTTGATCAATTTTCCTTGTAATAACTAGTTCCAAGGATGTTTAACCTGGATTTTATTTCCAAGTTGTTCTATACTAGCCTTTTGAGCGGATTTATACTTCCATTTATTTCATTCAATGAATTATTTTTTATTAAGAAAGTGAATTTTGGTTTTTTTAATAATTAGATTTGATATTAAACAATTAAAGTACTAGCACATTTTTTATTGAGTCATGATAATAATTTACATAGATTTAGTATTGAATGCACTAAGTCTTAGTAAATTTTGTTTGGAGACATCATATTCTTTCCATTCAATCAACATATTCCCAATGAAAAGTGTATCTCTTCCTGATTTGTAACGAGTAATGGTTTTTCTTTATTTACATAGGTGTGGTTTTAGAAAAATATAATTCTACTATAATTTTTGTTAAGCATGTTAATGTTTATACTTAGCGATGATATTCCCACTTTTCATTAAAGTTGTTACTTATTTTAAATGCATCATGGAAACTTTTATCTATCAATGGTATTAATTACAATGAGTTTTGATACAGTTTATTGTAACATGAAATTATTTACATTTAGTCATTTTATTTCCATTAAAGTGTACGTTTTGTGTATTTTTAATGAATAGTAATTACTTTTTTTACATAGGCATGACATTGAATACATAGGCATGACATTGAATATATTTTGTATATAATTTATGCTAAGATAGAGTTGTTTGTACTCATAGATGGTATTCTCATTTTTCACTGAAACTATTATTGGTATTGCATCTTGCTAATTTTGGTGCATGACTATGGTGTTGAATGTAACAAATCCTGGTATAGTTTGTAGTGAAATATATCACTCTTTCTATACAGTCAATATATTTCTAGTTAAGTATATATTTTGTTTATCTATAATGAATGATGATATTTTTTTTCTACATAGACAAGGTAATGGATAAAAAAATAGTGGTATAGTTTTCTCTAAAGTAGATTATGGCTTCTACTTAGAGATGGTATTCCTATTTTAATGAGTGCATGGTACTTATTTTTAATGCTTAACATTAATTTTTCACTTTTGGCTGGTACTACACGTATTAAGTCATGGTATAGTTTTTATTTAGACATGAAATTATTTCTATTTTATCGTGGTATTATCATATTTAAGTGAGCTATTTCTAATTTTAAATTATTAAAGTTATTTTTGTACATATGAGCAGTCTACAATGTAATGTTATTTGCGCTAATTTTTTGTTGAATGCTCATGTATCAATATATAGTACACACAAATTGTCAAAATAATTCAACACTCCACAGGGACAATCTTCTTCCTTATTCTTATTTTAGAACTCTACCTTTCTCCCCCTAGGAAAATAATAAACAGATGGCATAGAAATTATTTCGAATAGACCACTATCATCCTTGCTTGTTGAATAACAAATGATAATGTCAAAATATATATACAAACAAATTGTTACAAAAAGCTGGTAGTTTCTACCTTCAAATTTTGACAAATACATGAATATTACCTATCAGGGAAAATAAATCAATTTTCAAAATAGAGGGAACAAATTCTTAAATTTACCTTTATCTTATTTTTTTATAACAAAGTAATTTTAAAATTATTTACTGTTTATTAATCATCCTTGGCAGCTGTATACCACCAATAACTATCACTCGTGAGTCACAAAGCGTTTTCCAACTGTTTAACATGGGTAATCTCCTTTCTAGACCATAACGAGCCATCAGCCATGAAAAGAAGTCCTCTGAATATTATTCCATATCGTTTAAGTTGAAAGCTTAAACGAACATAATTTGTTTTTAAGTTATGGCTGGGGTAAACAATTAATCGTATATGAAGTCTAAAGATGACAATTTAAAATAAAATAATTTTTTCTTTTCTAACAACATATATAATTGTATATATCAGCACCTCTATGTATAATGGAAAACACATGATATCATGGCTAACCCCAAAGTCCTCCTCTATAATATTCTTGCCTTTTGAGGTTCATTAGAATAATATATCATTTTATGGTCCCATTGTGATTATTTAACTATAAGATCTGGACAATGAGGATAAAGTTTATTCTTTGGTTCTTTTCATGTCTTATCTTTTATAATCTTCTATATCGTTCATTAAGTGGAAGCCTCATTTGGATTGTTCATTCCGTACCTAACTAGTCATTTACCTTTCTATAAAAGTGTGAGAAATACACCTACATCGATGATATACCTTATTTTACGTGTTAGTTCGTCTTTTGAATGCATCGATATCGATTTGCTTAAAAATCCTGCTATCTACCATTTTTGTTGTTACTAGTCATTATGGGGGTTTTACGTTGGATTTGATTGATGTCTTCGTCGGTGGAGATAGATAACAAAATACAAAAATCTTGTGTTCAGAGGTGTTTGGTTGCTGACACTGCCATTTTTGTTTTGACTCCGGATCACAAAAACACAAATTTTTTGTTCCTTCTTCCAAAATCGTGCCACAAGATTTCTTATGCCTGTCACAGAAATAAAACACATAAAAATTAGACAAAAATGCCCCTCACAATGTCGCATCATCAGAGCTAAACTTACAACCAAAAACCTAATCAATCTTCTCTCTCACACGTCTCTCTTCTTTTCTCTGGTTCGTCTCGGTAGTCAAAGGTGAGTTCTTCGTTTAATTTTTTCCCTGCTCATTTTCTCCCCTTCTCTGCCTCTTATCGTTTTGCTGCTTCCTTGCTTTACCTATTTTTTCTGTTCATTTCCTTGCTATTTTACAATTTCACTTGCGGCTTGGGCTGCATTAGCATTCATATTATATAGTTCCGCATATTCGGTATATTGCAGTTGCAGGTAAGTTTCGATGTTTTCTTTTTTGAAGCATTCTTCCTTCCTTGTCGTGAATGGAGGGTTAAGGAGTAGTTTCATGTCTTGCTAAGAATCTAAAGATATATCTGGGTCTCGGGATAGATTTGTAGGTGAATTGCTGTTAGATCTCATGGCAAGTGGGTATTTTTTTGTTGGCATACTTAGATCTGATTGTATGGAATATGGAGGTTTTTGTTTGTTGTTGTTAGTTAGGGTTGTGATTCTCATACAAAAAGAAGAAAAACCCATATGTCTAATGTATGATTTAGGCATTATCGGTATTCTGCTGGAGCAGGGGGTCGCTCGATCCTTTTAGTTATTGTCCTTGGGGTGGGGTTTGTATTTGTATGCATTTGAACACTAGACACAGAGGCCTCTCTGTAAGCAAAGTATAAGGAGCTATCATCCCTTGTCGAGGTTTCCGATTTAAACAAGACACAAAGACAATAAAGATTAAAATAAAAAGACTTCTTATTTGGTTCATGAATCAAATAATATGGCAAATCACTAGTGGGCTGGAAATGTTGCAATAGGAGGTGTTAGTGCTAGTGTCTATGTGCATTCGAAGAGACGGGATGGCGAGTTGGTGACGCGTCCTATGAAGGTATCTGAAGGGATTGTAGAGTTTGACGACAAGTTGTTGCACACTTGTGCTGTGCATGGGAGCAGGAGTGGACCTCATCACTCTGCTAAGTATGATGCGAAACATTTCTTGCTCCATGCATCTGTTTTTGGTACTCCAGAGCTTGATTTATGACAGATAATTTGTTCTTACTACTTGTAATTTATTTGGCATTGTCCTCTTATCCACAATCTGGCATGGAATTTGTACTTTCAAAGGTCTTTTTAACAAAACTTAAATATTATGCTAGGAAATGCCATTTTGTTATTAGATAACCTTGATTAGAAAAAAAAAACTTAGATTGTCTCAAGAACTGAGATTTGATTGTAGCTAGTTTAGAGATAAGTTTCCATTTCTTGCTCAACCTTTTTCTCTACTCTTTTGCCTTCACTCAAGTAGGCTTTTAGGAGTACATACCGTATTAGTTGATGCTTTGAGTTTCTTTCTTTATTTGTGTTTCAAATTTTTGTATGCTCTGTTTTTTTGTATTTTCTGTTTTGATTTTTTGATTATTTTTGTATTTGTGTTTTTGTTTTATCTAATTTTTATTTTGGAATATTTCTTCTTTTATTAATTTTGATTCAATTTTTTTCAAGTTGAAGGTGACATTACTCAATTTGTGCATCTATTGTCATTAAAGTTGAGGTACTTCAATTAATCCCTCTTTTGTTTTGTAAATTAATAATGTTGTATGATTGATGGGTTGAAATTGTTAAAAGCACTATTTTTTGCTCTAACAAACAATTGGATGCCTGCTTTAGTGAGTATGTTGGTGTAGACCTGCTATTTTTTATATTTTTGTTATTGTTATATCATTTACTTGTTGTTCCTTGGAAACAATAACAATAATCAGTTGTTTTATTTGCTAGTTTTTTTCTTGCTGTTTTTGCTAATAAAATTTTTAGTTGCTGTTTATTCCTGTATTGTTGGTTGTAGCTTGTTTATGATCATTATATTTTTTTTATCTTTGCAGACAATTTTTATTTGCAAAAATGGATAACAAGGATCATGATGCTATATTTAAGTGTCTGACTTTGTTTGAGCTTTGGAATGGATAATTAGATTTTATAAGAATGGTCATATTGCTATGCTTGTATATATACATAAAAAAACTGAGTAGGAGTGAAAATGCTATAAGTAGTAGGGCATTGACAGTAACAACTAGGCAAGCTAATATAAATAGGATTTTGAATGAGGGTGATAGGAATAACTAGTGGGATTTAAGGATGGACTTAAATGCATTTACATTGTTATATGAAATGCTTCAAGTCTATGGTGGGTTAAGGCATAATGGCCATGTGCTTCTTGAAGAAAAAGTTTTAATCTTCCTAAGAATATTAGCACAAAATGAATATAATAGAGTAGTACAAGTTAGGTTTATGAGATCAAAAGAAACAATAAGTAGAGTCTTCCATAGTATGTTGAAGGCTGTACTAAAGCTTCAAAATCTGTTATATGTCAAGCCCACACCAATTCCTAAGGATTGCACAGACAATAGATGGAAATGGTTTAAGGTTAATTTAATTAGCTACAATAAATTGTCTAATTTCACTTTTTTTAAAATACTAAACTAGAACTTTTTATTGTTGGAATTTTGTTAAAAGGGTTGCCTTGGTGCTCTAGATGGGACCTATTTAGAAATAATAGTTCCTCATGCAGACAAACCCAGATACAGAGGTAGGAGAGGGAAAATATGCACTAATGTATTAGGGGTGTGTGATAAGAACTTAAACTTTGTTTATGTTCTTGCTGGATGGGAGGGTTCAGCATCTGATTCAAGGGTTCTGCATGATGCTGTTACTAGGCCTAATGGACTTCAAGTTCCAAGCGGTATGTAAGATAAGAATTTTCAGAATTTTGTTAAATTTTTTTAAATGTTTGATTAAAACAACAATAGTAATAGTATCATTTGTTTATAGGAAATTACTACTTAGTAGATGCTGGCTATATCAATGGTTCTGGGTTTCTTGCACCTTTTAGAGGCACAAGATATCATATTCAAGAGTGGGTAAGAGATGGAAGAGCACCTAGGAACCCAGAAGAGCTTTATAATAAGAGACATTCATCTGCCAGAAATGTGATTGAACGTGCATTTGGTTTACTGAAAAAAAGATGGAAAATCCTAAGAAATCCATCTTCTTACCCAGCAGCCACTCATGTGCACATAATTCTTGCATGCTGCCTTCTGCACAACTTTATTAGGTTGCATATGACTTATGATCCA
>JAOTAY010000003.1:21001862-21075993 GCA_025629805.1 Erythroxylum baracoense | reverse complement strand
CTCACTTATAGATTCTAATAAATTGACTGGACCCAATTTTCTTGATTGGCTGAGAAATCTAAGAATTGTTCTCAGATATGAGGAGATTGGCTATGTCTTAGACATTCCAATTCCTGATCCCCCTGTTGCTGATGCTTCTGATGAGGATCAGAAAGCATATCGTAAGCATCTCAAAGATAGTGATATGGCTACCTACATTATGCTAGCCTCTATGTCACCTGAGCTGCATAAACAGCATGAGTTTATGGATGCTAATACTATAGTGTTTCATCTTAGAGAGCTTTTTGATGAGCAAGCTTGGTTTGACAGGTTCGAGATCTCAAGGCTGCTCTTCATGACTAAGATGACTCTAGGGACATCTGCAGTGCAGTATGCACTGAAGATGAATGGTTATATTGAGAGGTTAGCCACCTTGGGTTTTGTTATGGATTATGAAATAAGTATTGACTTAATTCTGGTTGGATTGTCTGATAGTTATTCACCGTTTGTATTTAGCTATCGGATAAACCAAATCTCCATAACAATCCCTAAGTTGATCAATTTGCTCAAGACAACAGAGTAAGCTAACAAGAAGGATAGCAAGCCAGTGTTAATGGTGGACCCTTCTTCTTCTGGTTTAAGAAAAAAGAACCTAAAGAAGAAAAGGTCCAAGACACCAAAAGGAAGTGCAGCCAAAAAAAAACCCAAAGAGACTGCGCCGAAAGGAACTTCCTTCCATTGTGGCAAGAATAGCCACTGGAAACAAAATTGTAAAGTCTATCTCGAGTCTTTGAAGAAGAAGTAGGCATGAGATGCCCCGGCTCCTTCAGGTATGTTTGTCATTGAGGTTAATACTGTTTCAGATCATAACTTATGGGTATTAGATATTGGTTATGACTCACACATATGTAATGATATGCAGAGCCTCAGGGACAGTAGACAGCTCATGAAGGGAGAATTGGACCTGCGTGTGGGCAATGGAGAAAGGGTTGCTGCATTAGCCATAAGCACTTATTTTTTGTTACTCCCCAGTGGGCTTGTAATTAAAATAGATGGTTGTTATTTTGTACCTATTTTAACAAAGAACATACTGTTTATTTCTTGTTTAAATAAAGTTGGTTTCCATTTGAATTTTAATAGCAATGGTTGTTCTATTAGTTTGAATAGAATGCTTTATGGTACTGGTACATTATGAAATGGAATTTACATATTAGATATGTCGCATCCAATTATGAATTTCAATGACACAAAAAAACATAAATGAGATAATTTAAAATCAACTTACTTATGGCATTGTTGCCTTTGCCATATAAATGAGAGATGCATAGCTAAGCTCCACAAGAGTGGTAATTTAGGGTCATTTGTTTATGAATCATATGACATGTATGAATCTTGTTTATTAGGCAAGATGACTAAGTTACCCTTTAAGGGAAAGGGTAAACGAGCGACTAGAGTATTAGACCTGATACATTCAAATGTATGTGGCCCGATGTCTATCAATGCCAGAAGTGGTTTTCTATACTTCATTACCTTTATCAATGACTATTCTCGATATGGGTATTTTTATCTGATGAGATACAAATCTGATGCATTTGAAAATTTCAAACAATACAGAAATGAAGTAGAAAACCAACTTGGGAAAGGTATCAAGACACTACGATCCGATCAAAGTGGGGAATACTTAGACCAAGAATTTTTAGATTATCTTAGAGATAATGGGATTTTATCTCAATAGACTCCACCTTACACACCAAAACATAATGTTGTGGTTGAAAGAAGAAACCGAACCTTGTTGGACATGATACTGTTGATGATGGGCTTTGCAAATTTACCAAAATCCTTTTAGGGGTATGCACTCGAGAAAACTGTTTATTTTCCAAACAAAGTTCCATCAAAGGCAGTTGATGTTACTCCATATGAGATGTGGACTAACAAAAAACCTATCTTTCTCATTTGAAAGTTTGGGGTTGTCCTGCTTATGTGGAGTGAATACAGTCAGATAAGCTTAATGCGAAGCCTGACAAGTGTTTGTTCATAGGATATCCTAAAGAAACAATGAGATATCAATTTTACCATGCTAGGAACAAAAAGTGCTTGTTTCAAAGCATGTTGTCTTTTTAGAGAAAGTGTTTCTTTTAAAAGAAGACAGAGGGAGAAAAATTGAACTTGAAAAAGTTCAAGATGCTTGAACATACGCGAATCAATTGCCTGAACCTGAGACTTTGACACATACAGATGAAGTAACAATTCAACCTTCTTCAATACAGGAAGTTTGTAGGTCACATAGGATACGCTCTGTTCCCAAGAGATATGGATTTCTTATGACTGAACAAAATGACATATTGCTCATAGAAGATAATGAGCCTACTACCTATGAAGAGGTTTTGAAGAGTTCAGAGTATAAGAATTGGCTTCACGTCATGAAAGCAAAAATGGATTCCATGTATGAAAACCAAGTATGGACTGTGGTTGAGATATTCGAAGGAATAAAACCTATAAGGTGTAAATGGGTTTTAAAAAAGAAAACCGACATGAATGGTAATATGATTACCTATAAAGCAAGGCTTGTGTCCAAAGGTTTCCGTCAAAGACAAGGAATAGACTACGATGAGACCTTCAGCCCAATAGCAATGCTTAAATCCATTAGTATATTCCTAGCCATTGCCGCTCATTATGATTATGAGATATGGCAAATGGATGTGAAGACGACTTTCCTAAATGGAAATCTAGCCGATGATGTGTATATGACATAACCAGAGGGCTTCATCTCTTATGATGGCGAAAAGGTATGCAAGCTTTAGAAATCTAGCTATGGATTGAAACAAGCGTCTAGGAGTTGGAATATTCGCTTTGATGACATAATCAAAGAGTTTGGTTTCTCACAAAATCCGGATGAACTCTGTGTTTATAAGAAGGTTAGTGAGAGTGCAATCGTATTCCTTGTGCTATATATAGATGACATAATATTACTAGGAAACGATGTCTCTATGCTACAATCTGTTAAGATTTGGTTGTCCAAACAATTTTCCATGAAAGATCTCGCTGAAGCAACTTATATCCTCAGGATAAAGATCTATAGAGATAGATCAAAAAGGTTGCTTGGTCTTTCACAATTAACATCCATAGACAAGATGCTAAAGAGGTTTAGCATGGAGCAGTCCAATAGAGGGTATCTTCCCATGACTCATAGGATAACACTCTCAAAATCTATATGTCCTAAAACACAAGATGAGAGGACAGGCATGAATCTGATCTCGTATGCATCTACAGGAGGATCTATCATATACGCTATGCTCTATATAAGACTTAATGTATCATATGCTATAAGTGTTACTAGGAAATACCAATCAGATCCTGGTAAGGGTCACTGGGTGACTGTCAAGAACATCCTCAAGTACTTGCGAAGGACTAAAGATGTTTTCTTGATATATGGAGATGGAAATCTAAAAGTGAGCTAGCATACAGATGCTAGTTTTCAATCTGATAAGGATGATTTCAAATCCCAATCAAGTTTTATATTCACATTGAACGGTGGGGTGGTTAGTTGGAAGAGTTCCAAATAAGAGACAACTATTGATTTAACAACCGAGGCAAAGTATATTGCCGCTTCAGATGCAACAAAGGAAGCAGTTTGGATCAAGAAGTTCATTACTGAACTTGGTGTGGTTCCTAGCAGTGATGGATCCATACTGTTGTATTATGACAATAATGGGGCTATTGCGCAGGCGAAAGAACCAAGATCTCATCAACGGTCTAAGCTCGTACTCCACAGATATCATCTGATCAGGGAGATCATTGGTCGAGGTGATGCACAGATAGAGAGAATTCCTACTGAGCATAATATTGTTGATCCATTGATGAAGCCATTATCACAGAATAGATTTGATTCTCATGTACTCGCCTATGATATTAGATACTAAGGCGATTGGCTTTAGGTCAAGTGGGAGATTTATTAGAGTAGTGCCCTAAAAGAAATCACCTTTAGTGTGTTTTGTACAAATTTATGTACAAACTTTATTTTCAATAATAAAGAAAAACATATTTCATTAATTTGGTGTTCATTATTTATGAATCGATACTAATATGTAAGCAAATTAATGAAGTCCATGATATATGACATAGCATGAAGGAAATTATAATGTGATCATACTACTGAGCTTCCTATCATGTGCAATTATGTCAGTATCTAAATTATTCCTAGTCATAGGATTAATGAGACCGGACATCATTAATCTGGATAGACTAGCACATGTCAAACCCCTTGATTTGATCAAGCAGTGGATCTCAGAAACTGTAAATATGAGATGTTTAAAGTTGAGATGTGGATGCTTACTAGAGGTAGTAAGTACATTGGATGTCCTACCTGAGACCATCACATGGATATCCTATTCTAATGTCAGTGATAATCTCATCATAGCAATGGTGTAAGTATCCTTAGACTTGAGGTACTTAAGGATATCTTGGATACTGATTCTGTGCTTTGACTCCATTCCTTGTTGCCTTGCAGAGGTCGCTCATAGGATGGTGATTGGGTACAGCTTAAGGTATTTGAAGGTAATTGAGTAACCAATAGAGGATTCACCACTTCTGTGATAGCAGAAGATGATACCCACGGCCTCTTGTTGGGGTGATTACATGGAAATCTCTGGCCATAGTACATGTGTTATGAAGAATGTCTTCATTGACATATAGAGTAATGAGTCCCAGGATGAGAACTGATATCACTAGGCTAGATTTGACGTAGTCAGTCTAGTGAGAGTTGACACTTTACCCATACTTATAACCAAGTAGAGTATAGCATGGTGAAAGGATGAATTGCACAGCAATTGTTTATGGGAAGGTTCATGAGATGGTTCATGACGAGCACGGGTTCGTTCGTCAAACTACTTACTTTTCGATCAATTGGGGGTCATGATGTGTTGCTAGACGCCACTCATGACTTGCTTGGATTAAGTGTAAATCCAAGTGGCCAATATAATTAGGAACCTAATGGGTCACACGCGTAAGAGTGACTCGGAGGATTCGTAAAATAGTTTTGGATAGAAATCCATTATATGGAGAGCAATAAAACCAAATGGATCCCGATGAGATCAGGATATGTCCCGATGAGATCGCAACATCGATATTGCTGAAATAGGTATCTAATGTTTTTTCACACACGAGACCCGATAGGACCGATCCCAGTGTGACTGGATCACCTCAACTTTTATATATATATAAAAGATGGTGCAAAGTGGATAAAGGAGGCTTCTTTTTCAAGTTAAGCATTTATTGTCTTTAATTGAAAGAAGATAAAATCTATAAAAGACAAAAACAAAAGCAAGATGATATAATCGTGAAAAAGAAGAAGAGTGAGCAATCTTCTTCTTCACGATTTCTCACCCAACTCTCTCATCTTTCTCATCTTCTTGTTGTCCTTTTTGCTTCCACGATCTTACTCTCCATAGAAAAAATAAGAGAGCTAGCACTCTTGTCTTTGCTTTAGTCATTTTCGGATCAAAGAGTTTGATTCTGTTAGTTTCTCCGATCTCTGCGTGGATATTAGGAGTGGGCACTGTGCGGTTCGGTCAGTTTTGAGCTATTTTTTAGACCGAACTAAACAATCGGTATTATAGGACAACAAAACTGAAACAGAACCGAGTGTCAGATGAAACCGAATTTTTGGTTTGACTTGAGGTTTGGTCGGTTTGGTTAGTTCAATCAGATTGGGCCCTAACCTTAGACCTTAGAATTTGGGCCAATTTTAGTATATGTCCAACATTTTTATTTCTTTTTAGTGCCATTTTTTTAAGGGGAGTAATATATATCAAAAAATTGCAAACTTGTTTTTAGGGCCATTTTGTAAAGGGAGTAATATATATCAATATTAGGTGATTGCCATACTTGCAAAGTTGCAAACTTGCAATTTACAATGCCCATTTGCAACTTGCATTTATGATAATCCGATTACAACATAAAAGCTATATTCCTATCTTTGCTACCACATAACACATATATCTGCTTTAGTATCGACATGTCCTACCCTAGTTCTACTTTTGAAATCTAATACAAAATACAGATTACATTTTCACCTTACAAGATTACAACCAAATACATACAAAACTTAAAAATAATTACAATTTACAAAATGGCATGGATACTTCACAAAAAATGCTGCCCATGCAAGAATGCATTTCTGTTTATCCGTCATTGTGCATGATCCCAAAAATAAATGCACAAACCACTGGTAGTTACAAGTTTACAGCTGGACAAACCTCAAACCTTGCATTTTTGCATACTGTGCTACACAACCTGCAAAGCATCAAAGGAAGCAGAAAGCAGTGCACACATAGTAGTTAACTAGTTAATAAACATTGTTCATTGTTTTTAAGTTTATAGTTAAGAACTTTACTTAAATTGGAGGTCTGCTTTCAGGCTGACTTTGGCTGGATGTGTCTTTCTTTGCAGCTTCTTCGGCAATGTCTATAAAGAAAACCAAAAGGGTAAGTAGATATCCATAATACTAACTTATGAAAGATAAAAAATAGTACAAAATAAGTAGGAAAAAATGGAATAGCAGACCTGAATCTATTGCTTCATATAAGACAACATCATCCATAAAAAATCTATCAACCATTGGGGAGGAATGAAGCCAGTTTTGCAAGCATATCAGAGTTTCAACCATCTTAGGGGTTAATGAACTCCTAAAAGGGTTCAGAATCCTGCCCCCAGTGCTACAAGCACTCTCAGAAGCTACAGTGGATACTTGTATTGTAAACACATCCCTTGCCACCTTAGACAGTATAGGATATCTAACCCCATTAACCCTCCACCAATTTAGGATATCAAAATCCTTAACATTTCCTGGTTCACAGGGCTCTGCCAAATACCTAGAAAGCACAACAAATGAAATACAATCACAGAATCTTAAACTAGTATCACAAATATGCAAATAAAGCAGTAAATCCATCAGAACTCAGAATCTATATCAAAAAATATACTTAATTGCTACTAGTTAATTAAAACTGATTTACCTTTCATCATCATTCTTCACTTCATTGACAATTTTCTCCTCCTCTCTTTGCTTGTGAAATTGGGTCATAATTACATTAAAGAAATTATCACCAGCCAAAGGCTCTTCAATCTGACTAGGGGGAGGGTTAGTTGAAGCAGCAGATGTAGCGGACTGTGAACCTCTACTTTGATCACTAACCCCTTCCTTGTCAGCATACCAATCAAATAATCGCATTATATGATAGTTGACAGAACCAATTAGATCAGTGACAAAGGTGGAATCATTGTCATAAATCATTTTATCACATTATCCAATTTGTATCTTGGATCAAGAACTACCCCAACTACAAGCAGTTAGTTATAGTATGCACTTTCACCTTAATATTTCTCAAATTTTTCTCTCATTTTTCTTGCCATTGAAGAGAGAGCATTATCAGGTTTAAAGCAATAAGAATGAAGCTGCTTTTGGATAGAACTGACTTGCAAAAAATATATATTTGAGGTCATAGATAGGGAAGCAGAGAATTTCATTGTAACATCATAAAAGCACTTAAGAAATATAATCAAATTCCAAGCATTATTCCAATGAATTAGCTCCGGAGGCCCTTCTTTGCCTCTACCAGCATCATCTTTCTCAAAGTAAAGTTTATAATTGGTATCTTCATCCTCTATACGCTCAAATGCAGATTGAAACTTCACAGCAGACTCTAACATTAAATAAGTAGAGTTCCATTTAGTAGGAACATCCAAGCAAACAATACTCTTTGACTCTATGTTCTCTTGTTTAATGCATTCTTTAAACTTTTTAAACCTAGATAGGGAGGACCTCACATATTTAATGGCATTTCGAATAGCATCAACACAGGAGTTATGTTCCTTTAATCCCTCAGACACAATGAGATTGACAATATAAGCACAGCATCTGACATGTACATAATCACCATCAAGAATTGTGTATCTCCAATATTTCATCTTCCTTTTTAGGTATGTGATCATGCTGGTGTTTGCAGATGCATTGTCTAATGTGATGGTAAACAACCTTTCTATCCCCCAATCATGCAAACATGACTCTATAACCCTGCCCAAGCTATCTCCCTTATGGTTTGGTACAACACAGAAGTTTAAAATCCTCTTATGCATGCACCAATCCTGATCAATGTAGTGTGCAGTCAAACACAAGTAAGAAACATTCTGGATTGAAGTCCAACAATCACTAGTTAAGCTAACTCTCTGATTTGAACCTTCAAGGTATGACTTTAACATGAACTTAACCTCTTTAAAAAGCTCCTCAATGTCTCTCACAAGGGTTCTTCTGGAAGGAGGATCAAACTTTGGGCAAGCTACCGAACAAAACATCCTAAAACCTCTACCTTCAACAAAGCTGAAGGGCAGTTCGTCTATGATGACCATTTTAACACATGCAATTCGACATGCTTCTTTGTTAAAGCTTGTTGATATAACATTAGCACCAGTACCATCACGTTTCCTATCAAGAGATAATATTTTCTGTCTTTTGTCTTGCTCTCTATTAGGATTAGCTGTACACCTATCAAGATGAGCCCATAGAGCACTTGTTCCATTCTTCCTAGTGTCACAAGCAAAGTCCAGTTGGCAGAAATTACATATACACCTCTGACCAGTTGGGTTTTTTGTGAAACACTCCCAGACTTGGCTTGCTTTTCTGGTGGGTTTTCTCTTATCATTTGGATGTCTTGGAGGTAAACCAGAAGATAGGGGAGGGGCTTGTGTTTCTAGTGCTTGTGGTTGTGATGTATGAGGTGCACATTGTGTTTCTTGGTTGGCAGAGTTATCAGTATCAGGTGTGGTCGGAGGTGTTTGGGGATTAGATTCTGTGGTTACATTAAAGGGTGTTTGGGGTTGTGGTAGGCTTTCACTCTGACTGTCCATCTCTGGATTGACTTTGTTGCTTGTTATCTAAGGAAGAATGGAAACAGACCCACAATGAGCATGAAATATTAGAAGACTAAGAGTATTTGAGTTGATGGATGTAGGTGAGTAGCTGTCTGAGCTGGACAGCAGCTATCAGTTGGATTTCAACAATCTAGCAAGACTAAGGGACGGTTTTGGATATTTGGCACATTCCTATAGATCATACCTTAAACTTTAGAGGCACCTTAAGAGATGCACTGAACTAAAGCTGGCACAATCACATAGATTGCACACTTCAAGAAGTGCAACAAAACCTATGGATTTCATAAATCTAGAAGGCACAATTCTAAGAGTATTGACTACATATGCATGCACCAGTTACTAGAGGCATAATCCACAGGTGCACCCTGAAGTATGCAATGTGCTTGGTAAATATGGCAATGTCTAATGGAGGATAAAATTCAATCCTAAACGAACTATCCAAACCACCAGACCATGACTGTTTTGATATGCATACATTGGAAGTTAGCAAATCTCTTAACTACTGGCCATTTGGAGATCCCCTTGTAGGCATCTCCAATCCACACAGAGGTTGAGATTGCTTTCCACATTAATTCCAGCAGCAACAAACAGATCATCACAAATTCATAATCAAAAATTCAAAATCCAAACACGAATCAATATTCTAACAAGTGCAGACATTTTAAGTGAACATATCCCTCAACAAAGTGCAGGCATCCCCAATCCACACAGATGTTAAGATTGATTTGCATACAAATCAGTGAATCACAACAACAATAATCACATATATTCATATCATTGACAGCAAATATCGCAGATTGTTCCTTTCCAAGCATCTCCAACTCAGTTAATGTGGGCACACAACTCATACCTATTTGTTCTAAGTCACAGAGACCTCAACGGGTAAGCATAACTAGCAATTCAAGTTTCTTGTTAAGTTAGAACACTTACTTGTTCAGTAGAGTCCAAAACTTCAAAATCATTTCACCAAATCTGCATTACACAACACATACATTTAAAATTTAGGGCATTAGATAAACTCTAATACATTTGAAAGCAGACAAAAATAAAAAGTCTAAACTTGAAAAAACACTAAATAACTTACCTAACTCCTTCACTCGGATGATGAAAAAACAGAACCGAAGCATAAGAAGACGAAGCAGATGGCAAAGAAGGTCAGAGAACAGTTACGGATTTAGGGTTCTGGGCGAAGGCACTTTCGAATGGAGATCCCATAGAGCCACAAAGAAAGGAGTCGGAGATGAGAGAGTGAGAAGGCTCGAGTCCGAGACACTGAGAGAGTGAGAAGGTTCGAGTCTTCGAGAGATTGACAGACTGAGAGAGAGTTCGAGATATGGGGGTTAGCCAGAAAGAAACGAGATGAGAGAGTGAGCGGGTGACTGGGCGAGTTTCAGAGTAGAGAATCGGAGATGAGAGTCGGAGATCAGAAGGTTTCAAGAGAGTGGGCGACAGAGAGAAGCTCTGAAGCTTCGAGAGACCCAGAGAGTGAGAGAGAGTTCGAGAGACATAGGGATGGGAGACAAATCAGAAGCGGCGGTGGTGAGTCGTGAAAATGAGGTTAAAATTTTACCTTATATACTTAGGGTTTGATGTATAAACGATTTTATCGGTTCGGTTTGGTTCGGTTCGGTCTAATATTCACTAAAACCGAACCCGAACCGACTTAATCGGTTTTATCATTACTCAAAACCGCACCGACCACCGCACCCATCCAAACCAAACCATTTTTGGTCGGTTTTGCGGTTTTGCGGTTCGGTTCGGTTTTTATCGATTTTTTGCCCACCCCTAGCACTGGCAATTTCAGGTGGTACCAACCAGGATTGAAAATATCAGTCGAATATTAGCCAGTAACGTAAACTTTAAAATTTTGAAGGAACTTTTTGGAAAAAAAAAACCTAACAATCTCTCTCCTTCTCGTCTTTGCCCACCTAGATTCATCTCCACGCTCTCTACTCTCTCTCCTCATCGTCGCTCACACCAGTCACCATTTTCATGCAACACCAAAAGAAACTATTACAAAGGAAGACAAAAAGGCGACACTCAGGTTTATCTTTACTCTCTTCAAAAGAACGACAATCAAAAGAAGACAAGGAAAAGAGTTTATTTATAAAATAACAAACAAAATAAACAATATTTCACATTAAAAAGGCAAAACAAAAGCAGAAACGTAAAAACTGAAACGATGCAGAGTGGAGGTGAGTTTTAGTTTTTTAGAAGAGAGAAATGGTGGATTTTTTGAGAAATGAGAGTTGAGCAGTTTGATAGAGAAATGATGTGATTACATTGTGTATAAAAAGAAGCAATTACAAGAAAGAACCATCAATTTTTTCAAATACAAAAAAGAAAAGAGTCAAAGATAGTCAATTTTTTCAAATTGGTGATTGGCTACTTCTTCTTCTATTTTTCAAATAAGTAATTATACTGTATTTTTTATTATGTTTATTGGTATTATTTGATATATCTAAGAGAGGGCTTACTATTTGCTCTTCTATGAATTATTTTAATTTATGAATTGAGATTTATATTTATGAGTTATTTTTAATTAATTATAATATATAATTTTTTAAAACATGATTGATATAAAATTATAAATTATACAGTATAATATATTGAAGGACTATTTTGTAATTTTAAAAAAATTTAGGGACTATTTTATAAAATTTAAAAATTATTCAAAATGGTACTCGGTATTAATCGATACCGATATAGTACTGTATCAAAATCAAATCCGATATCAATACCGATAAGGTATTCATAACATTGGTTTAGACTAAAAGCAAGTCATAAAATTCGAAGAAAAAATGTTTAAAAACCAATAAAAAAGACAATCTTTTTATGATCCTTTACATATGCTAAAAGTTTCTAAAATAAAAATTAGTTATAGATAAATCGAATTACGGTGATATACTCACATAAAGATTTAGATCAATCATAACTGTAAGGCAGTACTAACATATGGTACTGCCATAGATATTTTTAAAAAAAGAAAAAGGAAGCAAGTTGTCTACAACAACTTGCATGCAAGCTGTTACAGTGGACAGTTTGCATGCAAGCTGAGCCACAGGCAAAGAAAGAGGCAGTGGAGGGTCTATATAAAGACCCTCCCCCTCTTTCATAATGAGGAACATATATATATATGTGTGTGTGTGTGTGTGTGTGTGTGTGTGTGTGATAGTATTTTAAACTCTTGTGAGAGAGTGATTTTGAGTATTTTTTTTAGGAAACGTTTTTCTTAAAAAGGTGAGTGACAAAATAGTGAGGATATTATCCTAGGGATAGTAAATTTAGGAAATACCTTGTGTGTGAGTGTCACTATTTTGTTGTATTATTTTTTACTCTATGTACCTACTATTTTCATTAGTGGAAGTTTTATTCAGAGTTTGGCCCATAGACGTAGCCCAAATTAGAGGGTGAATTACGTTAAATTTTTGCGTGTTATTTTCTTTCTTGTTTTGCCTTTGGGATTTAATTAGTCAAATTTTCCAACAAGTGGTATCAGCGCCAAGGTTCATACGTACGAGCATTAGTCATATGTACGGTCAAGATGGAGGCAAAAATAAGCAAGATGATTATCCTAAATGGCTCCAACTATCACATATGGAAGAACAAGATGAAAGATCTTTTGTTCATCACAAAATTGCATTTACCGGTGTTTACAACAACAAAACTTGAAAATAAATCGGACGAGGAGTGGGCTTTTGAGCATGAGTAGGTATGTAGTTTTATTCAGGAATCTGGTGAAAATAATGTGAATAATCATATCTGCGATGAGACTTACGCACGGACGTTATGGGAGAAGCTCGAGGAGTTGTATGCCTCAAAAACCGGTAACAATAAATCACTTGAATGAATTTCAAGGGATCGTGGATCAATTATTAGGAATGGGCATAAAGTTCAATGATGAAGTACTTGCCCTTTTCATGCTTACCTCTTTGCCAGAGTCTTGGGAGATTTTGAAGATTTCAATCACCAATTCTGCAGTTGATGGTGTTGTTAATATGGAATCCGTAAAAAGCAGAATTCTGAATGAAGAGATGAGACGGAGATCACAGAGTTTGGCCTCTTTACCACAGTCAGAAGTTCTGGTGACAGGTTCTAGGGGGAGAAGAAAATCTAAAGGTCCAAATTTCAGAGATAAGAGCAGAGGAAGATCAAATAAATATGCAAACATTGAGTGCCATCACTGCAAAAAGAAGGGTCACATCAAAAGGTTCTGTTAAAAGTTTAAAGAAGAAAAAAACAAAAGCAAATAAGTCAAGAAAGATGATAGCAGTGATGATGAGCACGCATTGACGGCTACCACCATTGATGACTTTCACATCGTCTCATATGGTAATGATGTGAATAGTGTATCTTGTGAGTTTAACTGGATAGGTGACAGTGTTGCTACTATTCACGCCACATCACATAAAGAACTCTTCTTATCATATAAAGAAGGAGATTTTTGTGTCATTAAAATGGGAAATAGCAATTTAGCCAAAATCACCAGAAAAGGTGATATTTACTTGGAGACAGACAATGGCATGAGACTGTCTCTGAAAGATGCCAGACATATTCCTGATCTTCACTTAAATCCAATCTTGGTTGGCATACTTGATGGTGAAGGTTTTTGTAGCACTTTCAAAGATGGCAAATAAAAACTTACTGAAGGCTCATTGGTAATCGCTAAAGATAAGAAGTGTTCAAAGTCGTATGTGATGCAGGCAAAGGTCTCCAATGATGTTGTGAATCTAGTGGAGAAAGATGATGCAATTGAATTGTGGCACAGGAAACTCAGTATATGAGCGAGAAAGGGATGACTCAGTTGGTGAAAAAGAATGCATTATTTGGAGTTGACCAGGTACATGCAAAGAAGTGTGTTGATTATTTTGCAGGAAAGCAAAATAGAGTTGCCTTCAAAAGTTCCCCTCCTTCCAGAATGAAGAATGTGTTAGATTTAGTACACTCAGATTTATATGGGTCAATGCCAAATTCACTAGGTGATGCTCAATACTTTGTGTCTTTCATTGATGACCATTCTAGAAAGGCGTGGGTGTACACATTAAAGACTAAAGATAAAGTGCTAGATGTTTTCAAGCAATTTCATGCCTCGGTTGAAAGATAAACTGGGAAGAAGTTGAAATGCATTCGAACAGACAATGGTGGAGAGTACATTGGACCATTTGATGTCTATAGCAAAGAGCATGGTATTCGACATCAGATTACTCCTCCTAAGATACTGCAATTAAATGGTTTAGCTGAGAGGATGAACAAGGCGTTGATGGAGAGTTAGATGCCGACTCTTTCATACAAAGTTGCCTATGACATTTTAGAGTGAGCTTTTATTCATAGTAGTTCATGTATTAAATCGCTCACCATGCATTCCTTTACAGTCTGATGTTCTAGAGAAAGTATGGTCAGGAAAGGATGTTTCCTATGATCATCTAAAGATATTTAGTTGCAAAGCTTATGTTCATATTCCTAAAAATGAGAGATCCAAGCTTGACGTAAAGACTCGCCATTGTATATTTATTAGTTATGGAGAAGATCAATTCGATTATCGATTTTATGATCTAATCCAGAAGAAGTTAATTCGGAGTTGTGATGCTATATTTGTCGAAGATCAAACCATTGAAGATCTCGACAAAGTGAAAATGGATGCTCTAAGAACTAATGATGACCTAGTGGATTTAGAGTTAACTCCTCCAAAAATGATGCTAAGGCAATTTAGAGATGGAATTAAAAGACGCTAACGGAATGTAGCTGATGATGATGCTCCCATTCAAAATCAATTAGTTGAAAATTTTGATGAAGATGATGTCCAGAATCACCCACTCGCACCAGAGCCTGCTCTACACGAGTAAGACAAGCCACAACTAGATACTCCAGTGATCAGTATGTGTTACTTACTGATGGGAGAGAACCTTAGAATTTTCAAGAGGCTATGATAGATGAACATAAGATGAATTGGTTTGAAGCTATGCAAGATGAAATGAAGTCCTTGCATGAGAATAAAACTTTTAAGCTGGTAAAGTTGCCAAAAGGCAAGAACGCTTTGAAAAATAAGTGGGTATTCAAGATTAAGCATGATGAACACAATCCTCATCCAAGATTCAAATTTAGATTGGTTGTTAAAGGATTCAACCAGAGAAAAGGTATTGATTTTGATGAGATATTTTCACTAGTTGTTAAAATGACATCCATCCGTACAGTACTTAGTTTAGCAACAAGTCTAGATTGAGAAATCGAGCAATTGGATGTCAAGACAGCTTTTCTTCATGGAGATTTGAAAGAAGAGATATATATGAAGCAGCCAGAGGGTTTCAAGGAAAAAGGGAAATAGGACTATGTGTATAGATTGATGAAAATTCTTTATGGTTTAAAACAAGCCTCGAGACAGTGGTATAAGAAGTTTGAAACAGTTATGAGGGAGCAAGACTATAAGAAGATTACTTCAGATCACTGTGTTTTTGTACAGAAATTCTCTGGTGATGATTTCATTATCCTTTTACTTTATGTTGATGATATATTGATTGTTGGCCAAAATATCAACAGGATTAACAGTTTAAAAAAGCAGTTATGTAAGTCTTTTGCCATAAACGACTTGGGGCCAACAAAACAGATTATTGGCATGACAATTATCAGAGATAGGAGCACCAGGAAATTATGCTTATCACAAGAGAAGTACATTGAGAAAGTACTTCAAAGGTTCAACATGGATAAAGCTAAAGCGGTTAGATGTCCTCTTGCTAATCACTTTAAATTGAGTACTAAGCAATGCCCTTCAACAGATGAAGAGAAGGAGGAGATGATGAAAGTCCCCTATGCTTCTGCAGTTGGAAGTTTGATATACGCTATGGCATGTACACGGCTAGATATTGCGCAAGCAGTTGGAGTAGTGACTAGGTTCCTTTTAAATCTTGGTAAGAAACATTGGGATGCTGTGAAGTGGATTATCAGATATCTACGTAGTATTTCCAAAATATGCTTATGTTTTGGAACTACCAAGCCTGTGTTAGTTGGTTACACAGATGCAGACATGACCAGCGATATTGACTCGAGAAAGTCTATTTCAGGTTACCTAATTATCTTTGCAGGGGGAGCCGTGTTATGGAAATTAAAATTGCAGAAGTGTAAATATTTATTTTTAAAAAAAGAAGAAGGGAGAAGCAAGTTGTCGTAAACAACTTGCACACAGCAAGTTGTTGTAGACAACTTGCATACAAGTTGTACAGTAGACTTGAAAAAGGCGATGGAGGGTCTATATAAAGACCCCCCCACCCTCTTTCATATAGGAGCATAATTTTGCATATGTAGAGAGAGTATTTTTGGGTATTTTGTAGGAAACGTTTTTCCCACAAAGGTGAGTGACAAAATGGTAAAGATATTATCCTAGGAATAGTAAATTTGGGAAACATCTTGTGTCTGAATGCCACTATTTTGTTGTATTATTTTTCACTCTTTGTATCTGCTATTTTCATTAGTAGAAATTTTATTCGAAGTTTAGCTCGTGGACATAGCCCAAATTAAAGGGTGAACCACGTTAAATTTCTGTGTGTTATTTTCTTGCTTATTTTGCCTATGAGGTTAAATTAATCAAAATTTCACCCTATTCTCCATAATACGACTAAATCCTAAAACTAAAATAAGTAACTTGGAGTTTTCCAAGACATATATACTCTTTAATTCGAGATGTTAAAATATTATAAGACATTATGTTATTAAGTAGTTAAAATAACTTAATTATCATGTAGTGGTCATTTAAGGAAAAGTCAAGAGTTTTCTGGTTTCATTTATATTTTTTTATTATAGTTTTAATTTTTATTTCTTGTTTTAATTTCTATTTGAAATATAAATATAAATTTATTTGGTTGTTAATATCAATATAATTATATTTTTATTACTGATAATAATTACATAATAAAAGTTATTAATAAAATATTATATTTTGTTAAAATAAAATAATTTTTATAAATATTAATATCTATTTGCAATATATTAAAAATAAAATTGTTTACTTTGAAAATAGCTTAAATTTAAATTGCACTTATTGAGTAATTATCAAATTAAAATTATTTTATTTTGAAAAATTAAGATTGAAATTAATTATTAAGATAAAATTTTCATAGTTCTTATCAGTAATTATTATTAAATAATTAAATAATATTTATTCAATCAATGATAAATCTGAATATTACAAAACATAGAAATAGAAAACAAAAATCTGTACAAAATTATAAAAACTGAAAATTTTTAAAATAAAAGAATTTTTATTAAATTTAAAAATAAAAAACAAAAATCAGATAAAAACAAACAGTCCTTCAATATTTAATTTCGGGACACGTTTTAAAAGTTAGGCCATAGGTTAAAAGTCATAAATTCTACCGTAAATCTTATTTTGAAGAACAATTGAGGTCCCCATCTTTTACTTCAACTACATTGGAAAGGGAGAAGAGTTACACACCGATCTACGTCAAATAGATTATGCACGGCATATCTGTATCTTTACGTATACAGATACTTGGGTGACGGTAAAGAAAACTTCATGTAGAATGAAAAGCGAAATACAAGTCGTCCGTAAATCATAGCGCTATGCTATTATGCAAAGTAGAAATACGGGATAAGTCAGGTGTGAGTGTGAAATTTTCATTTCTCTAGTGGAATTTGGAATGCCAGTTAAATAAATTATATTAACTAGAGTTAGGCTTAGGCATGAAAGAAAAGAATACAATGAATTTAGTAGTACAAAAAGTTGAGGACTGACTAATGAAATTGCAAACTCCGATAAAAGAGTGCTAGCCTTTTAGGTCGAGTCGACGCACTGGCACTTCCCCCTCCAAATGCTTTTACTTTTTTTAAATTTGTCATCTATAAAGCTTTTTGCTTTTACTCGTCATCTGACACATATTCACACCTTTCCATTTCTTTATAATCTTCGCCGCCAGGGGCAAATCCTTTTGTTTTTCCTGTAATAAAATAAATTCCCGACTATCTTTTTTTTTAATTACACTAGGTATCTCAATTTAGTCAGACTAATCCTAAGTCTCTAAGATCCCATCTTAAGAATCCTAGAAGATGTAAATCTGGAACTCTAAGATCCTTCAGGTTCCTACGTAACCTGTACACTTCTGCACACAAGGAATCGTCACATACTTGATTGGTCAACTGCTGATTAATCACTGGCCCCCTACTCAGCATCAAGTTTCCAGCAGCTCTCAGGTTCCCTAGTAGCTTCAACTCCCACACTGCCGCTGGAAGCGAGGCATCCATAATTGATCTGATCAAAGAGCTGTACCCAAGAGGCTAGAGAATCATCAATAAGACAAATTTCTCATTTTTCCTTCTTTGGCGTGACTCGAACTCAAGACCTCCTATAAAAAAGAATCTTAAATGAGAAGCTGAAGCCATTAGGTCACTCCTCGTTGTCTAAATTCCCCACTATCTTGTTACTTACAATCATGTTTTGCGACAAAAACACATTATTTTATGTTCAAAACCATACCATTTTAGAAATAGAACAGTATTAGGTATAAAAGATTGAATGTCTTTTCGGTTTCAGATTAGCTGTATCTAATATCTTATTTTAAACTTATTTTGTGTCAAAAATAATGTTATTTTATGCTTATTTACACACAAAATAATATTATTTTAGAAACAAAACAAGGTTAAAACAGAATATTAATTACAGAGTATCTTATACCTATATTCCCACCCAACACATTATATTATGCAATGAAGATATGTGTCAAGAAGACCTGTCAAAAAGCTTAAACAATTAAATGATCCATACATGAAGCTTTTAACTATCCTCAATACCTCTAAGAGCTTAGCTTTCTTATACTGCTTCATGGAAATTACACTCTTGCCTCTCAACCTTCTGGCTTTGTTAGTTAATTCATCCACACCTGTTGCGGCCTATGTTTAATGAACTTTTCCCACCCATTATACTTCTGTTCTGTTAAGATATTGAATTGTATAGCCTCAGCCCCCAGGTGGGTTTTGTTTCCTGTCTATGATAATGATTTCTCTTTCATTTATTGTTATATTAATCGGTCAAAGAAGACGACTAACTTGGGTTTGTATATTTCTTTCAGAATATCGGTAAGATCTCCTCGGTTTTGTTTGCAGTTGAGAAAACTTTTTTTTTGGGACAATCTCCTTGACATTCCTTGTTCTTATGGCGGGTAGTTAATTTGAAGTCTCTATTTGTACAGCTTGCATGCCGATGCACAGAAACAGTATCGAACCAACAATGGATGATAAAAACCATGATTTCTTCTCTCACAAACTACCCTCTTCTTCTCAGGTAAAACCCTCAAACTCTAACCTATCTCACACATATGCTTCTGATGATGATGGTTAGCTTGCTGATACTAACATGAAAGTTTCTTGGTGTACGAACAACCTTCCCGTTCCCCTAAAATTAAGGTTGTTGAGGAGCTAAAGGAACTTTGGGGCATGGCCTTGCCTATAACAGCTGCCCACCTGATGGCCTTTTTCCGAGCAGTCGTGTCAGTCATTTTCTTGGGCAGACTTGGAAGTCTTGAGCTAGCTGGTGGTGCACTGTCTATTGGATTCACCAACATTACTGGTTACTCTGTTCTTGTGGGCTTAGCTTCTGGGCTAGAGCCAGTGTGCAGCCAAGCTTATGGCAGCAGGAACTGGGACCTCCTCTCTCTCTCTCTTCAACGTATGATCTTAATCCTCTTCGTTGCAACCATACCCATAAGCCTCTTATGGGTTAATCTGGAATCAATCATGAACTTCATGGGCCAAGATCCAAAAATCACAGCAATGGCTGCAACGTACTGTTTTTACTCTCTCCCAGATCTTTTAACCAACACCTTGTTACAGCCATTGCGAGTTTTCTTAAGGTCACAGGGGGTGACGAAGCCCATAATGTACTGCTCCTTGTTGGCTGTTGTTTTCCACGTGCCCCTGAACTACGTGCTTGTGGTAGTGATGAGGTTGGGTGTTCCCGGGGTGGCAATGGCGTCAGTTGCAACTAACATGAACATGGTGTTGTTGATGGTGGGGTATGTGTGGAGGGCCAGCGAGCGGTGGGAGATGAGATGGACGGCTAAGATCGGAGAAGTTTGTGGTGGGTTGGGACCACTGTTGAAGTTGGCAGTTCCTAGTTGTTTAGGGATTTGCCTGGAGTGGTGGTGGTATGAGATAGTGACTGTGATGGCAGGTTATTTGCCAAATCCCACCCTTGCTGTGGCTGCCACTGGGATACTCATTCAGACCACTAGCATGATGTACACTGTACCTATGGCCCTTGCTGGATGTGTTTCAGCGAAGGTATGTCCAAAAACCCCACCACTTCCTCAAATTTTATCTTTGCTTTTGTGTACTATCATATAATATATTTGTTGATGGGTCGCTTTGTCATAGATCCTCAATGCTCTTAGTGGTGTGTAACAGTAGTTTTCAGTATTTATTTGGTCTGGTGATGTTACATTTCATGAACTGATTCAGTATATATGAGCATCCTTTTCAAGTTGTGTCATACACCTATGGCTGTGAACAATTAGGTGGATGCTGAAAGAAATATTGTTGCCCTTTTGAAACTGAAGTACATGGAAACTGTATTCTTTTGTTTGCTTGTGGACTTGTAATTGACCTTTCAACCTGGCGTTCCCAAAACATGTGTGTTTTCTTGCTTAAACGAAAATATTTATATAATTGGTTGCTGTATAAATTACTATCTTGTTATGGATTGTCCTTTAAAATTTTGCTTCTTGCCTGTATCCCTCTGTTAATTTAAGCGAATGATTTGGTCTTTCCCCTATTTAATTATGTGACGGATTTTGTAACAGTGAAAACACATGTTTAGGTTGTTATGTAGAACTAAGTCTCTGATGTGAGGGAGGCATATCAGTTAATAGTAAAGGACGGCTAGCTGGTTATATTACATACGATAGTAATCATTTTTCTTCTTGAATAAAATGTAAAAAGGGAAAGTACTGCTTTGAAGTTGATGTATCTTCTCTGCCCACTTTCTTCTAGGTCTCGCATATAGAAAGTTTACATTTGAAACTTGGAACTCAGATTAAAGCCAGAAGTAGTAGTCAATCCCATACAGACCAAAAACATGCTTTTGATCTGTTTGGTGGCTACATCACTTCAAGGGACCCTCCGGTCGCACTTGTAATATTATTTCATAAAATTAGCATAAAGAACATGTAACCACTACTTTACTTTCATGTGAAAGCGTATGTGTTGACCATTCCATTTACCCAACTAAAGAGAGCTCGAGTGGCCTTTGCTCAATGTCACCTTTTTCCTTCATTTTCTTGAGCTAGAAAGCTCACAAGTATGTGTCATATGCTTATTATTACAAGGGGAATGCAGGTAGGCAATGAGCTTGGAGCTGGTAGGCCATACAAGGCCAGGTTGGCAGCCTTGGTTGCTCTGTGCTCTGCCTTGCTAATTGGAATCATCAATGTGACATGGACATTGATCCTTAGGGACAGATGGGCTGGATTGTTCACGAAAGATGATCTTGTTAAGGGCCTAGTGGCATCAGTTTTGCCCATAATTGGACTCTGTGAGCTTGGGAACTGTCCTCAAACAACTGGGTGTGGCATACTCCGTGGGATGGCTCGGCCCGCTGTTGGGGCCAATATCAATTTGTTGGCTTTTTATTGTGTTGGTACGCCGGTAGCGGTGGGCTTGGCCTTTGGGCACAATGTTGGGTTTCCTGGGCTTTGGTTTGGACTCTTGTCTGCCCAAGTGGCTTGTGTTCTTTCTATTCTTCTTGTGTTGGTCCGTACAGACTGGGAGCATGAGGCTTTGAAGGCTGAGAAGCTAACTAGCATAGAAATGAGTTCGTGCAATGGCGACAAAATTGTAAAACATCAAGAAGAGAGTAAAGGGTTGTTAATGGTTGAAAATGGTAATTTGTTACATGGAGTTTGAGATGAACCTGGCGTTTTTGGAGGAGACTACCTTGCCTTGTTGAGCTTGGTTGGGATGATCTGACTCACACTTATACTAAGTTGTAATGGATTCTGTTTTTCTTCATCTTTCTTGAGACTTGCCATGTGGAACCTTTTTCTCGGAATGTCATCAAGGCTTTTGACGTGTTTGTTTTCATGGGAAATGTAATCCGTACGTAGTAATACGCATATATGGTTTAGAGGAATGGATTATAGTTGTTGTCTGCTTTGGCTATGGACCATAGTTTATCCAAGTACCCAAGAGAAAGATGGCTTTATAAACCCAAACTGTCTTAAAACGAATAGGAAGGAGTGCGACTAATGCTTTGTCTAAGAAACGTATGGGGATGGGTTTCTTATAAACCCAAAATGTCTTAAAACGAATAGGAAGGAGTGCGACTACTGCTTTGTCTAAGAAACGTACGGGGCTGCCCCATACTGAGGAATATTAACGCATTATGCGTGGCCAAGCTCTTGATTGGGAACTACAGTTTCGTTATCTTTGGGCAATTGGAAAATAGCAGCATCTTTCCGTAACCAACAATTCCGGACTGACTAGAATAGAGATGATTGACTCAATTGAATGATTAACAACAAGAATAATTCGGTCTACCTTCGTGAAAATGGAAACATTTTTTAGACCACAGTAATTATCTAAATTAAAATTCTAATTGATTAAATATATGTTATTCTTGATAAGAGTGAGTAAAGAGATTGGAAAACATGAGTGAGCTTGTAAATCGTGACCCTGTTCATCTCATCATGATCATCCTGATGAGGATGATATTGCTGAGAAGACATACAGCGAGTACGTGACTTTTTTTTTCTTTGTCGCCGTCGTTTGTACTGTTCATCATCATCATCATTATTGTCTGATTCAGGGTTCAAACAGACTGCACAATTTGGTTCACACATAGAGGGATTTGTATAGCAGATGAAATGTCAACGATGATGACTTATATAGACAAGAGCTCCATCAGATTTGACATAAGGAATCGGAGGGTCTTTGCCTTCTGTATGAGACATTATAGGTTATAGCGTCAGATCTAGGTCAAAAGTGTTGTAAGTACTTGGTTGATCATCAATAAGCCTATTGTAGATAGATTTCACCGATCCATCTCGAAGAGTGAAGAATTAGAGTGGTCGTGTGAAAGGAGTGCCTGTGATGAGTATGGAACACTTTCTGGTGGTTCATGATCCATTCTGTAGGTATTCATTTTTTTAGCTCTTTCAGAGGCAATTGCTTTGGGATTTGGATGATTATGGTCTGATCATTGGAACAATCACCAACCATATAAAGAGCATCCAAAGTAGAGTTTGGAAAGTTCATATCTACAACATAATTCTGGAGGCGATAGATCATCTGATGATGTAACGTAGCCATAATTGTTGCAGGATCTTGTTTAGCTTTAGTGATTTGAATATAGATTTGGAAGTCTTTTAGATAACGTTGGATCATCCAACCTGATGTTGAAATCAGGTGCTATGGTGAGGAATTTTTGGTACGTTGTATAGGCAGTGTCAAGAGGAGATATCCTGGCTATAGAAGGTATTCCCTTTCTTCCATGAAGGGTGAGAACAAGTCGAATTGCTCCAACATGTATATGAGTATGGTTATGCTCTCTCCAAAGAGAGATGAGCTTCTTGAGGATCTCTAACTTTAAATATTGCTCTGCAAAAGTAGTTTGTAAACTACATTGTTCAAGATGAGAACTTTAGAAGATTTCTTTTACTTTTGGACGATTTGTAAAGAGAACAATACGGATACTAGAAGTCCAAGAACGATCTCTAAAATATACACTGTACGGACTAAGCAAAGGAAGAGAAGACTCACAAATACGATTTTCTGCAAGATCATAGGTATTTTCTACAAGGTTTTCTATCCTATTAGACAAAGTACGTTTAACACTAGAAGGAAGATCGACAACTAAAAGAGTAGATGAAAGATGAATAGGGTCACTATTCTTAGGTTTACTCATGTTTTCCAGTCTCCTTACTCACTCTTATCAAGAATAACATATACCACTCGTCATACACGATGGTTATGGCTCTGATACCACTCCGATGCCCCAAGGGGTAGACAGGGAAAAAGACACCAAAAACTAGAGGTACGTGGCGTACCTTTTAAATCTATTGGTCTTAAAACAAAATGACTCATACCTAAATCTCTTCATGAGATGCTTAAACCTTCTGACAGAGATTGTCCAAAGTCAGTCTCTAAACTACAGCTAGTAATTCCTCCTACTTTTGTTGTAACCATAGCCAATAATTCCTCCTATTCCTATTGTACCTCCTGCTTCCATACCTTGTATGATGTCTCAACTGTATGAGGAAGACTTTCCTCTTGTACAACGAAGCACTGATGAAACAAATAAGGTTATCTCTAACCCTTATGTTCGAGCTATAGGAATAACTCCTCACGAAACTATTGTTTCTAATCCTATTGATGAAGTTACCAATAACGCAGTAGCACATAACCAAGTTTTAAGAAGAATTGATTTTAAGCTGGATAGAATCAGTCAACAGAATCACGCTACTCATCAAGGAGTAGATGTTGCTTCTTCACAGATCCAAAAGCTGTACAAATCTTACAAAGATCATATGCGAAAACTTTATGCTGATCTTTACCACTACATTGCAACACAGTATTTTGGACCAAACTTTACAATTAAGGAGCAAGAACTTAGATGGGTAAAAGAAGTTCTTTAACATATGGAAGTTGACATGCAAATTGAATAGTCTAAAACTTTTATGGAGCTTATCCTCCCACTTTTCTAGTTGCTCAGCCCATGTATGCTTCTCTTAATTACACTACCTATCCAGTCGTTGTTGATTATGAAAAAGTCTTCAAGATGAATTATCATTTGATCAGACAACATATTCACCCTTTTTCGAGTAAACCCAAAAAATTTGCAAAACCAAAACCCCAAGCTGAACATCCTAAGAAGAGGGATCCATCTTCTTCTTCATATAATCCGTGGAATAAACCATTGCAAATCAAAACACCACCTTCATCTCCACCAAAGCTTAGCCTACTTCCTCTACAGCCAAAGATAAAGAACCTAAGTTCATAGCAACTCTTGCACCTATTGAGGTTCCCAAACCCATAACAGAAGTTACTCCTGAACCTTATGAGCATTCTGAGCAAACTCCTAAGCTATCTTCTGAAATTTCATATTCATATGTGGATTCATCTGCACAGTTTTTTGATCTATCTGATCTAGCTCAAGTCATGATGTCCATGGCTCAATATACTAAACTTAATCCAGATATCAGAGATGTTGATTTTACAGATACTGTAGAACCTGAACTATTCAGACCATTACCACCAGAAGTTCCAGTACAGCCAACCAAACCTACTTCAATTCCATGGTTTACATTTGACAATCTTCCTCCTAAAAATGGAGAGAATGCCTTCATGAATTTGGAGCATGGCTAGATTTGCAAATGACTCGACCAAATACTCCTTTACGAGATATTTTGTCCGAGTTCACTTCTCAATTTACTGTACTCTAAGAGCATGGTGGCAAAGTCTTAACGACTACAGTACATCTAAGTCACTTCTGAAGTATTCTTCTTGGTATTATCCACAAATAATTCATTGGTGACTTCCAACTCATTGATAAGCAAATTCGTCATGAGTAATTTGAAAGTACTCTTCTTGGTATTATCCACAAAGAATTCATTGGTGACTTCCAACTCATTGATAAGCAAATTCGTCATGAGTACTTTGAAATGAAATGTTGTTCACTTGATCAACGTGATCTTCAGAAGCATTTTCAATGTATGGTGGAAATATATTATCTTCTCAATGGATCAAATGATGTGAATCTCCATTATAAATTCATCTCATCCTTGCCAGATGAATTGCAGCCAGAATTGCAATGGACCATTACAGCCTTGCGAATAAATATGAGTGATATTTCTCTTGGAGAAATTTATTAGCTTGCTTTATCTTCTCTTGATAAACTTTGTGATCAACAAGCTTTCTTTAAGAATATGATAAAAGGCGGTCTAATCCTTCAAAAAGCTTGCAGGAATCCTTATATGAAAATCAAGTGCAAGGAAAAGAAAGATTGTGATTGTCGTATCAAGAAAAAACATCATCATAGGAAAATTTCCTACAAGCAATCTGAAAAATCTTCCAAGATATAAGGATATCATCAGACATACAAACGTAAAAAGAGAAAGAGATTTGTTCGTTCTTTAAACACAAACCTCATCAATCTCAAAAAGCTGATCAATGTTTTTTTTTGTAGCAAGCCAAGACATTTTGCACGATAATGTTCTAACAAATCTAAAAAGGATATTAGGTTACTGGAATCAATTCAGTCAATTATTCCTATTCATTCCTCTAATAACCTTGAAGATCTTATCGAGGAACAACCAAATGAAGACGATGATACAAAGTTTGTTATTTTAGTTCCTTCCTCTGATGACGACTCCTCTGACTATTTAGTCTCTTCTGAGGATGATTCTCTATACATGCTATAGTAGAAATGCTTAAAACTGGATCATAAACCAATTCAGGTTTTTTGTCCGTATGTCCATATCCTACTCGTTCAACAGGATAAATAGGATAGACCCATAAAGGCTATTGAGTTTATGGATTTTGGATCCAGTAGAACTATCATAAAGCCTAATAATTTACCTCCTGAAGCGTGGACTTCTCATGACAAATATTTCACTGTTGTTGATGGCATCTCGTTTAAGATTAGGCTTATCACTATGAGAAAGATCGAGATTCGATTCTTTCCTTAGTATACAGTATGGACTAAAGTTCTTGAAAGCTGTCTACCTGGCCAGACATTCTCGTTAGGATGGATGTTTATAGTAAAGCCTCTCTTTTATGGATCCTACCCACAAGCCTTAAGTATCGAGCTTATTTCAGTCTGTACACAGAGATTAAAAATGTGTTTGAGCTTACACAAGTCCCTTCGCCATATGAAGCTGTGAGAGATCAATTGTTAGAACACTGTCCTGAATCCTATGCACAATTCTCTCATTTTAAGCCTCTATGGAAGAATGCTGAATTCTTCATCCATCCTCTTTTTAAGAAGAATGAGGATATCAATCTAACAAAAGCGACACATCTAGGGATGAACCCTGATGATCTTAAACTTGCACAAGAAGAGTGTGCGATCCTACTTCAATAAGGACTTATCTAGCTCAAAAAATCTGATTGGGCTTCTTAAGCTTTTTATGTTAATAAAAGGTTTGATCAAAAGCAGAGTAAAAAGAGGTTAGTTATTGGTTACAAACCTCTCAATGCGTTATTGCAAGATGATAAGTTTCCTCTACCAAAGATTAGTACACAGGTACTATTCTTTAAGGAAACTGATATCTTTTCAAAGTTTAATTTGAAAGCAGGTTTTTGGCAATTAGGTATTGACCCAAAAGAGAGATATAAGATGACGTTTTGCATTCCTAATGTAGAATACAAATGGACTGTTATGCCATTTGGATTGAAAGTTGCCCCATCACTGTTCTAAAGAGCTATGACCAAAAGTTCTTGGATCTTACTAAACAGTATGATATTATGCTTTTGGAAAAAAAGAGTCTCGTTAGAACCAATGAAATTGAGTTTTTGGGTATGCAGTTCAAGGATGGATTTTATCAGCCAGGTCCACATATAGCTCAAGAACTATTACATTTTTTGGATGATAATCTCAATGTTAAATAGATACAACAATTCCTCGAGATTGTTAATTACATTAAAGATTTCATTCCACATGTGACCGACTATACATCGTCCTTATCCAAGCTTCTGAGAAAGAATCCACCTCCTTGGAGTTCAAAACAAACCAAGGCCGCTTGACACTTAAAACAAATATGCTTACATCCTCTGGAAATCTTTCCTAAGAAGATTTCCCACTATAAATACACTATCGACCTTACCAAAGGTATCATTTTAGTTGATTTCTTATCTCTTCCTTTTAGTACTATCATTTTCCTTCTTTCCATGGCTAACTACCTCCTACAGTAAAAACAAAGAAATTCTTTCCTCCTATTGTTAATGTCCCCACTAATGTTGCTTAAGTTACATCCTTTACTCGCATGAACTTGTTCTACTATCTACACCTTTTCCTCAGTGAGACCAACTCACCCTGTAGCACCACTTTGTTTTACCCTAAATCACCCTACCTTATTGTATTCTTTCTTAATGACCCTCTTTCTGAGAATGCATTATGATATCTTTAGGCACTCTCAGCCTTTTATGCATGTGCTATCACCTTATCTCCTCTACAGTTCTACCAATATCTTTGTGATTGAGACAATGAAAGGTCTTTGTTATGGACATTCTTTGAGTGGTATCAACCACTGAAATAATGGAAGAAACAACTTTCCATAGTCATTAAACAACATTGATTATCGGAAGCTTCTTATAAGAGACAATCTACACAGTGTTTCTTCATCCTCCATCGTCTATATCTTACCTCAAGGATTGGTGCAATTTATTCTGACAACCGTGTTTGTTTTCATGATGCTTCACTTTATTAGACTAGGTACAAGGAAATGTTTCTTAAATCTCTTAGGGATTTTCTTAAGGAGATTAATCATTTTCCTCAACATACATCTGTCACTTCTACTTATCCTGGACTTTCCCCAAGATAATTTATTCCTAGTGAACTTGAAGCACCAGAAGTCAACATACCAGGCCCAAACAGCCTAATGTATTATGAAACTGATGAAACAACCCAAGTCCAAGATGCCTTAGATACTGCAAGATCTTCACAACCTCCAACCTCTCTATTCTAAAATGCACAAGATCCTATTGATGATATTTTCATCCCTAATAAAGAAGAGTTGAATCAATTCCTGAAAAGACTCCACACAAACAATGTCAGTCCCAGCAAAAGACAAAAGACCTACAAAACTCATTCTGACACTGACTGTTCAAATGATCCAGACTCTCTATTCGGTTCAATCGTGGCCAAAACCAATTCGTGATAAATGATGAGTTGGACTCCACTCCCCAATATGGGACTCTCTTTGTTAGACGTCATTATAGTTGTGTGTCTTTTAGTGTGTCATTATGTTGATAAGAGAATCTTTGGGGACCACATCCTCTTTAAAAGATTCTTTCTTATCCTTTAGGAATATTTTTATTGTTTTCTTTTTTAAAGATGTGTAATGATTGTACTTAGGACATCTTCTTTTTTAAGTTGTCATGATTCTACTTAAGGAATGTATTCCCTATTTAAAGTTGTTTGTTTTTATTCCTTTGCTTTGTCTATAAAAGTAAGGCTTATCTCTCGTTTGAGTATGTTTGTTTTCATGGCTTGTCTTTGAATTCCTTTTCTCTTGAAAGCTTAAGTCTTGAACAATGTAGCCCATCTGTCATACATAGAGACAAGTATTCTCTACACTTGCCTTCTCGTAAGGATCCTATGTATCAAAATGTCTTAGACAGTCTAAGACTGTAGAATAGATCCTGTTTAAGAACACAACCTAATGGGAAAAGATTGGTCAGTTAAGGGTTTCTAAGAGGCAAGCATTGAGTTTTGGTGCCTGCAGAGAGAAAGGGCTAGTGTTATCGGCCAGCATACTTGAAACCTAATCTACAGTTGATCTTTGTTAGTCTTTGGTTTTTGATGAGGTTTGCTTAACTAGTACATCACATAACTCTAGTTTTTGGTGTTTTTTTCTCTGTGTGCCCCTTGGGGTCCCAGAGTGGTGTCAGAGCCAGGTATATGTTATTTTTGATAAGAGCGAGTAAGGAGATTGGAAAATATGAGTGAACTTATGAATAGTGACCGTGTTCATCTTTCATTTACTATTTCAGTTGTTGATTTTCCTTTTAGTGTCAAACATACTTTGTCTAATAGGATAGAAAACCTTGTAGAAATTACCCCAAACCACTATCATCCAAATCTCAAAGCAATTGCCTTTGAAAGAGCATCTGAAGTAGAGATTGGAAAGTTCAATCTACAACATAAATCTTTGAGGTTTATTTCTGGATGTGTCTCCTTTGTTTGGATTGATATCCTCATTCTTCTTAAAAGGAAGATGGATGAAGAATTCAACATTCTTCCATAGAGGTTTATGATAAGAGAACTGTGTATGAGATTCAAGACAATAGTTCAACAACTGATCTCTCATAACTTCATATGGTAGAGGAACTTGTGTAAGCTCAAACACATCATTAATTTCTGTGGGACTGAAATAAGCTCGATACCTGAAGCTTGTGGGTAGGATCTGTAAAGGAGAGCCTTTACTGTAAACATCTATTCTAATTAGAACGTCTGACCTAGGTAGATGGCTTCCAAGAACTTTGGTCCACACTGTACACTGTGGAAAGAATCGAATCCCGATCTTTCTCTTGGTGATAAGCACAATCTTAAACAAGTTGCTATCAGTAGCAATGAAATATTCATCATGAGAAGTCTACGCTTCAGGAGGTAAAATATTGGGTTTCTTTATAGTTTTGCTGGATCCAGTATCCATAAACCCAATAGCTTTAATGGGTCTATCATATTTATCCTGTCGAAGAAGTTAGATCTAGATATATGGACAAGAAACTTTAACTAGTTGAGGATCCAATTTCAAGTATGTCTGCTATAACATGTACAGAGAATCATCCTCAGAAGAAACTGAATATTCAGAGGAGTCCTCATCAGAGGAAGTAACTGAAATAACAAACTTTTTATCATCGTCTTCACTTGTCTGTTCCTTAATAAGATCTTCAAGGTTATCAGAGGAATGAATAGGAAGAATTGATATAATTGATTCCAATAACATGATATCCATTTTTGTCTGGTTAGGAAACTGATGTGCAAAATGTCCTGGCTTGCCACAAGCAAAGCATCGATCAGCCTTTTGAGATCAAGGAGATTTGTATTTAAAGAATTAAACAAATATCTTTTTCTTCTTGCATTTGTAAGGCTGATGATGTCCTTGTAATCTGGAAGATTTCTAAGACTGTTTATAGGAAAATTTCCCATAATGATGCTTTTTCTTGATATGACAACCATAGTCTTTATGTTCCTTGCATTTGATTTTCAAATACGGCCTCTAGCAAGCTTTTTGAAGAATAGGACCGCCTTTTATCATATTCTTGAAGAAAGCTTATTGGTCATATAGTTTATTAAAAGAAGATAAAGCAAGTTGACAAATTTCTCTAAGAAAATATCACTCATATTTCTTCGCAAGGCTGTAATGGTCCATTGCAATTCTGGCTACAATTCATCTAGCAAGGATGAGATGAATGTATAATGGAGATTCATATCATTTGATCCATTAAGTTGATAATATCTTTCTGCCATATATTAAAAGTGCTTATGAAGATCACGTCGATCAAGTGAACAACATTTCATTTCAAAGTACAATTGACGAATTTGCTTATCAATGAGTTGGAAGTAACCAATGAATTCTTTGTGGATAATACCAAGAAGAATACTTGCAAAAGTGACTTAGATGTACTACATTTGTTTGCAGTCGTCAAGACTTTGTCACCACGCTAGTAGAGTACTAGTAAATTGAGAAGTGAACTTGGACAAAATATCTTGTAAAAGAGTATTTGGTCGAGTCATTTGCAAATCTAGCCATGCTCCAAATTTATGAAGATTTTCTCTCTATTTTTAGGAGGAAGATCGTCAAATGTAAACCATGGACCTGAAGTAGGTTTGGTTGGTTGTACTAGAACTTTTGGTGGTGATGGTCTGAATGGTTCAGGCTCTACAGATCCTATAGAATCAACATCATTAATATCTGGATTGACTTCAGTATGTTGTGGCAAGGTCATCTGACCGGAGCTAGATCAGATAGATCAGAAAACTGTGCAAATGAATACATATATGATTCTAAAATTCAGAAGATTGCTCAGAATGCTTAAATAGTTTAGGAGTTTGCTTAGAATACTCAGACAATTTAGGAGTAACTTCTGTTATGGGTTTGGGAACCTTTGGAACCTTAATAGGTGCAAGAGTTGCTATGAAGTCAGTTGCTTTATCTTTGGCTAAAGAGGATGTAGGTTGAGCTTTTAGTGGAGATGAAGGTGGTGTTTTAAGATACATTGGTTTATTCCATGAATTATATGAAGAAGAGGAAGATGGATCCCTCTTCTTAGGTTCTTCAGCTTGAGGCTTTAGTTTTGTAAATTTTTTGGGTTTACTCAAAAGATGGTGAATATGCTATCTGATCAAAGGATAATTCATCTTGAAGACTTTTTCATAATCAACAGTGTCTAGATATGTATGGTAGGTAGGAGAAGCATATATGGGTTGAGCAACTGGATAAGTAGGAGGATAAGCTCTATAAACAGTTTTAGACTATTCAATTTGCATGTTAGCTTTCATACGTTGAAGAACTTCTTTTACCAATCTAAGTTCTTGCTCCTTGATTGTAAAGTCTGGTCCAAAATACTGTGTTGCAATGTAGTGGCGAAGATCAGCATCAAGTTATGGCATATGATCTTTGTAAGTTTTATACAACTTTTGGATATGTGAAGAAATAACATTTACTCTTTGATGAGTAGAGTGATTCCATCCAGCTTAGAATCAATCATTCTTAGAACTTTGTTATGTGTTACTATGTTGTTTGTATGCGAATTTAGAACTTAATCAATAGGAGTAGAAACAATAGTTCCTTGGGAAGTTATTCCTGTAGCTCAAATGTAAGGGCTACAGATAACCCTATTGGCTTCATTAGTGCTCTGTTGTAAAGGAGGAAAATCTTCCTCATACGGTTGAACCATCATACAAGGTATGAGAGCAGGAGTAATAATAAGAGTAGGAGGAATTATTGGCTGTGGTTTGGAGATTAACTCTAGATAGTCTCTGCTAGTAGGATTAAGCATCTCACAAAGAGATTTAGGTCTGAAACGTTGTTCTTTGAGATCAATAGATTTTTTGGAATCATCATCATGATCATCCTGATGAGGATGATATTGTTGAGAAGGAATATAACGAGTCTGTATATTTTTCTTTAGTTGTTTCCTTCGACCATACAGCTCATCATCCTTATCACTGTTTGATTTAAAGTTTAGACATACTTCATAATTTGATTAGCACATAGAGGGATCTGTATCCCAAACGAAATGTCCACAATGATGACTTATGTAGACAGGATCTCCATCAGATTTGACATGATGAATCGGAGGATCTTTGCCTTCTGTATGAGACATTACATGTTGTGACATCAAAACTAGGCCATTAGTGTTTGAAATACCTAGTTGGTCATCAGTAGGCTTGGAGTAGATAGATTTCACTGATCCATCTTAAAGAGTTTGAAGAATTGGAGGAGTGGTCATGCGAAATGAGTGCTTGTGATGAGTATGGAACACTTCCTGGTAGTTTGTGATCCATTATATAGGCATCAATTTTTCTAGCTCTTTCAGAGGTAATCGCTTTGGGATCTGAATGATGGTGGTCTGATCAATGAATCGATTAGCAATCATTTAAAGAGTATCTGAAGTAGAGTTTGGAAAGTTCATATCAACAACATGATTCTGGAGGTGATAGATCATCTGATGTTGTAACGTAGCCATAATTGCTGTAAGGTCTTGATATGCTCTAGTGATCTGGATCTAGATTTGTAGTCTTTCAGATAACGTTCCATCATCTAGCCTGATGTTGAAATCAGGTAGTATAGTGAAGATGACACTTTCATTGTTGAGAGTTGTATGCAAAGTAGAGCATTTTGGTACGTTATGAAGGCAGTGTTAGGAAGTGATATCCTGGATGTAGCAAGTATTCCCTTTCTTCCACGGATGCTGAGAACAAGTCGAATTGCTCCAATATGTAGATCAGTATGGTTCTGCTTTCTCCAAAGAGAGATTTGTTCCTTAGGTAACTCCAACTTTACATACTGCTCTATAGAAGTAGCTTGTAAACCATACTGTTCAAGACGAGAACTCTGGATGATTTCTTTTATTTTTACATAATTTGTAGAGACAATAGTATGAATACTATGAGTCTAAGAATGATCTCTAGAATATCTACTGTATGGACTAAGCAAATGAAGAAAAGACTCATAATTTCTACATAAACATGGGTAATTTCTACAAGGTTTTCTATCCTATTAGACAAAGTACATTTAACACTGGAAGGAACATTGACAACTGAAAGAGTAGATGAAAGATGAACATGGTCACTATTTATAGGTTCACTCATGTTTTCCAGTCTCCTTGCTCATTCTTTTAAAGAATAATATATACCACCTATTATACACATTGGTTATGACTTTGATATTATGTTATATCTGATGGAGATCATGTCTATATAAGTCATCATCGTGGATATTTCATCTAGGATAGAGATCCCCCTATGTGTGAACCAAATTGTAAAGTCGATTTGAACTTTGAATCAGACAGTGATGATGATGATGATGAGCAGTGCAAATGATGGCAATGAAGAAAGAAAAAGTCACATACTCGTTGTATGCCTTCTCAGCAATATTGTCCTTGTCAGGATGCTCATGATGATGATTCCAGCAAATCTATTGATCTCAAATCGATACAGCTCAGACCAAAATCTCTTCATGAGATGCTTAAACCTTTTGGAAGAGATTATCCAAAGCCTAAGAAGAGGGATCCATCTTCTTCTTCACATAATCCATGGAATAAACCACTACAGATTAAAACACCACCTTCATCTCCACCAAAAGTCCTCTTCAGCTAAAGATAAAGCACCTGAGTTCACAGCAACTCTTGCCCCTATTGAGGCAAACCTAAAAAGAGGGGACCCGGATTGGTGTCAGAGCCAGGTTTCGTCGTGTATGATAGGTGGTATATGTTACTCTTGATAAGAGTGACTAAAGAGATTGGAAAATATGAGTGACCTATAAATAGTGACCCTGTTCATCTTTTATCTACTCTTTCAGTTGTCGATCTTCCTTCTAGTGTCAAACGTACTTTGTCTAATAGGATAGAAAACCTTGTAGAAATTACCTATGTTTTTGTAGAAAATCGTACTTGTGAGTCTTCTCTTAAACAAACCTCATCACTTCTCTTAAACAAACCTCATCAAAACCAAAGACTAACAAAGATCAACTTTAGTTCAGGTTTCAGGTATGCTGGCCTAGTACACTAGCCCTTTCTCTCTGTAAGCACCAAAACTCAAGGCTTGCCTTTTAGAAATCCCAAACTGACTAACCTTTCCCCCTCTTTTGAGTAAACCCCAAAAATCTGCAAAACCAAAGCACCAATCTGAAGAACCTAAGAAGAGGGATCCAAGCCCAATCAGATTTGTGGGCTCAATAAGTCTTTCTTCAGTAAGGACTACACATTCTACTTGTGCGAGTTTAAAAACTTCAGGGTTCATACCCGGATGTGTCACCTTTGTCGGATTGATATCCTCCTTCTTTTCAAAAGGAAGATGGATAAAGAATTCAGTTTAAGATCTTCAGGGTTCATACCTGGATGTGTCGCCTTTGTCGGATTGATATCCTCTTTAAAAGGAAGATGGATGAAGAATTCATCATTCTTCCATAGAGGCTTAGGATGAAAGAACTGTGCATGATATTCAGGACAGTAGTTCAACAACTGATCTCTCAAGTCTTCATATGGTGGACAAATCTATGTAAGCTCAAACACATCCTTAATTTCTATGTACGTACTGAAATAAGCTCGATACCTGAAACCTATGGGTAGGATCTGTAAAAGAGAGACTTTACTGTAAACGTCCATCCTAATCAGAATGTCTGGATCAGATGGCTTCCAAGAACTTTAGAACCAAAGGTACATGATGTACTAGTTAAACAGACCTCAATGAAAGCCAAAGACTAACAAAGATCAACTGTAGTTTAGGTGTCAGGTACACTGGCCAAGTACACTTTTATTACTCCTGAACTCTCTGAAAATTATGAGCAATTTGAGCCATAACTTGTATAAAATAAATTATATATATGTTAATAATTTATTTAATACATGAATAAAGAAAAAGAATACTTTGATCAACGTGCGGTAATACTTTAAGAGATTATAGCACAAATTTTGTTATGTTTTCAGGCGCCAGTCTTTCATTTTATTAGAAGTAAACCACGCCACGGTGACAAAATGAAGAGCATGTATGTGCATAGCTTTTGTCTGTACCAAAAGAAAGCACCACAAATAGCAAAAATTTGCAGTGAACACATGAGTTGTTGGGGACAAACTTTGTGTGGATAACGTTGGATGCGACCCTTGGGCTTCAGCAGCTGCAACCTGGGGATGTTGACATATCAGTTTTGGACATTGCGCAGCAAAAATTTGCAATGAGCACAAGAGTTGTTGGGGACAATCTTTGTGTGGATAACGTTGGATGCGACCATTGGGTTTTAGTAGCAGCAATCTGGGGATGTTGACATATCATATTTGGACATTGGTCAACAAAAATTTGCAGTGAACACAAGAGTTGTTGGGGACAAACTTTGTGTGGATAACATTGGATGCGACCCTTGGGCTTCAACAGCAGTAACCTGGGGATGTTGACATATCAGTTTTGGACATTGCACTTAAGCACTGATGCGATTTGGCAGTTTCCTAAAAATTTCCATTGCCTCTTCTTGATGTCTCTTTAAATTGTGCTAAGAGTCACGAGTTTATTTGAGGATTCTGAAATTTGAAATTACATAACGTTTGATTACCAGGGTGATTTTGAATTTATTATGAAATAATTATCATTCTAATTTCGATTGATTACAATGCGCATGAATCCTAAAACGTGTGCCAAAAGAATATTAAAAAGTTAATGTAAATAATGATATTATAAATAAGATAAATTATATCAATTATTCTACTGAACTAGATATTATATATATATATATATATCTCAATTTTTATTTTGTAATATTACATATAACAACTTATAAAAATATATACTTATATACCTTAACTAATTGTATTCATCTGTTGTTTTTCTAGTAAATTCAAATACATGAAATTTAATTTAAAATTTGTGCAAGTATTAATAATTATAGTATGCATCGTTAATACAAATTTGAAAATTATTTGAAAAACAATTTTTTTAATTTTAAAAAGTTAAAAATTATAAATGAAAAAAATGTCCAAATGTCATTTGAAAAGAGTTTTGAAAATGATAATGAAATTCATTTAAATATTATTAAGTTTTATCGTTAACTCTTTTATATTATGATATATATAAATATATATTTTCATACGCATTGATATTTAAAGCTTCAAAATAAAAATTGAGATATATTTAATTAATTATTAAAAATTTAGGATATTTGAAATAATTTTTCTTATAAATAATATTATGAATGAAATTTATGGTAGTGGAATAATTTAACGGTAAAAATACATTTAACCCTCTTGCATTTTATTCCTTGGTACATTATGCTCACTTTTATTTTAAAAGTAAACTTATAGTCAAAGGAGATTAGAATTAAAAATTTTTTTTTTACCCCTATATAATGATGACATCACCACGACCATACACCAGTACATGTTGCATTTTTTTTGTATAAAAATATCATTTCAGTCTTTTGCTAACTAAAATACATTAATCCCTATATTTTTTGCTTTATTTTAGTATGCCCTCTATTTCAAAAAAAAATTATTTTAAGCATAGATTACATTTTGACCGTTAATAAATAAAAATTACTAAAAATATCATTGTCTTCACAATTGTAATTCATGACTATTAATCTATGGAAAAAATCAAAAAAGAAAATTTATTTATGAAACAAAATTAAAAAAAGAAAGAATATTTATTAAAGGTGCCATTTTTTCATAATCGCACATTCTAACTGTTAATTGATGAAAAAAATTACAAATTTTTTTGTAAGTTAACTTCTCACAAAAAATAAAAAGAAAAAATAATTAAAAATGTCATTTTCTTTAAAAAAAGGTTTCTTTTCCTTTAAACATGTTCAAATCTTATTGAATTTGTTCATTTCGAGATAAAAAAAGGAGACTGGAGATAATTCCCTCTAATTCCAACTTTCTTTTCAATAGTGTTGATTTCCTCCACAGTCATTCCCTCCAAAGTAACCCATGGTAGTTTGGGTAACTCAGTTTTTTTAGGCCATGAGGGTAGACTGGAGATAACAATAAAAGGAAATGGATAAAAAAGTCTTTTTGAATTTTAAACTCCTTTGAGTCAAAAGAGGCAATAAGTTCATTTTTAAAGTAGAGAGGGCATAACATACCAAGACGTAAAACACATGGAGAGTTAAATGTATTTTTGCCCAACTTTAATTAGTTGATAAAGTATCTTAACACTAAAAGTAATAAGTTAATTTATCTACAAGTACACAAAATCGATTGTAACAATTAATAAAAATTGGAGTATTCTTAGTTATCAATTCCACGAAATTTATAAATACTAAACTTATTAACCCTTTAAAAGACTAAAACTAAAGAAAACAAGAATTTACAAGGAGTCATTAAATTGCTAAATTAATAAAAAATATAATTAAATAGCAAAAAGGAATTAATATGATAAATGTTAGGGCTATAAGTTTTACCCATGTGGAATTTTAAATAGCATTCAAGATTAGTTATCAAGGTTGAAAAATAATTAACCTAATATGTCCATGCACTCTCTCAAGACACATATGCATATTTAATTAAGTAATTAACATATCTTGCATGTAAAATTAACCTTAATCAATCTCCTTGAGCATAGTTAATCTTTTTAATTAACATACTAGCCAATTCCTTTATTTATTTCTAGAATGTTTGTTCTCTTAATCTATAGATTGTTTTTGAACTCTTGATCCTTCATACAATCCCTAAGATTTAAAATATAGTGGTCAACCACAAATTTAACAACTAAGAGCAAAGAGAATAAATTAATACAAACGATAACAATTCATGCATTAATAATTGAAATATCCAAGACATACCATACCCCTAACCATAATTAGGTACGTAGCTACTTACCAACATGAAAAAAAAACAAATCAATATTAAAAATGTAATAAAAAAGAAAAAATAGGATAAGTTATCCCTAATATCGTCCAAATTGAGGTTAATCTAATTCCAATCCTTGCTCCCATTCCTTTCTAGATGTTAAGAAACCTTAAAACAATAACTAAAACATAAGGTGACTGTCACACGCTTCCAAAAGCTCTCTAAGGTAACCCTAATAAGAGTATTTATAGATAAAGTTACGTAATAAAGACATAAGGTAATTGAAACTGTGTTTTCGTGCATCTTTGGATTGCATGTTATGATTTCAATGCTTATTACACTTTTTGGACTAAGTTTAGTTAGCTTTTAGTACTTTATGGGTGCAAACATTGATGAGTCTGATGTCAATCTAGCTTTATGTCTGATGCCAATTTCGTTATAAAACTTATTTTGTAAACAAATATGACCAACACGAGTCTTTGTTAGACTCATATTAGTGCCATATTATCTAATTCTCTATTTTTTTCCAATTTTTTTGCCATACTTGAACTTGAATCAATTCTTGATGTCTTTAAAAAGTTTGTATCTATCAAGTTAGCTTCCAATTGACTTTGATTCAACCTCGATTGGACAACTATAGAGAAATTAGCCTCAAGAATTTGACTACAAATTAATAAAGCAAACATAGGAAAACGTCATATAATTTCAAATAAAACATGCTATAATCATGTTACATTACAAACTAATTTAGTTCTTGTAAACATACAAAATATAGAATTATCAAATTCTCCCACTATTTATGCATTGTTTGTCTTTAAATAATTAGCAAAAATATAACTAGTTAGACATCACTAACTAATATAGAAATAATTCTTTTGTAAATGAGATTTAGTCCTTTATACCAAATTCCATCTCTACAATCAAGCAATTAATATTATGATACTACTGCATGCAATAGATATGGAGAATGCAATAAAAGGGATTAACTCTAACAAAGCTTTAGGTCGTGATGGACTCAATCTTTATTTTTTCTGGGAATCTTAGCAATATATTAAGTAGTAGGTCATTAATGTAACCTTGGAATTCTTCAACAGTGGTACTTTCTTAAAGGAAATAAACTGACAGATATTTGTTTAATACCCAAAATACCTACCCCCAACTCTTTAAGGGTCTTTAGACCTATTGTTTACTACAATACCCTTTATAAAATCATATTGAAGATCCTAGTATCAAAATAGAAGAAGGTTTTAGGCTTTTTCATATGTAAATCACAAGGTACTTGTATAAAAAGGAGAAACTTTAGAGAGAATATACTTTTAGAATAAGAATTATGGGATTATGCAAATGTTGTACTTTAAAAATAGACTTTAGAAAAGCATTTTGCTCTATAAATTAGGATTTCATATTGCATTCACTTGAAGCATTTGGTTTCGTACTAAAATTTATAAGCCAGATTAAATAATGTCCCACAAATCTCACATTTAACGTTCTTGTTAACAGTGAGCAGACATAAAGAATCAAACTAGGAAAAATGGTTAGGCAAGGTGATCCACTCTTACCCTATCTCTTTTCAACATGCATGGAAACTTTAATAAGGCACACATAGCTTAACATTGAAACAAGCCATTCTTTTAAATCTCACAAGAATTATAAAAATTAAAAGTCTTTAACTTCTTTTTTGTTAATGACTTGATGCTTTATAAATTTAATCTATTTAAATGCTTATGGAGACTATTAACCAATTCAACAAACTATCAGGCATCCAATTGAATATAATGAAGCTTTTTCATTGTCTCTACTGATGCTAGCTCTATCAGTTAAGACTTACGTTCCCTTATAGGATTTAAGAGAATAGTAACTCCCCTTCATATACTTCGGGGTTCCAATCACAAATAAAATAGTTGTTTATAAAGATTGCAAAGTTAATGATAGAAAAAAAGTAAATTCCTAGTGTAATAAAAGTTTATCATATGCTGGTATGCTTCAATTATTGAAAACTATCTTAAGGAATCTATATATGTACTAGTTGTTGCATCTAGTTTTGCCAAATAAAAACAATTACTAAGGATGTTGATAGATTATTGAGAAACTTCCTCTAGCATGGTAATCTTCATATAATACATATAAAAAAGATACATGGAATGAGATAAGAACTGAAAGGAAGAGGGAGGTTTATGATTAAAACCACTACAAGTCATTAGTAAAGTTCCTTTAGCCAAAAGAATCTAGAGATTAATGATAGATGAAGAGAACTTATGGGTGTAATGGATCCACACATATCATTTAGAAGAACAAAGCTTTTAGGATTTAAAGTTAAATTTAAATACCTTTCATTCCATATACAATTTACTTAGCATAAGGAACGCCTTGTACTAAGAAATAAAGCACAAAATAGGCAATAGATAGAAAACATGGCTATGGTTTGACAACTGTTGTGATAGGGGCCCTTTACACCTTTGTCCTAAAACATATCACCTCAAATACATAAAGAATCCTAATGATAAGGTGAAGGAGCTAGTTAAAGAAAATGACTAGCATATTAAATGTAGAGGTTTCAGCAACATAAAGGAATCCCTTCCTAACTATTTGCTAAGGTAGAATTGGTAGCTCGTCATAATACTACACAAAATAAACTAGACCTACAACTATAGTAGTGGTGAGTCGAGGTCAATCCCATAGAGATTAAATCCAATTACTTTCCTAAATTCCAAGTATATGTAAAACAGGGGGGTTTGGTTCGATCAAAATTAGAAAACAATGTAAAATTGAATATGTAAAAGCAACTCAATCAAAATAACAACAAAGTGATAAATTTGATTAATGGGTTGAAATCCGATTCTTTGATTTAAATCTCGGCCTAAGCACAATTTCACATATGTCATTGAATTATCGTCTTCACACCTCTCTTTAGATTATTAATCGTGAGTTAGCAACGAGTTTTTTTAATCTCAATTTCTCCTTAGGCCATAGTTAATTAAGAAGAGCTCGTTAATTAACCCTAACTATTGGGAAACCTAGAACAAGTTATCTAAGTTTACCTAGACATCCGCATCATAATTGAGAAAAACTGACCAATATAAGAAATAATCACACAAGCTCGGATCATTTAACTTATGTTACGTTATCCCTAACGATTTAACACCATTAGTTGCCACATACAACCTTTAACACGACTATTACATATCGCATTCAAGTTCAAGAAATGGATTTTCATGAAAAACAATTCAATAGAGTTTCAAAAGAATTTTTACACAATAACCAATCATTAATCTCAATATAACGTAAACAGTCCAAAAAAAGAGACAAAAAATGATATACAATGACATATGCTTAAGGTGCTCCTCGGTATGGATTGCATCTCAGAACTGGCGTCGGGACATCTAGCCCTTCATCTTCTCTATGTGTCTCCAAGTATCAGCTAAGAAAACCTTTGTTTTTATAGAAAATCAAAGAAAAATGAAGAAAAATCACAAGTTTATCGCATTGTCCAGCCTTCTCCATTAATCTCCAATAATGCCCATATTATTGTTGACAATAGCCTATAAGTGAAGAAAATGAGGGCTATTGGTTTCTGCCCACCAAAACTCTCTCTCGGTCGTCTCAATCTTGTCCAACTGCCTCCCACCTGCATATTCTCAAAAACCGAAGAGGATTAATCAAGAATGAACTCTCACAATGCACTGCAACCTTCACACATTCTCGGTTGCCGTCTCTTCTCTTTCACTCTCTCCATTGCTGTCCATTTCCAGCACCCACTCATCTTATTTTATTTTCTAGCTGACACCTTTTTTATCCCTCATATCTTACAAAAGCTAGGTTTTTCTTTTGAAATGGACATGTGTCTCTTTCTTTTTTCCAATGCATGTCACGACTATAACATTTAAATTGATACAACTATGATGTCATGACTATAACAATTTAATTGTTACAGTCATGAGTCAATTTGGGGGGGGGGTATTGATCATTTTTCTAAAAAATCCCAACTGTCACACCATTCCTTTTATAATAAAAACTAGAGTCTCCAAGAAAGGACTAGTTATTTCTTGGAGACTCTAATGAGAATCCAAGAATACCCAGTACGTAGAGCAAAATTTCGATAACCTAATCTAGCCAGTTATGACACGCACAAAAGTTCTGAAGGAGTTTAAAGTTGGGTTCTTACCTTACGAAGCCCTCCTCCATGAGATGGTTACGTCAAATCCTCCGCAGGTGCTGAAGACTTACAGTCGGGAGAAGAGAGATAGTAGTCGGAGCGTAAACACACAGGAAGACCCTTTATGTTTCCTAAGAAGGGAAAGTAAGTGAAGACGGAAAGAGAATAAGAAGTTATGAGGATCAAACCAGAAAGATCTTATCTCCACAACCACCTGGAGACGCTAAAGATGGAGACATTGGAGCCCTAATTAGGAAGCTTTTAGTGAAAAGTTAAAAAGGGGGTCTTTTACTTAACTCATTTTGGTAGCTCTGAGAATACATTAGAAGGTGGATAGTACACGGTGATGTTTCTGTAGTCTACGATGTCGTTTGGTTTGTGTTTTGATATCCTATTAGTAGGATAATAGTTGTACTAAACTCTTTTTTTAATCCATTTTAATTTTTTAAAAAAACTAGGTTAAAATCATGTGACAAATGGACAATTAGCTTAATTCTTTAAGTAGTGTAATTCATGTCACAGCTATGTGCTTTTTAAATCAAAATGTTACACATACCTCCATTTTTATACTCTATCTTGTCTCTTTTTCTTTTAATCTTTTTCTTCTTCTTACTCAATGAAGACAATAAAGTGTGAACATTGAAAATATGGCTTAATAAATATGCTACGGGTCATTTTATCACCTTCACTTCCGAAATGTATCTAAAATCAAACATGAGCTAAAGTGAGTATCATAAGCATTCTAATGCATTAATCACTAAGTGTAATGGATTAAATGTGTCAAAAATTAAGCACATATCAAGTTTCCCACACTTAGCTTTTGATCATCCTTACGTAAATCGTCAAAATCAAAGTCACAAACCAAAACACTTACTCATTTTTCATATGTCCTAAGAATAGATAATCATAAGTAAAGATGAATGACTTTCAAAAACTATAGCAAGAAAATAACATTCAACGCTTCTACTAATGATTAATCAAAATTTAACACCTTTAGAAATTAAGCAACCTAGAGGTAGACTTGGGAATTATGTTTAAATGAGATATATCCATAGGTACACTCAATACTATTCATGATTGTGACATTTTACAAATTTTCATAACATTTCATTTCTCCACCACTAAAAGTCACATGTAAAATCATGAATCAAAGGACCTTTTAGGGTTGTAATGTGTGCAAGGGTAAGGTGAGATGTATTTGGGTAAAGTAGCATAGAAGCCATTAAAGCTAGTGAAACAAGACACACTCAATATAACATCAAGTGCAAAAATCAACATTCACTCATAATTGTGTACATCAACTATGATAAACGCAAGAATTATCTTTCTTATCTAAAATTTAAGCTCTCTCACCACAAACCACAAGAAGCATAAATCACTCACAAAAGTTGATCATAAACAAGACTTTGTAATTATAGGGAGTGACCATTGAAAGCAACATCTACCTCATATCCAACATACTCAAGTAACCCATTCAATACAACTTTAGGAGGAAAGATTAGTCATATGTAACTTTGCAACACATTTGCATTTCCTCCTTGATAATTTTATTTAAACAATTTTTTCTTTCCTTTTTCTTTTTACCTTTTCTTTTTGCTTTTTTCTTTTCTCAATCTTTTTTTAATTTTTTAATACATTGAAAGAAGTTATTTCAACATGGGAATTCAATGACAAGATATAAATTAGCCTCCCAACAAATATAACCATCCCACAAATACGCATACCCCATACTAAGATTTTTGTACATCCACAAACTCAACAATCAACAATTGCTTTACTAGCTTTAAGGCTTAGGTTAGACATTTGGTTAGGTTTAAAGCATGCCATGTGGTTAACACAAAAAAAAGGCTAATAAAGCTCAAAGGGGGTTAACAAAGGAAATTTCACATAAATGGGTAGGCTATTTGGCTAATGTAGATTCTACAAACAAAGAATGCCTAATCATTTCAATGTAATGCATGTGATAAAAATATGTTCTTGAATAGAAAATCAATTCATAATCAAGGTGTGCATGTCATGAAGGTCACTGATAAACAAAATGACAATAAGACTAATATGGATGTCTCAGTCTATAAAGGCTCAAAGCCTCACTGACTTTTGTCTACCACTAGTCACTACTCTTCTAAAGATAATGCAAATTGAACAATCACAAGAGCAAAAGTACATGCTAAAGTTTGCTATGAATTTTTCTAGTCAATTCACACTCTAATAATGACTACATAGTCTTAAAAGCTATAGAAAACAAGAATTTTTTTTATTTTGTTTGTTTGATTTTTGAAAACCTCCTAAGAAATCACATAAGCAACAATTAAGCTAAAAACAATACATAAAAGCTAATATCAAACTAAAATCCCCACCACTACGCTTAAAGCTTACATTGTCCCCAGTGTAACATCAAATGCAAGAAATGGAGCATTTAAGGAAAATATCAATAGCGAAAATGTAAAGAGACATAAATCAACTTCCTTTGGGTTGCCTCCCAGGTAGCGTATTTGTTTACCATCGTTGGCTTGACTCCATTTTGCACAGTCTTCATAATGAGGGTTTTCTAACCCTATCACTTCCACATCCTCCAATCTGAATCCTTTATAGAAGAGTTTCTGCCAATGACCATTAACTTTGAATTTCTTGTTCGTCTGTAAGTTTCAATTTCAACTACTCTATATGAAAACACATTAGTAACAACGAAAGGTCCAATCCAACAAGAACATAATTTACCTGGGAAAAGCTTAAGTCGTGAATGGTAGAGAAGAACTTTTTGTCCAACCACAACATTCTTCCCAAAAATTATCTTATAGTGAAATTGCTTCGTCTTTTCCTTCTAAATTTCTGCATTCTCGTAAGAGTCAAGCCTAAGCTTTTCCAATTCTTGCAGTTGCAGTTTTCGTTGTCCACCTGCCGCGTCCATCTTCATATTGCATTGCTTAATGGTCTAAAAGGATTTGTGTTCAATTTCCACTGGAAGATGACACGAATTTTTGTAAATCAGTCGATATGGTGACATGCCAATCGGTGTCTTGTATATGGTCTTATATGCCCAAAGAGCATCATCAAGTCATTGACTATAATCTTTACAATTTAGGCTCACCATTTTCTCAAAAATGAACTTAATTCCTTTATTTGACACCTCGGCTTGCCCGTTCGTCTATGAATGATAGGCTGTAGATGCCTTATGAGTGACATGGTACTTCTTTAAAAGATTTCCTACCAATTGGTTGCAAAAATGAGTACTCCTGCTGCTAATCAATGCTCACTGTGTTCCAAACCTAGCAAAAATGTTAGACTTGACAAATTCTGCAACAACTTTAGAATCATCAGTCCTTGTGGCTTTAGCTTCCACCCATTTAGAAAATTAATCCATTGCCAACAAAATGTTAAAAAAAAACAAAAGAAGAAGGAAATGGTCCCATAAAATTGATGCCTCATACATTAAAATTTTCACATGTAAAGATTAGAGATAAAGGCATTTGATCTTGATGGGATAAATTACCTTATTTCTGGCATTGTTCATATGCTTTGCAGAATATATATAGGAATCTTGAAATATATTTGGCCAATAAAAATCACATTTAAGTATTTTCCTAGCAATTCAATTGGCCCAAAATGGCCACCACAAGTATACGAATGGCAAGATTTCATAATTGATTCATATTCATGTTCAGGTACACATTTCCGAATGCTGCATGATCAGAATACCCTAATACTGCATGATCAGAATGTACAATCATTTTAGAACCAAGCAAGGAAGGTCTAAATTTATCTAAAGCAAACACAATAACTAAAAGCTCCTTTTCTGTGGTGGAGTAGATGCATTGTGCTAGACTGAGAGTTCATAAAGCATAGTAAATGAGGTGAGTCATATTGCCACATTTTTGACCAAGAACAGCACCCACAACAAAATTGCTTACATCACACATAATCTCAAATGGTTGACTCAAGTTAGGTGGTTGAATGATCGGTGCTGAAGTCAAAAGCTCTTTTAACTTATCAAATGCTTGCTTACATCCCTTATCAAACTAGAACGACACATCCTTTTGTAACAATTGATAGAGTTTTATTGAGATCTTACTAAAGTCTTTGATAAACCTGCAATAAAAACTTGCATGTCCAAGAAAAGAATAAACCTCTCGCACATCTGTGGGGTAGGGTAAGTTTCACACAGTTTCTACCTTAGCTTTATCAACCTCATCACCTTTAGATGAGATTACATGTCCCAAAACTATTCCTTATTCAACCATAAAATGACATTTTTTAGAATTTAGAACAAGATTAGTTTCGATGCATCGTTTAAATACATAATTCAAATTATCCAAGCATGCATTAAATGAATCCCCATAGATAGTAAAATCATCTATAAGATCTCAATAATGTGCTCAACATACTTAGAGAAAATACTTACTATGCAACTTTAAAAAGTGGCTAGGGCATTGCAGAGTCTAAATGACATCCTTCAGTAGGCAAATGTACTAAATAGGTATGTAAAGGTTGTTTTTTCCTGATCCTCTGGAGTTATCACAATTTGGTTATATCCTGAATACCCATCAAGAAAATAGCAGAGAGACCGTCCTGCAATTCATTCAAGCATCTGATCAATGAATAGGAGTGGAAAGTGATCCTTGCGTGTAGCTGCATTTAACTTCCTGTAATCGATGTATACTCTCCAACATTTTGAATTCTTGTAGGGAAAAACTCATTATTCGCATTTTTCACCACTGTAATCCTAGTCTTCTTTAGTACTACTTAAATTGTACTCACCCATTTACTATACGAAATTGGATAGATTACACAACACCTAGTAACTTTAGGATCTCTGTCTTTACCACTTCCATCATCGGAGCATTTAATCTTCTTTTTGATTCTTTTGAAGGTTTGGATCCTTCTTCCAACAAGATTCGGTGCATACGTGTTGAAGAGCTAATACCCTTAATGTCAGCTATGGTCCACCCTATAGCTATGATGTGATCTTTAAGTACTTGAATGAGCTTTGTCTCTTAAAGCTTGGTTAAATTCCTTGCAATAATTATCAAAAGTATTTCTCCTTCTCCCAAAAACACATATTTCAAGTGCTTCGATAATTGTTTTAGTTCAATTGTAGGTGCCTACATAACTGAAGGTAAAGATTTCGCATTATATATTGGTAGTTTAATATTTGGAATCACATACCTTTTTGTTATTGGTTGCAACGATTACAATGCTAGCACAATTTCTTCCATTTCATCTGTAATGAATAAGTTAGAATTTCACAAAGTGTTTTTTTGTAAACTCATGCAGAGAATGACTTCTAAATAATCTTTACCATCCACATAAAAAACTTCTTGAGACATACAATCAATGAAATCAATTGATAAAACAGAATGAACATCACTAGGGCACGTCATAGCCCCAAAAATATTTCAAACAATTTCACCGTCAAACTGCATAGTCAATGTTCCTACATCCAAATCAATATTTGTCTTTGATGTCTTTAAAAATGGTCGGCCTAGTAGGATTGGTGCATAATTAGATGAAGGTCCTCCCTCCATGTTCAACATATAAAAGTTAGCTAGGAAAACCAATTCATTAACTTGCACTAAGACATCCTCTATAACCCCTTTTTGATAAGCGTTAGATCTATCAATTAATTGAATTATAACACACATTTAATTCAAAGATCCCAAATTTAATGAACTGTAAATGGAATATGGCATGCCATTAATTGACGCTCCTAGATCTAACATTGCCTTTTCAAATCTAGTATCACTGATTTTGCAAGGACTTGTAAACGTACCTGGATCTTTATACCTTGGGGGAAGCTTTCTTTGAATGACTGCAAACACATTTTCCCCCACGCTCACTTTCTCATCTCCTCTCAGTTTCCTTTTTGACGTGCATATTTTGTAACTTGCTTTATGGCATTAATTAAAGGTATGTTCACCTTTACCATTTTTAACATTTCTAAAATCTCCTTACTTTGCTCCCCTTTCTTCGATTTGAAAACCTGTTACGAAAAGGAGGCAAAGTTTTAGTAAAATTTTTAATCACAGGAGATTGAGAATTTACCTTAGTTCCCTTTTCAACTTCTTTTGGAGACACTTTAAGTTCCCTTTTAGATTCTTCATCATCGTCAACAACAATAGTCTTATATGGTGCTTCTATTTCTTTAACACTTCTCATGGTGATAGCACTTGCATTTTCTTTTGAGTTTACAATCGTCTGAGGAGGAAGTTTACCCAAATTCTAATTCTCCAATCGTCTCATCGCAGTAGTTATACAACTCAGTTTATTCTCCATATTCTGAATGCTAGTTCTTGTTTGTTGTTGGAATCGTATGGAATTTCATCATTTCTTTTAGTGAAGGCTCAGAATTTGATGGTTGTGCTTGTCTTTGATATGGTTGTTGGTAGGAGCCTTGTTGCTGTCCTTATTGCCTATAGGTGTTGAATCGAGGATTCTTCTATCCTGAGTTTTGTGCATAGGGGTAGCTAGGATTCCTTTGTGGTTGGCCCGAAAAACTTTCAAAAGCATTCACTTGTTCTATTGAAGTCTCCTACAAGGTTGGACACATATTAGTGGGATGTCCTATCATTGTTCAAATTCCACATACTTTGACTTGTTGAGCACCATTTGTAGCCATTTGCCTCACTAAAGATGTTAACCCAATTATTTATTGCTCCAATGTAGTAGCACTAGCTTCACTGACTTTAAATAGTTGAGGATCTTCTCAAATGTTAAATTTTTTAGAGTTAACAGCCATGTTGGAAATCAAATTTCTAGTTTCAATGGGGGTCTTATCTACTAGTGCACCTTTGCTTGTTACATCTATCATACTTCTTTCTTATGGAAGAAGCCCTTCATAGAAGTATTGGATCAAGAGCTTCTCACTGATTTGATGGTACGAGCAGCTAGCACATAACCTCTTAAAACACTCCCAGTACTCATATAATGTCTCCCCATAATGTTGTTAGATTGCACATATCTTCTGAATATTCGTAGCTTGAGAAGTAGGGAAGTACTTCTCTAGAAAAAGTCTTTGCATATCATTCTATGCAGTGATCGATCCCGTGGAAAAGTAGTAAAGCCAATCCTTGGTAGTGTCCCCCAATGAGAATGAGAATGCTCTCAACTTGATTTGCTTTTCTTGTATCCTGTCTGACTTTATGCTATAACATACTACGTGGAACTCCTTAAGATGCTTGTAAGGATCTTCACCTAGCATAACACAAAAAGTAGGCAAAAGATGAATTAGAACCGATTTAAGCTCAAAGGTAACATTAAAGTAGGAAAATCAACACATAAAGGTTGATGATTAAAATCAGGAGCAGCTAACTACCTAAGAGTGCAATCATTGTTTCGACTTGCCATGTTAGAACCAGTTTCAGAAATGGAGTCACTAGAGGAATTAGAAAGCAAATCTAAAACTATTTGAATTCCTGGTGATGAATCAAGTTTCCTATTAGATGATGATGGATCCTTGGAACTTTATGTGACTTGTCTTCTCGCTCTACGTAATGTTCTTTCAAATTCTAGATCAAATTTCAATTCACCAGAGGGAGAAGATCATTTCATACACCGTAACTATCTAAATAAGAAAATAAGTTAATAAAAAAATAATAAAACAAAACAAAACAAATAAATTCAGAAAAGCAAAGGATATTAATCCCCAGTAACAGTGCCAAAATTAGTAGCGCATCATAACACTAGACAAAATAAAATAGACCTTAACTATAATAGTGGTGAGTCTAGGTGGATCCCACAGAGATTAAATCCAACAACTTATTCTACGTATATGTAAAACTGGGGGTTTGGATCGATAGAAATTAGAAAACAACGTAAAATTGAATATGTAAAAACAACTCAATTTAAACAACAACAAAGTGATAAAATTGATTAATAGGTTGAAATCCGGTTCTTTGGTTTAATCTCGAACTAAGTACAATTTCACATATGTCATTGAATTATCTTCTTTACACCTCTCTTTAAACTATTGCTCATGAATTAACAACAAGCTCTATTAATCTCGATTTTTCCTTAGGTTTTAGTTAATTAAGAAGAGCTCGTTAATTAAATCTAACTATCAAAAAACCTAGAACAAGTTATCTAAGTTTATCTTGATATTTGCATCACAATTAAGAAAAATGGACCAATCTAAGAAATAACCACACAAGCTCAGATCATTTAACTTATGCTACGTTATCCCTAACGATTTAACACTGTTAGTTGCCACATAAAACCTTCAATACGACTATTATGTATCGCATTCAAGTTCTAGCAATGAGTTTTCATGAAAAACGATTCACTAGAGCATCAAAAGAATTTTTACACAATACCCAATCATTAATCTAAAGATAACGTAAACAGCTTGAAAAAAGGAAAAGAAAATGATACACAATGACATATGCTTAAATGTGCTCCTTGGCATGCATTGCACCTCCAAACTGGCATCGAGACGTCTAGCTTTTCATCTTCTCCATGTTCTCTAAACATCAGCCAAAAACACCTTTGTTTCCATGGAAATCCAAAGAGAAATGAAGAAAAATCACAGGCTTATCGCATCTATCCAGCCTTCTCCATTAATCTCCAATATTGCCCATATTATTTCCAATAATGCCCATATTATTATTGACAACTGACCATAAGTGAAGAGAATGAGGGTTGTTGGTTTCTGTCTACCAAAACACCCTCTCAGTTGTCCTTCTTGTCCAACTACCTCCCACCTACTTATTCTAAAAAATCGAAGAGGATTAATCAAGAATCAGCTCTCACAATGAACTGTAGCCCTCACACCTTCTCGATTGTTGTCTCCTCTCCTTTACTTCCTTCATTGCTGTCCATTTCTAGCACACTCCTCTTATTTTCTTCTCTAGCTGACACCTTTTCTATCCCTCACATCTTACAAAAGCTAGGTTTTTCTCTTAAAATGGAAATGTGTCTCTTTTTTGTCTTCTAATGCACGTCATGGCTGTAACATTTAAATTGTTACAGCGGTGATCTCATGGCTATGACAATTTAATTGTTAGAGTCATGAGACAAATTTTTCTTTTAATTTTTTTCTTCTTCTTGCTCCATGAAGACAATAGAGTATGAACATTGAAAAGATGACTCAATAAGTATGCTTTTGGGTGACTTTAGCTCCTTCACTTCCAAAATATATTTAAAATCAAATATGAGCTAAAGTATCCTAAGCATTTTAAGGCATTAATCACTAAATGTAATGGATTAAATGTATCAACAATTAAGCACATATCAAGAATATAGAAGATAAGATAACTTGGGTAAGTGATACCTCAATAAAATTCATTAATAAGACTTGCTACCAAGTATTAAAGCCTCCCTCCACTAAAATACACTGATTCAAACGAGTATGAATTAAAATAAATTCCATTAAATTTGGTTTTATTACGTGATTAGCCATAAAAATCAAATTGAGTACACTTAATATGCTCGAAAGCATGTAAAGTCTTAATTATATATATGCTCTTTACAACAATGAAAGGGAAATAAGAGACTTTTTATTTTTCCATCACTCTTTTTCTAAGGAAATGTGGAAGTGAGTTCAAGTCACTTGTAACCATTAATGCAATGAGGAAAGATGGGAGAATATAGTTAGATGGGCTTCCATAAGGAATTCCTTAACAATAGATGACTATAATATCTTCAAGATAGCTTTTTGCATATGCGTATATTCCATATAAAGAGAGAGGAACCAAAGGTTATTAAAAAAAACATGAGGATCAACATAGTTTTTCTTACTAAAATTGTAAGGATAAGGGAAAATATCAAACTTAGTCTAGATGGAGTAAAAATCACAAAGAATCTAGCTACAAGATGGGAAGTGGAAGTTAGAAGACAAAAGCCACAACTTAGAAGAAGGACTCTTTGATCAAGCAATTACAATTCGAGTTTATAACTAAACAGTTTAGAGTGGAACATTTGACAAGTATGTAGGAACTCAACCATTGCAAGATATAGGAATAGATTAATTTTTTGTTCTCTCAATAATCATGAATTTTGATTCTTCTTTAGTATTGTGCTAATACATGCAAGGTTATTGGAATGTTATCTTGTAAAGTTTAAAATATGAGATGGAATACTTTAAAGCTCCTATCTATTAGTTAGTTACTTTATTTAGTGCTTTAGATCCTAGACTTTCATATCCTAGTAGCTTTATTAATAGGATCATTCGTGGTCCTTTTTTATTAGGCAAATGTAACTATTTTTTTTCCTTTTGTAATACAAATTTCTTTAATTATATAAGAAATAATTCCACTTATGTAGATGTACGATGACATTTAGCATATACCACAAGCCTTTAAACTCCTAGATTTTCTTTATAGAGGGGTATAGTCTCTTATGGACTTACTATAATGATACACGTAAACATTGACCTACACACATTAGTCAACTTAGTGGTTAATAACACAAGATATATATATATATATCCAAGCCTTTTGTTGAGTTTTAAAACTTAAACATATAATAATTCTTAAATAAAATCACTATACAAACAAGATAATGTCAATATTATCCACCTCTATCTTCAAGTTCAAATAATTCAATGTGACTACTTCCTCATAAAGTACCCATATACACATAATTATTTAAAATTTTGGGTAAGGCACACTCATAGTTTTCTTATGAAATTAAACTTACCATAAACTTGAAAGTCATCTAATCTCCACTAATCTAATAGATATATACAAGAAAAAATCCAAAAGTCTTTGAGAGTATTGTAATGGGGTCAAAGACAAGAGTAGAATAAAAAAGGAAGAAAATATGGAAAAACAAAACATTTATAATTAGTAGAGCAAGTAAATTAAGAAATTGATAAACAATCTCCACTAACTCCTCATATCTTGCAAAAATCCACTCTTCATTCATTATTTTCAAGTGCAAGAAATCCATGCCAATCAATTTTTAACATTTTATTCTTTATTTTAATTTTTTTTAATTTTTAATTAACATGAATATTCCCTTCTTTACATTTCCATCTCCCAGAGATCACCAGATTCCACATAATTAATTCTTTTTATATAATAGCTAATAATATAAAACCACAAGCAAATGCTCTATTAATTACAAATTAGGGTACAGTTACTTGTTTTCTTAAGATCATGGTTCTTTTGGAAAGGTTACAAAGAAAAAGACTATAATTTTATATAAAGATTAAAGGGTTCATTAATGGTTCAATGTACGAAGGGTAGGCAATTTTGCTCTACGTGAACTCCAAGTGATTTGATCATGTTAATGCTTATACATGTCTTACATGAAATCTTGTAAAGATGAAATTTAAGTTCTAGAAGTTCAATATCATAGAAGACATGCACCTTTGAAAGAAAAGATTTTATATGCTAGCTAAATTTCTCACATGGTAACTTAAGTCATATCAAAGCAACATCATCTAATGAATTTAGTTTTCTAACATTCACATAGTCTAGTTTGCACAACAACTACGTAATCGTATTATACTCTTAACCTTTATATAAGATCTTAATTATAAACTAAAAAAAAGTAACTAATAAGATACTAAATATAAACCTAAAAAAATTTAATACTAAAAAAATTTATCCCTAAAACAAAAAAATTAAAAATTTGCTAGTTATAACATAAAACTTAAAGAAAAGTCAAATTTTATAGAAATCCACCCTCATACTTAAATATGAAATTGTCCTTAATGTTGAACAAACAAGATAGTGAAAGCAAGTATGAGAGAAAAATAAGCTAGATAGATCTCCCCCAACTTTATACGTAGTTAGTAAGGTAAAATAATAAAATTCCAAGTTACAAAAGAAATTAAACAAAATTCAATATAAAAATAAAACTAATTAACTAAAATAAAAGAAAGTAGGGTTAAAACATTAGGTTGCCTCCAAAAAATGTTTCTTTGCAAGTATTTTAAAAGGAAGTATTTAGCTAGACTTCCTTCTTACTAGAATGTTCAAGGCATGATAAAAAATAGATTGTTGAGTAAAAATAATCTATTTTAGTTTGTACAAATGGTTTATATATATTGGAAAAAGGGAGACTTGTCCTAAAAATAAGTACAAGAATACAAAGTTAGATAATTAAGGCTATCCTTTTATTTCATATTGGTTAAATCAATATAATGAGAATCATAAAGTTGCATGTAAGGATATATGTATCCTTTAATTATGAAACTTATGAAACTTGTTACATTGAAGAATAACGAAATCAACCTTTTGTTAAAGGATGATAACGATATTAAGTTGTTCAATTTTATACAAGTGATAACAATTTATAAAATAATTAATACTTGTATTCATCACATTTACTAATGATTTTACATGATAGAGCCATACATATTGAATGAAATGTTGATTTAAATTTTGAAAAGTTTAATATCCAAATAGAAATTAAGCATCAAGAATGTTGAAGTATTTGATGAGATTAATATTGTGAGTTTAAAATTTTCAGTTATCTATAAAGAATGAGATTCTCTAGTGAATAACTTTATAGCTTAATTACATAATTATATGGTTTTATGTAAGGAGAAAAATACAATATGAAATATTGTATGAAGCAATATTCATTTCTTCTATATATATTTCTAGTATAATTACTTGTCTTCCTAATTTTGTTTAAATCAATTAACAAAATTTTATAATAGATTTGTGATGGTGAAACTTTAAGAGATTCAAAGTTAATAATTTTATGATGTGATGTTTAGTTGAAGCATATATTATCCAATTTGTTTAAATCTAAATTGTATAATATAAGGTTAAGACATATCTAAAAAGTTGGATATTATCCTCTAAACCATATAAAATAAAAATTTTTGTCTCAAAGAATACTTATTAGGAGAATGGTTTCTAAGATAAGTCGTAAGAGTAAGATAATTTTAAAAAGATTCAAATCTCATGAAACAACATCTAATTGAAACTAGTGTCTTTTTTTATATGTTTAATGTATAGTTAAAAGGTGACAATATGATGAAATATTCACTTTTATATGAATTCAAAGAGTTTGTTTTAAAACTAACTTTGAATTTATCATGTCTACAAGAAGGTTAGTGCTATATTTCTCTCTTCTTCACCGACTCTCTCTATTTCTCCTCTCATCTTCCCTTCTTTCTCTCTATCTCTTCTCTTCTTGAATGAAGGTGTCTATAGAGTGAATGAATGATTCATCCCTGCCACTCTCTATCCCTTTTCTATTTGTTGTAGGACTTTAGGTTTAGGGTTTCGAGCCGTCACCCCGGCACATGACACGTGATAAGTTGATGAATTAAAGAAAATAAATGGGTCACGGGGGTGACAAGTTAAGTCACCCCCGTGAGGGCACTTGTCATAGTGGTGACAAGTTATGTCAACACCATGACTAAGTGACTTGTTATGTCACCACTTTTCTTCTTTTTTTATTTCTCTTTTAATGCAAAATTTACGTGACTTTCCCTTCAACCTTCATGCAAAATTCACAAAATAATCCAATTAACGTTCATGCAATATTCACACAATTTCCACTCAATTTATCTTACATTTGGATTAAAACACAAGGATTTGTAACGAAAATCAAGATATGAAGGCCATTAAAAGCAATAGAAACTAGACACAACATAGACCTTTTTCTTTTGTGTAAATAAATCAACATTCATTGTATTATCAAGTTCATGTTGCATAACTATTGTAAATGATAATTATTCATTTTTATGAAATGATGTTTTGAAAATATATAACTTTGGATATCAAAAGTGTTCGTCTCTAATGGCACATAAAAGAAGGTGAATTAGGTATTAATAAATTTTAAAAAAATATTTAATAACTTATTATGTCAATTAGCATGACTTATAAAAGATAAAAATATGATATAACATAATAAATTCAACCGCACATTTATGTAATAGTGTAAAAGAGTAAGGGAAGAGAAACATAAATTGATTTACAATAGCTCGATAAACAACCCTTAACTCAATTCTTTTTTAAGACTCTTCTTGTAATTCCATTATAACACTTCTTTCAATGTGAAGAATAGCCTATTTATAACCTTTACTTGGTAAAGAGAAATCCTTTTACAATCTCCCTTCCAAGTGAAAATGAAATCAATGACACTTAGAACACTCTTAACTATAATATACAATACCTCAAAATATCTCCCTTTATTTACTTTGATAATACCAAAAAGACTTACTTACATAAATATGAGACAATGAATGCTCAAGCGCTTGATAAATATTTAGAGATATATGTATAAGACCCCTAAATTCTTTTTTATTTAAGAACAAATAAGAAAATATGTATTTATAAGATTTTCAAGTTTTGATACATTAGTCAACCATTAGGTTATATTAGTCAACAAAAGTGCATTCAATGTACAATATTCAGCAGTCATTATACATTGGTCGACCAATAAGATATATTGGTTGACCAATGTGTCACCTAGAGGGACATTGATTGACCACACGACTATAACAATCAACCAATGTGTCAACAAACAATGTTGTTACATGTTTAACCTATATTGGTTAAGTAATCCCCCAACAACATCTCAATAGGAATCCAACTGAAATGCTGGGTGGGTTTAGAAGTACACAGCCTTACCTCTGCTAATAAGGAGGTTATTTTTGATAGACCCATAGGGAAAAAGGTTTTCGAAAATGGTTGAAAGAAAATAATATCCAAACAAAAAATAACCATATGAATAAAAAATAATAATAATAGAGATAGAGATAAAAGTAAATAAATAAAAAAACAAACAAGAAAGAAAACAAATAAGTATATAAATTAAATAAGTAATTGAAAAATATGAAATAAATAAAAAATAACTAAAGGAACAATTGTTACATACAAAAATATTTAGGTCCATTAAAAGACATAAGAATTTAAAAAAAGATTCAAAAGGCCTATAAACATATAAAGAACTCTCTATATAGGGCCCTTTACTCATATCCTAAGTCGCCAAAGTTTTCTATTAAGGGTTAAGTCCTCAGTAAGTTTTAGTAAGATCATATCATTCCTAGTCACCTCCTTAAAATTCTTCTTGGATCTTCTTCTTCTTCTCTTACAGTCCCTAAGTACAACCTTCTTACATTTTCTCACTAGGGCATCAGGATGTCTCCTGCTAATATGCCCGAACCACCTAAGTCTTGTCTCTGTCATTTTGTTATCAATGTTAGCCACCTCGAATTTGTTTCTTATCACTTCATTCTTGACCTTGTCTCTTCTTATAAGGTGCATATTCAATGGATTATCCTCATCTCCGTCACTATTAACTTATAACTATATGCCTACTTGATGGACTAACACTCAACCTAAAGAGTATGGTCAGCCTAATCACTAAGTGGCAAAATTTACCTTTTAGCTTGAGTCGTAACTTTTTGTCACATAAAAATCTTGAGGCGCTCCTCTATTTTAGCCACCCTAATTTGATATAGTGAATTATATTATGATAATGGATCTAAGGTTCTTAAAATAATCTTTATGTGGTATAACTTCAATACCAATCTTTATCTCTACATTAGATTCCACCCTATAACTCAAAAAGTTACACTATAAGTACTCAATTTTAGTCCCGCTTACTTTAAAGCTCTTTAACTCGAATGTATTCCTCCATAGTTATAGTTTGTGACTAACACCCTCTTTTGTTTCATCCACTAAAATTTTTTTTTATAAAAATAACATACACCAAGGCACGTCCCCTTGGATATTCGTGGTAAACTCATCTATAACTACTACAAATAGGAATGGGCTTAACTAGGATCCTTAGTGTGGCTTGATAAAATGCTTTTTTATCTCATTTTATTGTCCTTACTCTAGTCTTATAACTTTCATACATATCCCTAATAACCCGTATATAAGCATTATAAACTCTTTTAGCTTCTAAACACCTCCACATGACTTCCTTAGGTATCTTGTTATAAGCCTTCTCTAAATCAATTAAAACTATATGTAAATCCCTCTGTGTCTCCTTATAATATTCCGTTAATTGTCTAAGGAGATGTATGGCTTTTTTTGTGAACCTCCCCAGTATGAAACCAAATTGGTTCTCCGAGATATGTGTACCCTTCTCACTCTTTTCTCAATCAACCTCTCCTATAACTACTAATTTGGTTTCATGCTAAGGAGGTTAATGACAAAATCCATACATCTCTTTAGACAATTAATGGAATATAATAAGGATAACAGAGGGACTTGCATATGGTTTTCATTGATTTGGAGAAGGCTTATAACTCGAAATGCTCAATCTGTATATAAAAAGAATTTAAACAAAATATTATAGGCATAGAAAGAGGGAACTGCGTATGATTTTCATTAATTTAAAGAATACTTATGATCCAAAAATCCACAATTCACATCAAAACACAATTTTAACAACTTCAAATGATCAAGCATGATTCATACTAGAGAGTGTTTAAAGGATCAAAAGGTTTTTTATTAAAAAACCTTTAATACCTCATGATGAATAAAAAGGCTCATTTAATGAAATAAAACGAAATGTTTTATGTATGGTGAGCCTTTAGAATTCTCAAAATGACTAAATAAGATTACAATTAACATAACAAAATATAAAATGACCTTATTGTTCCTTAATATTCTTTTTCTCTTGACTTGATTTTCACTTTGAAATTTCAAAACTTAACATGTTTTTATTCATCTTGAAGAGGTATCTTCTTGAGTTATGCCTGGCTACATCTTATTCCTATAGCTTCTCTTCAAAATAACAAACTTATTAGTAATAATTCTATTTTGTTATCATCAGAACATTGATCATAACTTCCCTTTGTTCAAAATTTTTTTCTTAGTTTCTTATTTAAAAAATGTTAGGATAATATTTGAATAATGTAGTTAAGATTTTCATGGTTTTTAAATTTAGAATTGTTTCAAAATTCTATGATTTTGAAAAAATTGTGTGTTAGAATTTGTTAAATATCCAAATTATGATAGGGTAAAATAATATAGATTAATGATATATGTTATTATTTTAATTAAAGTTGTGCTAATGAATTTCACAAGCAGGAGTGTTATAATCATTACGCAAATAAAGTTTTAAAGAGAAACATATTTGATAAGCAAAACTTTGTTATTTGACAAATCATAATGTGTTTCAAATGTATTCAAGCTATGGGAATAAATTATGCACCATATTTATCTGGAAATAGTTATAATTAACATGAGTTTTAACATATAAACTTTAGTATTATGTCATTGATATTGAAATTCAGAAAAATAAATTCTTTGACGTAAATACATCAACGTTCATTGTGTTATAATGTTCATGTCACAAAAATGTTGCATATAGTAATCTTTGATTTTTTTCTATTTCAATTATGTTTAAATAGATATAAATTTGGATTTTAAAAGTTTGTTATTTTCTTATGACAATGATGTTAAGCTCATATTTGAGCAGTGCATGTGAACTTTTATCATTTTTAACTTTCAAAGTTATACAAATTTGATAAAAATTGTTAATAATTAATTTAATATTCAAATGTTTTATAGGTTAAAATAATCTAAAAGCATATTATATGTTGCTACTTTTGTTTAATTTGTGCTAAATAGATCTTGCGTAAGAAAAAATGTCAAAATTTTCTACAATAATTTTCAAACAATAATAAGTTTAAAACATAGTTTCCATGATCTTTATTTTACAATAGTTTGTACTTAATACGTGTTTAGCAAATAAAATCTTGTACTATTTCATTGATATTCAAACTATGATAAACTTTTGTTTGACATGAACCAATCAATATTCGTACGTTACTATGCTCATTTTTCATTAACAGTTGCATCTAATAATCTTTTTTTAGTAAAATTATATTTTGAAAAGATATAAACTTTTGATATAAAAACGTTATGTTTATTTTTAAACAACATAAATAAATTTTTATTTTTTATTTTATAAATTGTTTTATATTTACTATACAATTATCTAATTCATTCACACTAAGTTGGTTGTTCCTAGCCATAGAAGGAACCACTAAAGCTAAGACCTCTTCTTGTCAATCACATTCCTTACTAAATTCAAAATGGCGAGTTCACTAGCTTATGTGGTGATATATGAGTTCACTAGCTTATGGGATGATATATGAAATCTCAATAACTATCTGATAAAAGTTTTCCTTGATATAATTACTTACTCTAGATTGTCCCTCCTTTTAAATGTTTATTCAATTATTTAAGTAATTTTTGGCTTTGACCTTCTGCAAATTCAAGAGAACTAATTGAGATAAAAACCTCCACGTGCACATACAATCCTAATCAATAAGCTAATGGAAAAATTCTTGGCCTAAATTGCTCTTTGACTTTCACTAATAAGTCAACCTTTAAATTTTTCACCCAATCAAACTCCTCCTATAGATTGGTTCCATCTGGTATGTTTCAAACAAGCCATAAAAAGGTATAGATTGCTACTATGGCTAACTATCAATAAAGTTTAAGAACTCATTGAAAACCCATCCAAAACGTGCCAAAAATGTGCCCCCTTTTCATTGTTTCCTTATAAATCTCATAACCATCTGTTTTACAAATGTCATTACTCTTCTAAAATCTAGTATATTACAACTTGAACTGGTGCCTTAAAAAGGTCAACCAAACTATCTCCTATCGGTGCCTTAAAAGGGTCAACCAAACTCTCTCCTATGTTACCTCCAAAATATTTTAGCCATAATGGTCCATTCTTATCAAAATAACTCTCTCACGCACCAACTACACCCTTTGGTTAGAAAGGAACAATTGATTCTTCTCTTACTCTTATCTCCAAATGCACTCACTCATATAATTCTCAGTAGGAAAATAGAGGTCTTCTTAGAAAAGTTTAAGATACTAAAAAAGTTCCTCATAAATCTATTAGGAATTCACACTAACTTTTACCCAGTATTATTTAGACTTAATATAACCTAGACATTTAGCAAGCAATCATACCCTCATATGCACTAAATGGAACCAAATTCAAATTTTGGTATGTCTTTAGTAGATATTGATAAGTCTCTTGCTATTGATACTTTTCTATTTCAATAGGAAAACTATACCCTCTTATGTAATAAATGGATCAAAATTTGAATTTGGTATATATTTAAAAGATATTTTAAACTCCTTTGCTACTAATATTTAAGGTTTGGAACATCAAATATGATATATCATAACTATTATGATTCATTTAGAGGCCCAAGTTAGGGAGAATTTACTCTCTAAAAAAATTGTCAATTTAAGAGAAAATAAAAATGCAACCAATTTAAGAAGTGTTGAAGCGGTTAAAATGCCAGTAGAGACACCTTATAAATCAATAAAACAAAAGGAAGATAAAGCTATTGTTATTAATGGAGATATTCCGACTGGTGATAAGGTTCCTAAGAGAGAAGATAGATGTAAAGTTATCATTTATAATTCACCTTAAGTGCTAAATTATCATAACTTATTGTTGAAATGAATGATTCTCTGAAACTACAGCTACTATATAACATTTATTACATTTTTTATAAATTTTTAAAGAAAGGATTTTGCCCTTTATTTTGCTTTATCCAATTTTAAAATTGAAGCCTCTCTCAAGTTATCACATCCTACTTTGAGAGGAGGTTAAACCTATCTATCCAATACTAAGAAGACTCATCCGACCTATGATAAATGAAAGGAGAATGAACTTGAGTTCTTGTAGAGGAATGCACTTGAGTTCTTATGGATGGAATTTAAACCTTTCCATGAAAGCCTCTAAGAGGAGAATCTGGTGAATTGAAGGAGGCAACAAGTCACACTAATGATATTAAACAAATGCACTATTTGGGAAGTAACATGAGAAATCATATTTTCTTTCATATTGTCAATATAGGGTTAAGTGTGGGGGAGGAATTGCTTTAGGATGTGCTTAACTAGAAAGTTTTTTTTCTAATTTTTTCTAAATGGATTAAGTTTTATGCATATTATAGGATTAAACAAGTAAAGTACCAAAGTAGCATAGATAGAATGGTTGAATTAACTTAATCTATGGACTTTAATTAACATTGACAATAAGTTTAAAAGAAACACAAAAATTTTCCAGTAAATTACTTAATATTATGAGTTTTGAGCTATATGAGATTGGGACATCTATATCAATCTATATTTTTGTTTATGTGTGATTTTCTTCTTTATGGATGTGTCTCTAAAACTTACATTGAACAATTTTTAGATTAAATTGATATGTACACTTATTTAAACGATAAAGGTCATCTTTGAATTGACCCTTTTAGCTTAGATAACCAACTTAAAATAGTATCTCTTGTCAACCCTTTTAAGCCTTCAAAACTCATCATATGAATAAAGCCTAAATCTCAATATCTTTACTTGACCTCAAAGGTTAGTAAGATAGTTGCATCAAATCACTTGAAGGGTTTTTATGAAAGAGAAACTAAAAGATAAGGACTTGATATTTCTATTTTTTCTCTATTTTTGTTATAATTGCCAAAATAAGTAACCAATTACTAAATCACGTTTTTGTTTTTTATATTATTTTATTTTCTTGTTTTTAAAATTAAAAAGACCATAACAACGTTAGGAAAACAAAAAAAAATCTATGTCTTCGTTTGTCTCGAAAACTTATTGTCAAAGTAGAGAAGTTATTGTTATAGCTAGTTATCACTTTTTTTTGTGGTTTTCCATGGAGTTCTTTCATCCATATCCAAACTTCCTCTCCAACTGCTTCACTCACAAATAAGGAATTGTTTTCCTTAGAGTTCCTCTTGTCCTAAGTCCCTAAGCTTAGTTCGTCGTGATTTCTTCTATTTACAAGTAATTGCCTTTTTAGTCCTAAGTCCCTAAGCTTAGTAAGCCGTCATTTCTTCTATTTGCAAGTAATTGCCTTTTCACCTTTTATTTTCTTAAGTTTTGATCTTTTGTTTCTATGAATATTTTGCCACTAATTTAAGAATTATAGAGACAGGCATAAGATTTTTTTTTATCATCATGACAATGTTTAGTTTTTCTTGAATTTGACTGTGTAGTGTGGCTGTCAAGTAGATTACATTAGTTGAATTCAAGTTTGTATTGAATGTACTATACATATAGATTGATTAAAATCTCATAAAACAAAGTTAAAAAACGTCACTGATTATTACCTAATATAACTTTAGCACTTGAGATACCAATAAAATTAATGAAGAGAGTAGTCTTCTTTTATGTGTCCATAGCAATCTTGTTTATTTTATTTTTTGGCCACAAAAAAATAGACAAAGCTTTGTAAGTTGGCATGATTTTTGGTCATGTGGTTTTAACCTAGTTAAAATAGAAAGATCAAATTTTGTTCATTCTAGTACCTCTTCTAATCCCTATAACAAATTTTATATTTCCATATATTGATATATTATAAGTTGGGTTATTGTTATATCTGGTTCTTTTGTAGTTTCTTATACGAACGTTTAGTTTGCTTAAATTCTGAGAATATTTATTGTGTAATCATTATGAAAAAGAAGTAAGTGGATGTTGATTAGCGGGTGTACCACTATGTCTACATGTACTCAAATATACTTTGCTTTGCTCACTAGTGTAAGTGACATTGTTTGTGGTAATATAGACTTTGAGTTACTTGCTTTATTTCTCACCAAGAGGTGGTATATCTTCACGAGGTTTTAGAACAAAGTGAAGGGTGAAATCAAAATACTAAGACTTATCAGTGCAAAATTTACTAAACTGTCTATTGAAATTTTTTAGTTACACAACTAAATAATGCATTAACATAGAGGTTTAAGATAATGCAAATCATATTATAGAATCCAAGGCAATGACAATGTTAATATTCATAGGGTCCATGTATTTGGTAGAGCTATAGAACATTTACCTAATGATCAATATATCATAGGATCCATGTATTTGGTAGAGCTAGAGAACATTTGTTTAACGATCAATTTGTTAGGCTTCTCAGATAGATGAAATGCATCCTAAAATACATAAAGATTTTTTTCATGCTGTATGCTTTAGGATTATTAATAAGAATCATGTTCATTAACCTTGTGTTTGCACCTATACTACATATTTGCCAATTCTTTTTGTTCTATCCTTTTAGCATCTTAGTAAGTTGCGGGTTATAATAAGATACAACTCTCTGAAGTTCTACCAAGCATCTAACATTTGTGCTTCGTATAGCTAATTATGTTGGAGCACAACCCATTAGTCCTATACCTATAACTAAAGCTCTCTGACCTCTTAAGTTTACACATTCTTTTATCAAGTTACTGAGGAGCTTGTGTACATAAAGGTATCTCCTATAACTAACTTTTTAAGCTAAGATAAAATAGAAATAAAAGATATAAATTAATAACATAGAACTCATGTGTAAGAAGTCAGGGAGTTGAGAGAGAGAAACCAAAGTGAGAAGAAACGTGAAATTTTAATCTATTTAATTAGGGTTTCAAATATTTAGAAATTAACCTTTTTGATTCAATTAGATTAATTAAGGGTTTTGGATATAATTAGTACTAATTAAGGATTTAGCAACACAATTATTGTTACAAAATAATTAAACAATTAAAAATAATCACCAAGATTAAGTTTTAAAATCAATAACTTGGTCCCCACTCATTACATGGTACACACATAAATGTAGAGTTCACTTATTAGTAAAAATATCGAAAAAAATATTACATTAGTGATAATGTGGTCATCTACTTATAGTCTATTTTGAACATTTTAAAAATGCTATAATTGACATTTAATGCTCTAGAATGTTAAGACTTGTATACAAATGACAACGTTAGGGATCAAAATGTCACTACAATAGAAATGACATTTGGCTATGGAAAAGGTCATCGTTAAAAGTCCCAAAATTGTTGCTAATAATCATTAGTGATGATTTATATTCGTCACCAAAAACTTCGCCAAATCTTTGTAACTAAATATAGGTAACGTTTTTTGAAAATTGTTCCTAATAGTTTTTGCCTATGCTTTATTTTCATAACAAAAAAACTATTAACGATGTTTTGAAAAATCGTCACCAATACCTTTTGGCTGCACTTAGTTTTCGTAGCTAAAAATTATTAGTTACATTTTTTAAAATATATTTAAAAGTTTTAAATTTTGTTTCAAAAAACATAGCTAAAATGTTAGCTACATTTCTGAAAATGTAGCCAAAACGTTTTACTTACATTTTTAAAACGTAGCCAAATGATTTTAGCTACATTTTGTAAAGTGGTCAAATTTTTAATATACATTTTAACGAAATGATATACCATGTTGAATTATAATTATTTTTGACATTTTAATCCATATTATTGTATATAATAATTAGATTTTTTGTTGTTCATTTTTATAAAAATATACAAAAATAATTGATAATTTGAAGCATTGTATATAAAAATAAAATATCATTAAATTTGTTTTTGTACAAGAATTTAATTACAACTTCAAAAAATACTTATATATAAAATAATAAATACAAAGATTAGTTTACAAGATATAATACAAATCACTCAGCCTCATTTTTATCTTCATTACTTGTATAATTTAGGCCAAGTAATTTTTTTAGGCATTTTTCATACTTGGCCAACTTTTTTTAGTATATTGTAATTTAACCTTAAGAGACTTGTTTTCTTCTTCAAGATTTTGACCATATCTTGATCTTGATGAGGATGAAACAGTTGGCTTAAGGTCAAACCTAAGATCTTTCATATATTCGGATCATATACTAAGCACCTTGTTGCAAATGTCTTCTACATTTGCCTTATTTCCCTCAGACATTGATGTTTACAGGAACTCTTGCATCTTATTCTAAAATTAAAAAATAAAACCAATATTCAATACAAATATTATAAGTTAGTACTAAAAAAATAAATAAACTTAAAATTTTAAAAAAATTATACTTACATAGTTATTTTGCGCTTCTTCAGACATCCACCCTTATTCTTCTGTATAGTGAGAGAGTTTGTAAATTGTGATCCTATACTCTTGTCCAGTAGTTCCTTCTCACTCTGTTTTATGAAAAAAAAATAATGCACAATAAATAATATAATATTTATTGATCAAATTAAAACTTGTAAACAAAGATCTTATATATTCATTTCGCAAGATGACAAATAATTTGGAGCTTTGATTATGAGGTCTTTTATTTTTCCTCTGTTCATCTTAACCTTCTAATATTTTTCCTAAAAGATGGTCGCTAAATCATTTAACAAGATTAATGGAAACAAATGTGAAGGGAAAGAAAACAAACCTGAACTTTGGAAAGGCCAAATAATCACAAAAATTGTTCTAATTTTTTTGAGACACCCATGTTGGAACATGTCTCCTTGCTTCGTATCAGAAGGAAAAGATTTGTAATACTAATGCAGTCTATAATGATGATCCCTGGTCTTTTGTTTCAACAATGAAGTGACACAGTTTGAAATACTAGGGTTGTCGATATCGATGACATTCAATATCATCTGTGAATAAAAAGTAAAAGTGTAATTAATGTTAAAATAAGTGAAACAATATTGCATATAGTTAAATAAATTGAAAATTTACCGAAACTTTATCCAAAGAATTCTCAAGCAAGTTGTCTTCTTTCAACTGCTTAGCATGTTTTAAGCAAGGTAAGTCTGTTCTAAAAATTATCCTAACTCACTAGACAATTTTTGCTGATTGAATCTTCTGTTATGGCAATTATCCCAACTCACTAGACAATTTTTGCTAATTGAATCTTATCTAAAGGACGACCTTATGAAGTATCAATATATACTAACAACTTTTTATTCATTTCAACATTCATTCGTTGCAACACACAATTTTTAGTTATACCTCTAACTCTTTTTCTGATGTTGACATTAGAACTTGACAACAAATGAATAATGATAACAAAATATGCATTAAACATGTAAATATATATTTGAGCATATTTTGAAATAGTTGGATTGATCAATAGGTAGTGTAGGCCCCACGAACCTGAAGCTTCGAGCTCTATACTAGTCATGGAACATGAGGTCCACCATGGTCCGACTTCTCCACACATCCCCGATCTTCACTTTAATGTGTCATTCACACACTTTTCTATGTCCACTGGGTTGGAAAGGTCGTTTTGAATGTGAGATTAATAAACCTGGAGATCCATCTGTACTAGTTGAGGTAGAATGAGGTTGTTACTGACTTGTTTCATTAATGGATGAGGTCAACTATTGCTGTTAGCTAGGAACTGGTTGATCTGGTTATTGTTAGGTAGGAATAATTTTGATACTTACCACCTTCTTTCCTTTGTTTCTAACAAGTTTCATTATATTGGATAGCTATAAAAACAAACATAAATTTTATTAACATTACAATACATCTAATCATCATTACAAATGTACATTCAATCGTTAACAATCCTTATTAACATAACTCAATCATCAACAATCCATATTAAGATAACTCGAACATCAACAATACATATTAACATAACTTAGTCGTCAATAATCTGCATTAATATAAGTTAATTATAAAAAATATGCATTAACATAACTCAAACAGAAACAATACGTATTAACATAACTCAATCATTAATAATCGAAATTAATATAACTTAATCATCAAAAATCTGCATTAACATAACTTAAACATCAACAATATGCATTAACATAACTTAAACATCAATAATCTGCATGAACATAACTTAATCATCAATAATTTGTATTAAAATAACTCAAACATCAATAATATGCATTAACATAAATGTTACTATCATTACATTTCAAACAATATAAAGAAGACTTCTATTACCTTTAATTATCATAATCAAGATCTTGAAAATTATCATCATTAATTACATTATGATTCAACTCTTCATCACTATTGCAAATAGGACATTCTTCAAGATCTTTATTGTCCTTCTAAAATATATCACAATCATACTTACAAGCATGTATTGATATATATCCAAATTTGAGGTCACTTAACAATTTCTTTGCTTCATAGTAAGATTTGCGCAATTTGTGTCCAACAGGTAATGTATCATTGAGCAAGTCAATTATCATGACAAAATATTAATTACTCCATTTATTATAGACCTCTAAATGTAACAACTTCACAATAAAAGATAGCTGTGAGAATTTCGAGCACCATGGATATAATTCTTGTTGAGCAATTTTCAATAACTTCCTAAAATTATCTTTTATAATACTACCAATTATGTTAAGCAAACCAGTTTCATTCATATTCTCCATATAATTCCCATAATCTTCTAACATCTCGCCAATCTTAACTCCTTCTAATTATTCAAGGGACATTTCTAATGAGGCATCCAACTTTTATCCAACTAGCTATACAATTAAAAATAAGTTACTAAATGAAATTTAAGTAAATAACATAATGATAAATCAATACAAGTTGACATGTTTTTAGGGGGTACCCTTTGAAACAAGAGAGGTGTAAAGTTTTTTAACTACTTAAAACATAGAGAGAAAATGGTAGTAATAAATGGAGAAGGTTGGAGCTACTGAGTAATCAATTTATAAATCAAGCTCTTTGATGTTGTTAAGGGCTTCAGGGATGAGAATATCTATTCGTTTATATTTGAGTTCAAACCACCTGGCATTGCATTCTTTCCATATTGTCTGAAAACACATATTAGCAGCTACAATAAGGGGTAATTGTAAGGGAGTTCTTTGAGTAGCTAGCCATTGGACTGTACTGGAGAAATTAGTAAAATGATTTGGCCATTAGCAACTGAGTTGTGTTGCCTTCCAGACCTGATGAGTCTCCTCACAGATGAAAAATAAGTGGTTTGTGTTTCTTCCTGAGTTAAGTAGAAAGGACATCATATATTGATGATCAAGTAATTGAGCTTATCAGTTGTATTTAATCTATTTTGTCTAGTGAGCCACAAGAGAAATGAGGTTTTGAAGCGGATAATTTTGTGCCAGATGATTCAGTACCATCCTACTTCAAGTTTCCTCACCCATAACTGGTCCCTGCTTTGTTTATTTGCGAGGAGATGGGTAGGCCTATTATACCATTAGAATGTATCAGGATGAAGAGAGGGAGCATACAAAGGTTGCAAGTGAGTGAGGTGAAATGGAAAACTTCATCTATCACCATTAATGAAAACTTCCATTTTGGTATCTATAGGGATATCATTAGGAGCTCTGTGCAACTGTTATGTATAGTAGAGATTTCTTTGGTCTGTCCAATAGGGAAATTAGGTTCCTGTTGCGGATGATGTAAGTCATATGGTCCTGTACAAAATTTCTCAAGTGCAGTAATTAATTCAAAAAATAAGAGTTATTTAGAGACATAGAGACATCCCAGATGCTTCGCCTTTTAAGGAAAAAGGAATGTATCCACCGTTGACATAAAGACGTTTTATCTTAAATAATCCACCATAACCTCTTCAATAATAGTGACTGGTTTTTGAGTTTAACAGAGATAATATTCAGCCCTCCTTCTTCTTTTAGGTAGCAAATATCAGTCCATTTGATTTTTACACTTCCTTTAACTCCCATCGACTGATTCCACAAGAAGTCTTTGAGTATTCTTTCTATTTCCTTGATGACACCTTTGGCAAGGAAAATATGTGAGCCCCAATAGATATACAAGGAACTCAACACTGATTTGATAAGTTGAAGTTTTCAAACAAAAGATAAGAATTTACTCACCCAGGATCCTATTTATCTCTGAATTTTCTCTATGATTAGAGTACATTTAAAGAAGGTAAGTCTTCTTGTTGAAACCGGAAGACCCAGATAGATTAAGGGTGGGCCTTTCTAAACCATACCAGTGAGTGACACTATTTAGGTAGCCATTGGAGCAGCTCCTTTGGAAATGGTAAAATGAATCTTATGGATGTTGATTTACAAGCCCGATATTGCCTTACATCTATCAAAAGCCTTCATAAAGCTCTGTATAAATTCAAGCTTGGCACTACAAAATAATAACAGATCATCTATAAAGGAAAGGTTAGTTAAACCAAGTTTCTTACACTTAGAATGGGGTTTAAACTTAGGATTCAAAGTCACTTCATATTGTATGATAGAGTTAAGAACTTCCATGCACATGATGAAAAGGTAGGGGGAAAGAGGATCCCCCTCCTTAAACCTTTCCCTGCCTTGAACGACTTTGAGGGGCTACCATTAATGAGGACTGAGTAAGACACAGTGGTGACAAATTCTTTAATCCATTGGATGAATATATCTATGAATCCATAAGCCTGCATCGTTTTCTATAAGAAACTCCATCGAACATTGTCAAAGGCTTTATGAAAATCAATCTTAATGGTGCAATTAAGAGTGGAGGTCGTATGTGAGTAACCCTTGAGAAGCCTTTGCACCATCAATATATTATTGCCAATTTGCCTATTACAAATGAAAGCTCCCTGATTATCATTGATGAGAGGGATAAGTGCTTTCCTTAGCCTAGTTACGAGGATCTTCGAAATAATTTTATAGAGAAAGTTTGTATAAGAGATTGGTTGGAAACCACTAAAGAAGGAGGAGTGATCACTTTTTGGAATCAAGCAAAGAAAAGTGTGATTGAGTTCCTTAAGAAGTACTCCGTTAGAGAAAAAATTCTTTACAACCTTCTTGACAAAGGGACCTGTGATTTCCCACGATTTTTGGTAGGAGTAGTCATTGAGTCCATCCGGACCTATGGCTTTCATACCATTCAAGTGGGTAAGAGTTTCCTCAATTTCCTTTTCATCAACTGCTTTAGTCAACATGTCGAAATCTATCAAGTTTAGTCTTTTAGAAATGAACGTCGAGAGACTTGCATTAGTGACAATTTCATAAGTTGAAATACCCAGCAAGGTGTTAAAAAACATGGTAGCCTCTTCTTGAATGTCCTGATAGTTCTGAAGCTGAACTTCCTTACCAGTAGAAATGGAGCATATTCTATTTATGTTTTACTGAGCTAGGATGGAGTTGAAAAAGAACTTGGTGCATTTATCACCCTCCGTAAGCTAATTCACTCTAGCTCTTTGTTGAAGGAATGAGTTGTGATTTTGAACTATAGACAGGTAGTGAGAGATGGCTTGTTTTTCATTAGCAAGAAGTTGTGGATCTTGTGGATTTATTGTAAGACAATGTTGGATTCCCATCAGTGCTTCAATGGCTTTAAAAAGAGATTGGGCAGTAGAGTCTCTCAAAGAATGCAGTGATTTTATTTCTTTTTTAATTGCCTTCAGTTTTTGGATGCAAATGAACTGTTTAGTTCCTTGAAAATAGCAATCGGATCTTGTTTTGCAAGCTTCAAAGAAACTTGGTGTATTAGCCAAATGATTGTTAAACCTGAAAGGGAACCTTCTAGCAACCGATGAGATAAGATGCTCCACCCTACTTGGGGTATGATATGATAACAAAGGATCAAGGAATGTGGTACCGCTGTCGAGAAACTGAGTAAACCAGTTGCCATTGACCAAGAAACGATCAAATTTGTTTTGTATGAACCAATGGGAGCTTTGTTTATTGGACCATGTGTACTTATGACCAACGGACTTCAAATCTGTCACTCCTAGCTGATCAGCACACGTCCTAAAATCATCAGAGAAATGGCGGAGATTACAATTACCATAGGCCTCAGATGGATATAATATAGAATCAAAATCACCACATAAGATCCAAGGCAGTCAAACGTCTCTATTGAGAGTGATTAAATCAAACCATAACGTTGCTCATTGGAAGCCATAATTACTAGTATAGATGATGGATGAAATGATATCAGTATTATCATTCAAAAAGGATAGTTTAAGGTGCAACATCTGATCAAAACAATGGAGAAGCTCAACTATAACTTCATCAGCCTTATACCAGACTATAACGCGACCAAGAAAATGGTGGGAATCGTTTGTAAACTTCTACCAACCTAAACCTAGATTAACATACCAACATTCTCTACTTTTATTTTGGTTTCTAGTAATCCTACAATGAGAGGACTTTCCCCCCAAAGGAAATCCCTTAAAGAAGCTTGCTTTGTAGGGCAATTTAAACCTCGAACATTCCAGATGATAATTGACATATTAAAGTTATTTGTTGTTGGAGCCTTTTATGCTCGTTTGAGATCTTCACCTTTCTACAGTTTGGAACTACATATTTTCCTCTTCATTGTCTATCCCCACTTTTGTGTAGATTAAATGGAAGGTGGGTGACTAGGCATTTCAGAAAGATTTCGAGGAAATGGTGATGTGCTCTTAGTGTGTTCATTGAAGAGGTCCCCACAATCAGCTGAGTGAATAATGGGGTCTGTAGTAAGTTCAGAAGGAGGTTCCTTCGGAGCATCAAGTGACCTTGGGGTGGATTCATTCTCGACACTGTTAGAGAGAATATGATTGTCCATACTATTCAAGGGAAAACCATCAGTGTTCTCAGTAGGATGATGATTCTGACTATTTGGAAGATACTCTTGGTCTGCAATTCCAGTGGCATTTATAACATGAGTTGTATCCATACCCATAAGTTCTTAATAAGTCCCTGTTTGAAAGATTTTTCTCGTAGCCTTCTAACTTTCCCTTGGATTTTAGGATGGGGTTTCCACTGATATAAAACTGCAATGTTGTCCTCTCAAAGTACATTCCACTCACCAAGTCTTAGAATTGGAATCGCATGTAGAAGTTCCTAGGAGAGCTCTACACTTACACAAATTCGAGCATAGCCTACCCTTTGGTGACGACCTCACAGAATCGTTACTAAAGGTAGACCATTGGCAAAGAAATAATAAAAACATTGCCAGATGGTTGACCTTTTATGACGATTTACTAAAATTGTCGTCAAAGTCCTAATCTTTTGGTGACGTTTTAGTATAAGCATCGCTAAAGGATGTGTTTAGCAATGATTTTATAAATCGTCGTCAATTCTTTTCATATATATATATATATATATATATATATATATATAACAAAATTTTGTAATATATATTTTCTATAAAATAGCATATAATAAATAGACTTTTGTGACACCATATAAATTTGTCAAATCATATATTTTAGAAGAGACAAATAAAAAGTATAAATTTATGTCATATAAATTAATTTTGTGTTTTTAGTTTTATAAATTTTTGAAATGACATTGTTGTTAGCTAAATTTATTTTTAGACTTATAATCATTATCTATAATATTAAATTTGATTTTTAAGAATTGATATTAATATTTAATATTGATTTCCATTTTTTACTATACTACAATTATTTTTAATTATATTGCATAAATAAAATCATATATGGTAACTAATATAATTTCATATGAATGTATAGATAATAATAGTAATTAGTATAATGATTTATGAATATATAGATAATAAATAATTTTCACATATCTTACTTGTCATGTTAGTCTATTTAATCATAATTCTCTATTTATTATATGTAAATTTTATATTGTTATGTAGAATTTATATATTATATATAATTTCTATAATTTATAGAGTGTAATATATAGGAACAGGTTTTGTAACATCCCGTTTCCGTATAACGGGTTGAATTATAGAAACGGGTACACGTGAGAAATTAGGAAAACACATCTCA
>JAOTAY010000003.1:20980784-20993355 GCA_025629805.1 Erythroxylum baracoense | reverse complement strand
GAATTAAGAGAACAACTCATGGGCATAAGGAAATTTGGGTTATATTTGTTGGAGTTAAAAATGCCCCTGACAGTATTCTAGTATGGTAATTTTGTTACGATGGTTAGTGATTATGATCACAGACGAATTATCGAATGTGCTTGAAAAGAAGAGAAAAATATTTGAATACTTGAGGAAATCTTATAGATCATGGAAGTGGAAATAATTATATGCCAAGTGTATAAGAAAATAAATCTTAGCTTGATCAAATGAAATGTGGGCTGTATCAAATCTGAACATGGCATATTAGGAGATCCAAAGAAAAGTACAGGTAATGATCAAGTGAGAAATCTTCAGGAACATATGCGAGCTGTATATTGGATACTAACCGAGACTGGTAAAGTGTACCATGTGAAAGAAATATTAAGGAATTATAACACCAATGATAATAGTCTCTTTGGGACTTGGAGATTTCACAGTAAAGACAATAGAGTTTCCCTTTAACGATTAGGATGCCATCTGTTGCACCAGCATAAAATGAATGGGTGTACCTAGGGATAATTATCGCTTCATGAGTTAAATTTTGAATATATGACTTGAAGTGTACAATATAATAGAAATTGCTTTGAAAGCTTGGGGACATCAATTGTACAGAACATTTTATAGATTGGCAAAGATTGAGGTACCTAATGAGGTTGCAGAAATTGAAAGTGATTGTGTAAATGAGTACTTCCCAATTAAGCTAGTATTGCAAATTGAGGCATTGAATAGGAAATATTTTACCAGGATATCTCAATTTAGATGTAACGATTATCAAATCGAGTGTCATAATGAGTGTAAAATGTTGACATAAAAAGGGGCAAAAAGGAAAGTATGATTCGTTATCGAATTAAAATTAGTTGTGTGTAAAAAGGACCGATGAAGCCCAAATTGAGGATTTTAGAATTAATGAATCTTATTGGGGAATTGAATCCAACTTTCGAGTGAATAATATGTATGAGTGGATGCAAGAAATAATAGAGGCAATATGTTCTAATAATTCATGGCAAAGAATGTAGAACCGAGGGATTGCACGTTTAAATTGCCAATAGTCTTGACTAATGAGACAAGTGTAAAGCTTGTATTCTGGAGTTCATCAGAATGTGAGATTAATGTATAGTGCAAATTGACTACTGGTATAGTAATCGTTATCCTGGTGATACTATTAGAATATTCTGTGATACCATTAGACAATAAAAGGGGGTCGTTCTCCTTACATTGAAATAGAGAGGACTTAAAGGGGTGATTATAAGCTAGAACAAATTTGGGATACTGTTAGTGAGTGAAATGAATCCGGAATCCGAATACAGTAGGCTTTAGAAGCCAAATAAATTTTTGGTGGATCCCATTGAAGTTATGGCATATATTAAGAATGATTTGCAAAGTAAATGTGCTAATACCGATGAGAAGTGAAATAAAGGATTTGTCTTTGCAAGTACCACCTTTGCTAAGGTGTAAGTAGTGGGAGATACATGAGTAAATAAGGTAAATTAAGCTTGACATTAAGTGATCCATATAAAAATATAACGATAATAGGACTTCGGAAGTGTGAATTGTTTTATGGTTATCAGATTCACAGTGTGAAATGATTAGTATTGTTCTGATCCGATATACGTGTTGTCGAGACTGAAAGTGAAAGGTTAGGTAATTTGAAAGTGAAAGTGTGATATATATAGACAAGGGATTGATAGACCTCTTGAATAAATCAGCTGTGGTCTTTTGAAAGAAAGTAAACGAGTAGTGAAGTGATATAGGAAATGGATAAGTAGATAAGCGAATGGTTACCCCTGCCTTATTTCTTAATCGGAAATGAATTTCGAGAATGAAAATTTTTTTTAAGGAGGGGAGAATTGTAACATCCCGTTTCCGTATAACGGGTTGAATTATAGAAACGGGTACACGTGAGAAATTAGGAAAACACATCTCATGCTCATGCATTTGTGAACAGTGATTTCTGTACATGAAAGGTTTTGGCGATGAAATATAAAAATCTTTGCAAAGTTCAAATTTTGACGACGATTTTTATATTCGTCGCCAAAAGTGAAGCCAAAACTACGTCATTTATGAAATTGAAAATATAATTACCCAAACAGAGGACATAAATTTAAAACCTTCCTCGCAAAAAGAGTCTTCAGATGCTTCCTAATTAGGGTTGAACCATTTAAGGCGATCTTCTTCTTCGAGCTGATCAAGTTGCCACGTATGGGTTCCTCTATCTTGTTTCTGACCTTTTCTTCTTCTTTTTACCTTTGGTCATTGTTTTGCAATAGGTAGTCATTAGCTTTTTCTTAGAGGAGTCAAAAATCACTCCCAACCTAGGTGAAAGCTAACTTTGAGGTATGAAATTACTTTATTCTTTTTTACTACTCAGTGTATTCTTGCTTAATCCAGATTTCTAGCTAGTAGTTAGAGATCATAAGGTCTTGTTTTGGAAAGACAACTTCGATCTCCTAGGTTCATCTATTTGGATTTCTTACATTCATTTTCTGTTTAATTTCTGCATCTTATTGATTACTTATGGTTAGCCTTACTGTTTCTGTACTTCACTCTTTTTTGAATTCCATCACTATAGCTCTCTCTATATCTAAGGGGGGGCTTAGAGGACCCAACTATTTTTATCATAATAGTGACTTTAGATGAAAGCACACTTAATTATGCATCTCCTAAATATAATACATACACAGTTAACATTCTCAACTTTATCATATGTAGTCTTATTTAATAGATCATAAAATTAACATTAATAGAATGTTAGAACATTCAAATAAGAAGTCTTCTATTCGTAAAGATGTCAGATCACTTATTAATCTATGCCATCTACTCTGGATTTTATTTATGTTTAATGGTGACTGGCAAGCATAGAATGTTCTTGTGCATGGGATTTTTTGGATGGTTAAAAAATTAAGTTCCAATGATCTTTGCTTCTTCTGTGAATATTTTGTTAACTGCATATAACTTCATATAATTTTTCATTTCCTTACTAAATTTTATACTCTACTTCTATGTTGATTATAATTATGACTTGTTTTTCTTTCCATTGACATTTCAAAATAAAATTGTTAATATAATAAATTCATCGCGGGATATCAATGTGGCGACTAGTTTTCGATGGCCGAAATGAGCTCTGATGGGAGGAATGCGACAAAATTCTCCTTGATGAAGAACAAATCGATTCACAACAAATCTCCTTATCAAAGTTTAATCACCCCTTGCCTTCAATGACCAATCTTTTTCTTCAAGGTTTTTAGTATCATTCGAATTAGCTCTTTTTCTTTATTATCTGTTCTCATTTTCTATTAGAAAGCTATTACACAAACGTTTGATTGTTTATACTATGTGTTGTATAAAGCTTTCTCTAATCTTCAAGAGAACATAGATAGAAACAGAGGCGATGGCAATGTCCTGATGGTCCGTACAGGATTAGAGAAATCGGTAGTTTTGGAACAGTCATCAATTGCAAAAACTATGATCAGTAGTTTTGGAACAGTTGTTGATTGCAAAAACTATGTCTGTTCATTATGACGATGATGGAGTCATTCAATCGAGTATGTATGTGTTCGAATTTAGGTTCTTTATACCATTTGATTTAGCTTTGATTGTTCTATACTGTTTGTTCCTTAAGTGAAAAGCACGGTACATGCGGTTCATCTAATTTAGTGATCCATACTACATCTAGGAAAGCATTTACTGTATCTTCTATTAGTTTAGTTAGAGCCAAGAAGTTGTTGAAAGAGGGTGTCGTTAAACCAACTCCTAAGAGAAGATCTTTAACTGTTTCAATTGATGTCTTCAAACGTGCAAGGAGTCTTCTTGAGAATCCAAACATAAGGAAATCCTTTGCCTTATTTATCGAGTCTGACATCACTACGAATTCAGAAAAATAATTATTTCTTTTTCATTTCGAAAGATTAGGCGTGAAACTTTATTTATTGTTTTGTCTGTAAGAATTGTCCAACTTCTAATTAAAATCTTGTATTATTTATCATATATCATTATATTATATTGTTCACCATACATCAATATTTATTGATTTTTTATAAGAACCATACATCATTATATTACAAATTTAATGTTAAAACTATTAGAAAATTTTGTGACACCATATAAAATTGTCAAATCATATACTTTAAAAGATAAAAATAAAAAGTATAATTCTATGCAATATTATTTAATTTTTATTTTGTAGTTTCATAAATTATTGAAAGGATTTGACATTTTCGTTAGCTAAATTTATTTTTACGCTTAGAATCATTGTCAATAACATTAAATTTGAATTTTTTTCAATATGATATCTAGTCACAAAATGATCAAGTCAAACTTAGTGAATTCATAATTATAAATAAGAGAGTAACTTTGTTACTTAAGTTTTTGGCGACGATTAAAAAATTTGTCGTCAAAAGTCTAGCTTTCTACAATGATACTTAAAGTTGTCGCCAAAGGCTCATAATTTTGTGACGATTCCCATAAAGCATTGCCTAAGCATTTAGCGACAATTTTGTAAAACGTTGCGAAGCAATAAGTCTTTGGCGACATTTTTAAAAATCATCGCCAAAAGCTAACTTTTAGCAATAACTTTGAAATCATCGTCAAATAAAATGTAGCCAAATCCAGACTTTGTTGTAGTGTGTACTTTCAGTCAAATAAAATTTATTTTTGTGAAGATTGCTAAATCACCAGAGGGAACAGGCTTAGAGTCAGTAGAAATTCAAAACGTTAAACCCACACTTGTTAGGCTTATAAGTAATGAGTTTAGAATCATTAAACGATTCTAATATGTAGAAATAAAGCATATAAAAATGGAAACTAATATCTGGAAAGTCAGAGTACGTGCTCCCAAAAGAGAAGAAAAGTAATAAAACTCTTTCTTCATTGGAATTTTAGTACATCGCATACAATCTTACTAAAATCACGCCCTATTATATAAAATGAACATTTTTGTCTAGCTAATAAAGTAGAAATAGTTTTTTTTAAGTAATTAATGAATTTCCTAATAGAATAATAGAGTCATTACATAGACAACTCCAAGCAATTATGGGTAAGCTAGCTGTAGTTATAGAAATTAAAGAACACTTAAAAAGAGTATCAACCATGATTTATAAGTTCAACCCCATTTTCGGCCTTATTGTGATCGAGTATTTTGTAAGAGCTTGTCGGAGTAATAAGTCTGCGTTTAGTCATGTAACCTCGTAAGTTATGTTTCAAGACATTCTTAACACCACCGAACAATTTGGCATTCTCGTTCTCCAAATGTAGTCAACCAGCATAGCAAAACCAGCTCCGAACAGCTTCTAATCTCCCTCCAAGTTGAATTTCACCTTGGTTGCCCCTCTGAGTGTGTCTATCCATACCTGGTTGTTCTCTATCAGGTTGAACATAATGATAGTTAGTACATTTAAATAACAGGCGATCTTGTGTCTCCATTGTACTTCCACATAGTACACATTTCAGATCAGACACATGAAATTTTAACTTGTCTCTTGTTTCTAACCTCTGCCGTGTTGCCACCACAGTATAAAGGAACGAGCTGGTACAATTTTTGAATCCCAAATAAATGTGATATTGGAACTTGTCAAGGGATCCCAATAATAACCTTTTACACGAATCTGCTATGAATAATTTGGACTAGTGTAGCTCTTATTATATAGAGTCGGGTTTGAATTGATCAGGATGATAACTTGGAAGATTTTCCATGATGATATAAAAACGCTTTGATGAATAAATATTCTCCATTTTTATCTTTAGATCCTTGATACCAGTGTGCAGTGTGTGTGCAGATCAACAGCTCTCCTTTGTTCGGGTGTCTTAGGCAAATTGAAACATACAATGTGTATTGACAATGCAAGTGAGACGTAAGAAAAGAGCGCTTGTGTATAATAATCCTCGGGAAATGGAAATAAATTATACTTGCATCAATCGACTTTAAATTTTTGCCAACTTATATGAAAATAGTCCATTCCCCTTATTTTGCCAGGCCAGTACAGCACATAATAAAATTAGTAGTTTAGCAGGGTACAAAACCCATTACTCAATCCTTAGTGGCTAAACTAAATTAAGTACAAGATAGCTAATCAAAGTTATATAAGCGGCCTTCAGAAATTGAATTCTAACAAAGTAGGTCTAGTGTTTTAGCCTCCTCTATTATCCACGTATACGATTTCAATTCACAAGGCCTGAAAATGTACACAGAAAATGTAGATTCATATAAACCGATTTTCATGTGTTCTGTACATGCGACTAAGAAAAACTTGTGACCTAATACACTGAAATTTCCCTCGAACATTTCATAAATTACATGCAGTTCAAAAAGGTAATGACCTATATCACTCAAGTCATAACCAGACTTAAACGGAAACCTCTTCCCATACCACATGAAATTCACGTGGATGAGCCCCGCCTGCCTCCTGACCTACCATATAGGTGACTATATTATAAACCTCGAATCGTGTCAACTCGATCAATAACATCCAAAGCTTTGATCCTGTCTATGTCAAAATCAATAACTGGAACTGAAGACGGCCTCCGAACTGGGAAAGGATCTTTCTTGCTTTCATATATTGGTGAGTGGCTACTACTCTTGCTAAGCCTGTGGTGCCTGCTTAGCCTCGTTTTTGCAGTATCAAATTCCTGACTCTTGCTTATCCCAGGTATTTTTCTCCTCTTACTCACACCTCTCAGCATCTCTTGATCTTCAACAGTCAACACGGGAGATGGAGAGCTCGGCTTTCCCGTACATAGCTGAATCATCTTCTGGTTGGGAGAACAAATAGGAGATTTCACAGGAGATCTGATTCCACCATTACCAGACCTTGCTTGGATGACAAGTTGGTGAAGCCAAACCACCAATTCAAGAATGTATGCTTCAGTCCTCTCTTTATCTGCATGGTGTAGTGTCTCTATTCTAAGCAAGTCCGTTTGTCCAACAGGCTTTCGATTTATCTCAGAACTGAAATGTTTTAGTTAGAAAAGCTTGGCAAAGATATACCAAAGTAAAAGAAGTGGATAACTAACATCGACTTTTATCTTACCCTGTATTTGCCCATTCTCCAACCCAGCCAAATCCATGATGAGCTCTAGTCATTAATAGCCAAAAAAAGAAAAAAAATTAAGGGTAGAATACAAGGATAAGTAATTGGAATCAAGGTGACAAAAGAGCGATGTAGGGAACTGATATTGAAAGCTATCGCATCCTCTCAACTCTACAGTTTCTCTCCGTATCAATACAACTTACAATTTACAGTTCTAACATTCCACATGGATTACTAACTAAAGATATTATCATAAGTCATGAACTTTTAGCCTGTTTATCAGGAGCTGCGTACTACAGCTTTGCATGATCATGCTTCCATTTCTTCTCACCTTAACGTTGCAGAGACTAAAGTTCATTATGGTTGTAAAAGAGTAACCAGAAGCATATCTGCTACTTTTCTTTAGATAATGAAGCCAATCATCAATTGATACAGGAGGAAAGTAGATCAAACTGTGGTAAAACAATTTTGATCCAGGAGGCTGTCATATCTTCTCACCTTAATGTTGCAGAGGCTACTAGTTCATGGTTGTAAAACACTAAGCAGATGTGTAACTACCATCATTAGTTGACAGCAGAAGAAAGTAGAGTCAAACTGCGGAAAAGAATTTTAATTGGAAAGGCTAGCAAATTTACTTGGTTGTGTTTGTCGCAATAGGAACAAGCCACTGCAAAGTTTTCTCCATTTCGGCCTTGATTTGTGTGACCATAAGCTGCAAGAGAACCAAACACAACAAAGTATCAATCATTAAGCTGACAACTGATAATAAGGGCTTAATTCGCAGGATTTTCTTTTTGCCATCAACCCAGTAGGAAATAAATACTAACTAAAAAGATTCTACATAAGTAATCTTTTAATTCTAGTTTTTGAGGAAAATCTGAAAGAGTCACCTCTTCTTTAACTTGGAATGACAGTAATTTGTAGCGCAATGCAGATTTGATATGTGGTGGCAGCCCCTGGTATAAAGCATCCCTTGTATTTGGAGGCACAGAACTTGATCGGGACACCTAAATATATCAAAGTCAACTCAGCAACAATCACTAAGCAATCATTAGTACCCACTAACAGTAGAGACCCTAAGTTTGCTCACATCAAAGCAAATGACAGAACAGATAAAGAACATCCCATCTAGATGAAATCACAAACTCACAAGAGTGTCAATTTGAGTGATAATATTAGCATAATGTAATGCAAGACCAGCAGACCCCAACTTCATATGATTGCTCATAGAACCCCTTATTGGTCCATCACCATCTGCATATCACAGAAATTAGAATATAAGAAAGCAAAAAAAAAAAGCTTGCATAAGCGCCATCCAATTAATGGAGTGATTGAAGCACGAAACAAGAATATGTATAAAATGCAGCAATCTTTTACTAATAGCATGTTAAGAGCACATGTGGGCACAGAAGTGTGCTAGATAGAGAGAGAGATGGGACACATGCATAGATTCAACAAATCATGATGTGACCATCATACAAAAAGTAAGTTTAAACATATTTATCAATAGACAGAATAAGTACTGTTACTCAAAAAGACTTCAGATCGAATTCTCTTTTCAGTCCATGGAGAGACTGAACAGTCTCCAAGTTGCAGCTAATTTATTTGCATTCATTTTCCATTTTGTCAATGAAAGAATGCAAACTGTTGGTTTCATAAGCACCTAGGCCTGCAATTAGCCATATGAAGTCAAGATAGACTACCATCTTCTATATAGAAACACATCTTCTATTATGTACCAACCATCAAGATAGACTTACTACCATCATCTACATAGAAACACATCTTCTATCATGCACCTACCGTCAAAATAGACTTAGTCTTACTACCATATTCTATATAGAAACACATCTTCTATCATGTACCTACGATCAAGATAGACTTATTGAAGCTTCTTTAGTTGCTAATCTTCAATCGTTGACATTCAATTGATATACATGAAGTATCACCAGAACAGACCAAAATTATTTTTCTATTATGACCTTAATTCCACCTAGTGTGAAGATACAGTGTGTCATCTGGCAAAAGAAACAAAAACAGCTCTTAACAAAGTTTAAAACGAAATGCAGAAAACTTACCTGCTGCACCAAAGGCTTCATGAATCTCCAAGTGCAAGAAATGTACAATATCTACAAGCTTCTCCATCACCTGTGAGAACAAACTACAATTATATTTGGACTTCAGGGGAAAAGAATAGATGGGGATGATAAAGAATGGAATTGTTGAATTTAATTATGAGGGAATCATGAAAGCTGGGCATAATGCTGCCAGTCTCAAAAATGCATGAGCGTCTATTTGTAGAAAAATCCTGAAGTTGAATGTCGAGAAATTTTGGTGATTAAAGTTAACAAGCATGACATCAGGCCATCTAATAGTATCCACCAAAGAAATTGCATATAATAAAAACTCGTACCTCTTCCAAAATCTTGGACCAGAGTGATTTCTTTTTCAAATTTTTCACATGCTTCCTTTGACTCTTTAACTCCGCCTTCAATATTGCAAGGCTGTCTCCTGCATGTATCACTTACAAATATAAGAGATATTGAAAATCATTTCTAGAGCTCCTGCTCTGCTAAAAAGTATTTTCTACAGTAGCAAATGTTAGTTATTGTTGCAGACAAAAGTAATGGCAATTGCTAGAGATACAAATCAAGCATATGAAGAATGACACCGTTTCATTTAGAGCTCCTTTACTATATACATAGGATGTCAAACACTGTTAGTAGCAAAAAGTGTTAAGGGATCTTTGCTTTTGGTGTGATGAGCAATATACCAAGAGTACAAGTGTAGAGAAAAAGCAATTTCATGTATATATGGTTGAGGAAGAAGAGTCTGTGGCAGAAGAAGAGGAGTCATGAGGAGAAGAAAACTCGGAGCTAGTATCTTCAAATGTCTCATCACAGGCTATGGTAGGAATGCAAGGGGAATGGGAGCTTAAGCTGATGAGAGTCGCAGTACTACACCAGAAGAGGAAGATAGATATCATAATAGACAACCGAGTACCCACAATTTTGTGGATATCTCTATTATTAAGAAAACAAAATGCAGCGTAAATAGAAGTGAAGCGTTTTCAGATTATGGTGGGAGGGGCCTAAAATTGACATGTAACTAGTGTTGCATGAATTTTATATAGTCAATGCAAGGATTGGAGTTTACAACTAAGGTTTTGGTAATTGCCTTAGGGGTTATGATGTTGTGCTGGGAATGCAGAGGCCAGTTGATCTTGATGATGTATTATGCAACTTTAGGAAAAGAACAATGACATTCAAGAGGAACAATCAAATGGTTACTCTTAGTGGAAGTCATAGCAAGGGATCCAAGGTGATTTCAGGAAAAAGACTTCCATAGGCTGCTGAAGTGTTCAAGGAGGGTAGCTGTATATGCTACAATTGAAAATTCCAATTGAATGTCAATTACAACAAGTTGACATCAGTGTCCAATGAACCTTATCACTTATCTCCCAACAAAACACAACCACAAAATTCACTTAAAGGGGCGAGTACAAGTCATTAACATCAGACCCTACCACTGCTCAAGGCTAAAAAAAGATGTGATTGAAAGCCCTATGCATGTGGAATGCCTATAGAACTTAAAGATTTGGTCCAAATAGCAGGAACATGTTGCTTAGGAATAGGTTCAGTTGTTAAATTCATAGCCGTTGTTTTCCTATTTAAATAAAAATAAATGTCAGTGATAGTTTCCTACTACTTAGAGATATTATCAGAGAATTAGGATGTAGTTAATTCCTAGTTGTATTTAAGTTCCTTTTGAATTGTGAATAGGGGAACTTTCCAACAAATCAATCTTGTGGCTCATTCTCTCCAAAAGTAAAATTCTTATCACACAATAAATATTCTCTCCTTTGACTGGGACCTATCATTATAGGTTCAGTATCATCTATCACATTTTCAAACTCCATGGAATGCCTGAAGCCATTGTAAGCAATAAGGATCCCTAATTGCTGAGCAAATTCTAGCAAGAGACTTTTTAAGGGGTCAGCTTGAAATTTTCCATAGCTTATCACCCCCAACATGAAGGGCAAACAGAAGTTGTTAACAAAATCCTCAAAACATATCTAAGATGCTTCTGCAATGATGCTCCTCACAAATGGTTTGAGTGGATTCTGCTAACAGAGTGCTGGTACAATATGAACTATCCACAACTATTAATTCAATCCCATTTGAGTTATTGTACAATTATTGGCAAGAGATTCAAAAATTATCGTTGTGGATAGGTTCTGAGGGAAAGTGAGACAGTTTTTGCAATAACAGAGTTCCATTTAAGAAGGGCTCAACACAGAACAAAGCAACAGAGTAAAAAGAAGAGAACTGAACAACAGTTCAAGGAGCTTGGGTACTCAAATGACAACCTTATAAGCAACAAACCTAGCAGAAGAGAGTCAATCACAAACTCTCCCCAACATATTATTGTGCTTACGAAGTTATCGAGAGGGTAGGCAAGGTCGCTTACAAATTGCTCTTGCCAGTAGAAACCTCTTGTTGACAAAACTGAATAGAAAAGCTAAAGCTCAAGTTCCATGATTTTATTCCTTGACTGATGCATCTTAAATAGGAAAAATACGGCCAATATGGAATCAGTATCATAACTAAAATACAACCAGTATATAACCTAAATTCTAATTACTTATCTGTACTAATATGCAACATCTAAACTACTTAGGTGTTGATTTATCTTATCCTGAATCTAGGATAAGATTTTCCTATTTTAATAAGATCATTATCTACTAGATATCACTTTTCCTAATTTACCAACACTCTCCCTCAAGTTGGTGCAAAAATGTCTATCATGCCCAACTTGCTAACTTCATATTCGAATGGTTATCTTGACAACCTTTTAATGAATATGTCTGCAACTTGTTGTGTGGCTGGAATGAATGAAGTACAGATTATTCCTACTTCAAGTTTTTCCTTAATGAAGGGCTTATCAATCTCAACATGTTTTGTCTTGTCATGAAGTACTGGGTTATGGGCAATACTTATGACTGCCTTATTGTCACAATACAATCTCATAGGAAAGCTTACTGGACTTTTAAGAACTTCCAGAATTCTTTGTAATCGTAGAACTCACATATACCTTGAGTCATTGAATTTTGTTTTAGCATTGCTTGTAGCAACTACACTTTGTTTCTGGCATCTCTATGTCACTAAGTTGCCCCAAAGGAATGTACAATGTCCAAACGTCGATGTTTTATCAGTAGTTGATCCTGCCCAGTTTGCATCAATATAGACCTCTAACACTCCACCTTTTTTTCTTTTTTGAAAACAAAGGCCCTTTTCAGGAGTGCCCTTTAAATATCAAAGGATTTTGTACACAACTTCTAGATGCTCCTCATATGGGGAATGCATAAACTGACTAACCATACTTACAGCAAAGGCAATATCAGGTCATGTATGAGACAAATAGATCAGTTGCCCTACCAATCTCTAGTACTGATAGCAATATGGATCCTAAACCCATATTGACATACTCTAGGAGACAGAGGGAGGAGAAGGGTCCGAATATGAATC
>JAOTAY010000003.1:20953402-20972066 GCA_025629805.1 Erythroxylum baracoense | reverse complement strand
ACCTTGGAGCTTGCTTAAGACCGTATAAAGCTTTCTTCAACTTATAGACTTTGTGCTCCTCTCCTTCTTTCTCAAAATCACGTGGTTGATCGATATAAACTTCCTCCACCAACTCTCCATGAAGAAAAGCACTTTTAACATCAAGTTGACAAATGCTCCATCGTTTATGTGCTGCCATTGCAATCACCATTCGAATAGTATCCCATTTAGCAACCGGTGCGAAAACTTCGTTATAATCAACTCCATGATTATGAGCATATCCTTTCGCCACCAAACGTACTTTGTGTTTATCAATCTCTCCACGTTCATTCAGCTTGGTTTTAAACACCCATTCAACTCCAATCTTTTTCGCTCCTGTCGGTAGCTCCATCAATTCCATCGTTTTATTTTTTTCTATAGCTTGAATCTCAAGTTTCATAGCTTCAAGCCATTTATCGTTTACAACAGCCTCTTCAAAGGTAATCGGATCTAGAGTAGCATACAGAACCATGTTCCTGGCTTCTTCATCTTCATCAGAAAGTCCCAATCCAACACCGCTTACATAATCTTGTTGCCATTCCGGAGCTCTTCTGTTTTCTCTTCTAGTCCTCCCTTGAACTGCAGCTGGAGTAATTGAGCTTGGCATTTATTCATTTGAAGAATCTTGAGCGACTTCCTCCATGTTTGATTCAATTACATTTTCTTCATTCTCGCTGTCACTATAATCTTCAAAAACATTATCTCTCCATTCCAATTCTCTGCTCACGTCCTCTGAAACTTTACTCCAATCCCAGCAGCTATCTTCCTCAAACACAACATCACGACTTATCACGATGTGTTTAGAGGCTGGATCGTAAATTCTGTAAGCTTTTGATTCATTGCTAACACCAAACATGATACAGCTGTAACTCTTGTCATCCAACTTCACTCTTTTTTGTTCCGGTATGTGTACATGAGCAACGCATCCAAATACTCGGAAATAGCTTACAAAAGGTGTGACATTACTCCATGCCTTCTCTAGTGTCTTCCCATTTACAGCTATCGTTAGACTCTTGTTCATCACATGAGTGCACCACTGAACTGCTTCTGGCCAGAATTTTCTTGGGACCTTCTTCTCATACAACATATTACGCACCGAGTTCATGATTGTTCTATTTCTTCTCTCCGCCACCCCATTTTGTTGAGGAGTGTAGGTTGCAGTCAATTGTCTTTGGATGCCATTCTCCCCACAAAAATCATTAAAGTCATGTGAAGTAAACTCTCCACCTCTATCCGTGCGTAGGCATGTTATGGACTCACCACACTCATTCTCAACACACTTCTTAAATTTTTTAAACACTCCAAATGCTTCTGACTTCTTACGCAAGTAATAAACCCAAATTTTATGACTGAAATCATCAATAAAACTTAGCAAATACCTTTTCCCACTTGTTGAGATTGGTGTGATTGGTCCACATAAATCAGAATGAACCAGCTGCAGCTTTCTTGTAGCTCTCCAAAAAATTTTCTTTGACATTTTCTTCCTATGTTGCTTTCCAATCAGGCAGTGAGTAGAGATTTTGCTTGGTGTGGTAATCGTAGGTAAGCCGTGAACTAATTTCTGAGACTGCATTGTTCGTAAGCTGTTGTAGTTTAAATGACCAAACCTGCAATGCCATAAGTGAGAAGCATCTTCTGTGATAGCTTCGAAACACGATGTAGTGAGCAGCTTTGATTTTGTGCTCGGTAGGACAGTAACTTAAAGCACAAACATCCGGTTCTTGGTCATCCTTGTTGTTATAATCAGCCCCCTTTGTGGATGATACAGTTTGCACTCTCCTCCTTGAATCTGATAGGCCTTTGAAGGTGTATGGGAGGAGGAAGAAGAAGTCCAATTCAGTCACAAATGATTCAGCCTTCAGCCCACGTACTGAAGATCCAGCTAAGGCAACTTGATGCCAAAGAAATAGAATAATTTTAGATGCTTTCAATAAGATTACGAGATGTTAGTTTGTTATAACAATATTCCGCGTAATCATTCGTGCCTATCTTATGAGAGCCAGTTTGTTATAGAGTTAGTTATCTTTAAATAGGACTGTCAAGAAATAGAAGAGGGAATTTTTCCTGAGTATTCAAATTGTAATCGTGCCTCTGAGGAGAGCATTGGGTTGGAGGGACGCTGCACCTTACAATAGCAGTTGGTACTTTTCCCTTTTATGTCATATTAAATACACTATCAGTCCACGTTCTTTTTGCTATGTTCTTTTCGTCATTACTGTTTGATTGAATCCGAGTTCCATCACAAACATTCAAGATTGCGTTCTTACCAAACTTCTTCCTTATGATGATATGTAAGAAATGAGGATAGGTAGAAATATTGAAGTTAATCAAATAATCTAACATTATTAATTAAAAGGTTAATTACAAAAAAATCTCAAATTTTTCACAAATTTTCAATTATAGCCTAAACTTTAAAAAGTAACAATTTAATACCCGAACGTCCATTTTTCTCAAATATAGCTCGAATTTAGTGTCTCCACTAACGGAGTTGATATGGTAAGCCACGTCAGATGTGTTTAATGAAACGCAGGATGCCAAGTGTTATGGATTTATATGTCATAATTTTGTAAATTGTCATTAATTATTATTAATTAAAACAATTGAAAGATGAAAAAATTCCTAACCCTAGTCCATCTGTTTGTGGCCACTCGTTGATATTAATCATTATTTCTCTTAAGGATATTTGATAAAGAATGCATTGAACAACCTTCTCCAATTTATTGTAAGCATCAGCTTTATGAGGAATCCATCCTTCAATGGCCTTGACAGCTACGGCATTGAGCCAAGCAGGCCAATTGACGACAACCCGCTCACCCTCTAAATACTTGTGTAAATTCCTCAAGCTAAAGCTCAACAAGTCGCCGTTCGAACTCGCACTTCCTGAGTCACTCAACTCGCTTCCCCAACTAAGCTCTCCCTTTTTCTTCTTTTTCATCTTGTTGTTGTTTTTGTCAATATTTCCACAATTACTCCTCTCAAACTCTGACCCGATATAATTCAAACCCGAGTTGAGCTTGCATGACTGTTCAACAGCCAACATCACTGAAACTATCTACTTCGAGCTCACACAACCCATCTCCGATAGAGATTCAAGTCGACAAGGGTCCAAAACCATCACTCTCCCTCACAAAGTAATAAGAAATGAAATATAAAGCTCTGAAATGGGCAGTTGGAGTTTATACCTAAAATCTTTGGAATGCTTTAAGATCAATTTCGAGTTTCTACGCTTATCACCCACTCACTTATTCACTAAACTTTTTTAAATTTTCATTTTCCTTTGAAATCTCTGTTCATTTCTCAATTTCCCAAGAATTGCTAAGAAAATGAGGTTGGACAATAAAGCGCAATTAACCAAATCGCCATAATCCACACAATTGTAAACTGCTTTCGTGGTGTACGATGATATACTCGTGATATATTTATGCAAACTTTGTCATTACCCTAGCCCATTTGTTAATGGCTTACTTCAGCAATGGGTGGCCACAAACATATAGGTTAGGGTTTGGAATTCTTTTCATTTTTAAATTGTTTTAATTAATAATAATTAATTAAAATTTATATATTATGACCTGTAAATCCATAACACTTGGCATCTTACAAATAAACACGTCTGACATGGCTTAGCACGTCCTAACAGCGGGCTATATTTGAGAAAAATTGAAAGTTTAGGTATTTAATTATCACTTTTTAAGGTTCTGGCTATAATTGAGAAATTGTGAAAACTTTAGGATTTTGTTTGTAATTAACCCTCATTTAAATTAAACATGTGAAGCTCGTGGGCATGTTGTAAAATTATTTATGGTCTCTATTGTAATTCTCACTCAAGGCACACAAGTAAAATAAAAAATAGAAAGTAAAATTTAATAAAGAACGTAAGTTGCTTAGTGAACTAGTATGTAACTCCAAAAAGGAGGACACTTAAAAGTCTTAGCAACATCTCTTTAACTATGTTTTCTTTTTTCAACATCCAACATAATGGAGAAATTTGCCTAAGAAAACCAACAGTTTGGAATAACCTAATTAAAAACCGAAGCGAGAAATGGGGCTACAAAAGGATTAGGAGCAATTTATAGACAATCAATAGGGCAAAACTAATTTAAAATGGATTCCTAACATTCACCAGTTTGTTTCCTTTGAATTAACTTTAGGACTCAACTGTTCACAAAAAGACAAAATAGATTAAAAGATCATAAAGAGTTGAAAGTTTAAGACTAACAAGATACTTGTTCCAAACACAATAAAAATTTCACTCCACATCACTAGAACAAGGTCTTTAGTTCTCCAAAGAATTGTTAATGAAGGTGCAACCAAAAGTTTTAGGTGCTAGAAACAATTATGTCAACATCCTTTTAAGCTTTCACTAGCCTATAAAGATGCTTGCTCCTCACTTATCTTTACAATATTTCATCACAATCAAAATCTTTTTCACTTTAAACAACTAAAGTACAAGAAGAATGCAAATGTAATTTTAATAGCAACAATAGAGATGCCATAAAAAAATTGGCTAAAAATCACTTTCCAACACAAAAAGTCAAGCATCTAGTGCTAGTTGGTCTATGTCAAGACATAACTACTACTACCTCTCCCACCTGCTTTAAGTCCCATCTAATATGCAATTCTCAATTCAAATGTATATGATTTCGTTCAAGGTCTTTTGCCTAACTAGATACTTTCCATCAAACATATAGAATAACTTTACACAATTGCAACACATTGAACATTGATGGCAGTGAGACATGGCAATGCACGTTGAAAATTAAAAGCAACAAATGAAGGATAATTCACATTTAAATACTTACAGCCGTATATTGAACCAAATTCATTAAGTCTTGCATGTCAGTTTTTGCTTCTTCCATCAACTGCTTTTCAGGAGTTACTTCTGCACCCAATCTAAAAAATCATGAAGTATAAATGAGAAAATTAAACCTTAGGATATTACAATGGAAAAAAAAAAAAGATATTACAAATCATGAGATGACATAGGACTCACTTTTCAAAGTAGCGATCCAAGTTGTGCCACTGGGGATCCTTGCATCGATTACCAAATCGTACCACCTCTCCATTAAAAACTTTCAGCTCAACTCTATATATAATATGTAGCCCGTTTATTACTATCATCCATGCAATAAATGATCTACAGCAACCCTACATAAGTAAAATGAAAAGACATAACTTTTTAAGAAATATATGCAAGAACTACCTCTTATCAACTGCTGAAATTCTCAAGAGCTCATCCATATCTCTTGAAATTAAACTTTGCACCCCTTCTGATTGAAGCACTACCTCTTTTAAATATGTAATATTTTCCTTTGAAAGAGACTGCATTAGATTGGCACCCTTAACAATTGTGTTTGCAACTTCAAAAGCCAGAATTGAAATTTTAATCCCTTTTGTTGTTACTCCTGAAGTAAAACCACCGCTAAGATTTAAATTTGTCATGCTGCTACCAAGTGTGTCCAATACTTCTACAGCCTTTCCAAACCCGACAGTACTGGCTCTACCAAGGATTGTGCTCACTTCAGTAACCTACAATGAGAAAAATTACAAAAAAAATCATTTTTTAATATAACCAATTTGCATAACAAAATGGACTGAACCCACCAAAACATGACAAATTTCTATCACCTATGACTATCAAAAATAATTTTGAGGTCTCAAAAATTTGAAGTTTTAGAACTTGGCATAGAATAACATTTTATTACTCCAGTATTTACTGAAGCATCAAAAAGATTATATAACACAGACATGCAAATCATAAGATCATAATTTTCCCCATTTTGGGTTTATAATCCTATGGCAAGTCAATCGTGTTTAGGAGGTTTAAACTTGGAAGGATCTATTCTTGTAGGGACATTAACTTGCAATCCTAATGAGAACTTGAAGATGATCCAACGATTTCATTTTAGTGATATCTAATATAATCTAGAATTTCAAGGCCAATTAGTAATGCCACAGTCTAATAAACAATAGCTTTTACCAAAGTCCCACCACCTCACATAACGCTTAGGAAAATCAAAAAAGGAGTTGCGTTTGACTTCTCAATTACTAAACAATATTAGCTGATTCACACTGAAAAATATTTTTTGTACCTACAAGATAAAAAAAATGTATAAATAAAATTTTCATATAAAATAACTAATTCAGCTAATATGATAAAACATACAAGCAACTTGCATAGATTAATATTTTCTATACACTTCTTTGCATATACTTGTAACTAGTGTTATAAATTCAATATTCATAAATATGTTATCAAAGTGTTGACTTTAATATATATTTTCAAAAATGTCCAATAATAAGAAACAATTTAAGTAGCTGTCCATTTTTCCTAATTTTTTGATATGGTTTGTATAAGATCTAGTCAAGGGATAACTCACAGAGAAATCCTCTTTTTGTTTGTTGGAGTCCTTCCCCTTCCTAAGACCTATGGCTGTTGCTTAGAAAACTCGTCTCCAATAAACTTTCTAACAATTTTTTTTAAGAAAATTTTGACTGCATTCTTATCCATCCAAATGTACTTCAAATAAGCTGAATATATAGTGTGTTTAGAAACTAAAATAGAATATGAATCTGCTAACTTATTTTCCTAATAAAAATAGACTTCTGAAAATAATAAACTTCCTACATCAGATAAATACTGCCGAAATAAGATAATACAACAAAAACATAAGAAAACAACTATAGAAAGATAAAGCAACTTCCTAATCAATTGCTACCATTAACTCCTAATTGCTCTCCTTGTATATTTCTTCCCTAAGAATGCATCTTGCATATCATTACTCCCTCCTAGAGAAAGAGCTTGTCCTCAAACTCAAACTTAGGATAGATCTTCTCAAAATATTAATGAAACTCCCAAGAAGCCTCCTCCCTCATCCTCTTCTTTAGATTATGCCAATTATATTCAAAACAACTTCATGCATTTATGTCACAAGAGAGTGCTTCGTCACAAATGAAGCAAAGCCCCTTTTCCCTTCATTCCTCCATCTTTGTCTTTGATTAACTTTTTACAAGGTATGTGTTTACTCCTGATACTAGTTGTTGCCTCGAAATTCCCCTTCATTGCACTTTTCCTTTTAGTGTTTTTTTTCATATTGATCCAAACGTGTTTTTTTTTTAAAAGAAAATGGTATTAATTGATAAATAATGGAAATAATACAAGGTAGACAAAAAGTTAAATTGATAAATAATGGAAATAATACAGGGTAGAAAAAAAGTTAAAGGGGTATACCCTTTACATTCCTTACACAGATATGTAATGAATAACGACAACATAGAAGTCAAAAAATAATGGAGCAAGCACACGTGTTCAGATGTTCACAGAAAATAATATATCAGATGTGCATTGTTGGTTGGGGTTCTTCACAATCAGTAGCTCACAGATATGTCGTATAATGTCTAACCGAATGGATTCTCCTGTTTAACTTTGATTTGCAAACCTTCTAAGATTACATTCTCTCCATAGTGTGTACACACAAGTCCCCAAAGCAAGAATGAAGATGAGTTGAGTATGTTTTGAACGAGTTGTCCCAACTGATAAGCTTTGCATGATGTCCGGTATGGTGTAACCAGGAGCAGTCCATTGACATTTCCTCTTAATCCTCTACCATACGTTGAAGTTGAAGGGGCAAGTGAAGAAAAGATGATCTCGGGTTTCTGCACGAAGCCAACACATAGGACAATCTCTATCAACTTGCAGGTAACGCAATCTGTCTGAAGTATTAAGCTTATTTTGGATAGCAAGCCAAAGAATGAAAGATAGTCAAGGAGTGAGTGCTTTTTTCCACACAATTTTGTGCCAATCAACTTCGGGGCTCTTCTTCTCAAGAGATACTTGGTGATTTTATTACTTAAGAGTCTGGATCGGGCAGCCTTTCCAATAGAGTATGATAGCAAAACAGTGGCTGAAGTATTTATCCGTGATGTGGTGAAATTGCATGGTGTTCCTAGCTCCACATTGAGCGATAGAGACCCACTCTTCACTACTAATTTCTGGAAAGAGTTATTCAAGCTACAAGGGACAGCATTGAGGATGAGTTCCTCCTACCATCCCTAAACGGAAGGACAAACAGAAGTGGTTAATAGGTGTCTAGAAACCTATCTTCATTGCTTCACTACCGAACAACCTAAAAATTGGTCTTATTGGTTGTCTTGGGCTGAATATTGGTATAATACTAACTATCATGTCTCAATTGAGAGGACTCCTTTCGAAGTCGTCTATGGTCGCCTTCCACCAACCTTGTTGCATTTTTCCCAAGGAGAAACTCAAGTCGAATTAGTGGCGCTAGCTTTGGTTGATAGAGATGAAGCCTTACGCCAACTCAAATACAACCTAATTAACGTGCACAATCTATGATGAAGAAATTCGTAGATGTTCACAGGAGGGAGGTGAAGTTTCAAGAGGGAGACTTGGTCTTTGTTGCGCTAAGACCACATAGACAGCTTACTATTGCAAGGCAAATTTATCCCAAGCTCTCTACAAGATGTTATGGTTCTTTTAAGATCATTGGAAGGGTGGGATAGGTTGCTTATAAGCTACAGCTCCCACCTACATCCAAAGTACATCCGGTTTTCCACATTTCCCCAGCTAAAGAGGGCAGTGGGCGATCATCCTGTCGAGTATAGTCTTCCTCAAGGTTTAGAGATGGACACCTTGGAATTAGTTGAACCTGAAGCAATCCTAGCCTCATGCATCACTAAGTCTAAAAGCAAAAATATTCAATAGTGGCTTGTCTGTTGGAAAGCTAAATCAGCAGAGGAAGCAACTTGAGAGGATGCAGAATTCATTAAAGGGCAATTTCCTTGTCCTCAAGGTAGGACAAGGTGCCTATTGAGGAGAAGAGAATTGATAGCAATGTTAGCACCTCTCCTAGTGATTATGTTTGTAGGATTGTGAAGGATTGTTTGGCCTGGATATTTTTCCAGGAGGGGAGCTTGCTCCGGATTGTCTATCTTACATACGTAAATAATACAGTCTCTATAGTATTTCCTATCACAGTTCAAGAACCTTTTAGCAACAAACAGCCACTTAAACCTCAATGTTTAGGCATTAAAGTGATACTAATTCACAATAAAAAGGGCACCTAGTGAATCTATAGAACTTTTCAACACACCATTTAGACTGAAGTTCTGAATTGTGAAGGATTGTTTGGCCTGGATATTTTTCCAGGAGGGGGGCTTGCCCCAGATTGTCTATCTTACATACGTAAATAATACAGTCTCTACAGTGTTTCCTATCACAGTTCAAGAACCTTTTAGCAACAAACTGCCATTAAAATCTCAATGTTTAGGCGTTAAATTGATACTAATTCACAATAAAAAGGGCACCTAGTGAATCTATAGAACTTTTCAACACACTATTTAGACTGAAGTTCTGAATTGTGAAGGATTGTTTGGCCTGGATATTTTTCCAGGAGGGGAGCTTGCTCCGGATTGTCTATCTTACATACATAAATAACACAATCTCTACAATATTTCCTATCACAGTTCAAGAACCTTTTAGCAACAAGCTGCCATTTAAATCTCAATGCTTAGGCATTAAAGTGATACTAATTCACAATAAAAGGGCACCTAATGAATCTATAGAACTTTTCAACACACTATTTAGCTCACCACAAAGATACGTACAAAATAAAATATATATTATTATAATGAAGTTATCTCATTGCAACCTCTTAATACAAAATAAGAATACTCTTGTCCTCCTAAACATTCGTTATAATATGTGTATAAAGCACACAAACTCCATGCAAAATAGATTTAGCATACATAGAAGAGAAAAGATAGAGAAGGCGTCATGATTTTAACAAATGTAAAGACCAAAAACAACAACTTAAACTAAACAAGTGTCCACACGAATCCACTCCAATAGGATTTTGATATGTTGAGATCAATTCTCCTTTCGCAACTTGAAATGATTCTCCAACTACCTCTTTCCACGATGTACATATAGATTTCAACATTTTGAGTATTTGTCCACTTAAAGATAAATTCATTGCCTTCAGTTGACCGCAGCTTTTGAATATCCTCATTCTAACAAACCTAATAATTTGCAAGGGATGGTTTCCTCAATCCAAAAATTAATATCTACTCAAGGATGCATTAACATAAAGATAATTACCAAAATACAAATCAAGAAAATATTGCAAATAGGGATTACATATCCCAAAATCAAAAGTTGATATAAAATTTTAAATTTAAATAAAAACAGCTCCATGAACCATGACCAACTACACAACGAATAAGCAATACATCATTTAGAATTACCTTTGCAACAGCTGCCTGTTTAGACCTAGTTGATCTAGATTTATTTGATGAAGCCCTTGACAAGCGAGGAATACCATCATCAGTAGCATCCATCCTTGTAGCTAATGGATCCACATTCATCTCCGGAAATGAGAAGGGTTCTCTTATTTGCTTACTTTCCACACTCACCTCAACAGGAGATGGAGCCACATTGCAGTTTATTTTCAGTTCACGGGATTGATAAATCAGACCAGACCTGTCGTTATAACCATTAACATGAGGAAAGCCTCTGCTGGGAGCATTATCCACAGTCGAGCTCCTCGAGCAAAGCCCCCCCATCGAGCTGGTGACAATGAATCGTAACTTACAGTTTGTCTCAAATTTCCACGCAAAATTCAGGAAGTTCTTCTAAGAAGCCACTGTAAAATGAAAACTTTCTATCGAATAACTCTCAGGTTCAAAATTCCATGCAAATTCAGGAAGTTCTTCTAAGAAGCCACTGTAAAATGAAAACTTTCTATCGAATAACTCTCAGGAGCTGAAGTCAACCTTTATCAGCTTCTTGCAGGATTTAGCATTACCACATAAAAACTGAAATCACGGTCGCTTGCTACATAAAAATGTGAATAATACCAATTTCGATCACCTATAGAGCTCCAACCCATTAACCCCAAGTAACAAATACTGCAAATCAAGTAAGCAGTCAAGCTACAAATTGGTAGATGTCAGTGAACAACAAAGAGGGGGGAGGGGTGAAAGTTCGGCATGCAGCAAACCCGGTTCAAGTTTCTTAATGAGCTACAAAACTGAAGAATCCACAAACCAAAATGAAGAGCAAAGCAGAAATCTTTATGAGAAACGAACAAATTCATAGAAAAATTGGTTAAAATCACAATAACAGCCTAGAACAGGAGAAAACAAGATGAAAATTAAAGCTCACCTGAAACAAAGCGAGGAGAGAGATCTGAGATATGGTTTGTGTATGCTTATGATAGGTACAACAACTAGAAAGATATAATTCAAATGTGTGTGCAAACTTACAGAAAGTATATGTCTTGGAGAGAGAGAGGGAGAGAGCAGCTATATGAAAGGAAAAAAGAGGTGTAATCGTGTAAGGAGGTGACGTTGAGGTAAGGGAGAGGACTCTTCAGCCTGCTGTAACTGTAAGCGTCTCTTCCTCTGACAACCCCAATCCAAAATCATTTCTAACAGTTCTTTTTATTTTTGTTCTCTCGTTTATCTTCGCTTTACAAAGTTAACATAAAATATAGAAAAACAGAGAGTCAACAAAACCCAAGTACCCAACTCAAGCCCACTTGTAATTTGCAACAGAAGTCGGTGGGGACCATACCTCATGTATTAGCTTCCGGTTTACCATTTAGCTCCGGTAAAAAGTGCCTGGGTTCGAGAAAGAGTTAATGTCTAATTAATAAAAAATGGGTGGTTAGTTATTGCCTATTATTAAAGGGACAATAATATTCTACTTTTGAAGAATTTTCTGTACTTTCTATTTAGTAAAAGAATAAAAATTGATTTTTTAAAAATATTTTTAATATTAATTAATTAAATACAATTACTTAATTAAAATATAATTAGTTATAATATAATTTAATTAAAATAATTAATTATATTATATTATAATTAATTACAATATATTAATCAAAATATAATTCATTCATTAATTAAAATATTGTAATTAATAATTATTATAAATATAATTAATTAAAATAATATTACTAATTAATTAATTACATTATAATTAATTATAACATAATTAATTAATTATATTTTAATTAAATATTATAATTAATTAATTATAATTAATTAGGCATTACATTAGACGTTCGGAGAAGATAATATGTTTGACCTATACTTCTAGTTGAGGTTTTTCAGCAATATCAGCTCCTTTACTTCAGTGATGATCGTAGATTTCAGGGATTCCATTAAAGAGACTTTTTTTGCAAACCCATTTGAAAGTCCTTTATCTCCATACGGTATATACACAAAGCTGCAATGCATGTGAACGAGGTTTCAAGTAAGCATTTTGGTTTGACATCTTTATGTAATATCTGTAAGAGAATTCCCTAGATCAGCTATAGACATTTCCGAGTGACATATTCCCATATGTTGTTCTTGAATGGATATCTAAAGAGAAGGCGGTTGCGCTAAAAACATTGGACAAGTTTTGTCAACTTGTAGGTAAGGCATTCTATTAGTAGTGTTGAGCTTAGTTTTAATTGTCAGCTATAGGATAAAAGAGATTTTTGGCCTTACTCCAAACAATCTTGTACCAATCAACCTTACAACATCTCCTTCTCAATAAGTTCTTGATGTTTTGTTCGTTAATTTGTGGACAAGTTAATCCTTCCAGTAGAAGATGTCTAGTAAGTTTGGATTAGAAGGGTATACAAGTTGTAGATGTCTTAATCTGTGGGAAAACTGCCAGGAATTTTCATTGATTACAGAGCTTAGTCTAACGTGTAGTGATTAGATAGGTGAAGTCCTTGAGCTGTAAAGAGAACACAGGACTTGCCCTTGGCTTGACCAATTGTCATACCAAAGTGATACCATCCTGCCATTTCCAATTCTGCATAAAACATCAACTTGTACTATAACTCTCAGCTTTAGTAACCGGTTTAGAAAGTGTGATTTTGAGGTATGTTTACTAATTTCCCATATGAATCTACCTTGGAGAAAGTATGAGTGTAACCATTTAATCTATAGAGATTTTTTGTCCACTAATATCCACTAGAATCTTTTAAGGATTAGTGTATGGTTTATAGTCATGATTGGAGATGTTCAGTCCACCTTTTTCTTTGAGGGAGCGTAGATTAGACCATTTCACTTTAGCTACTCCTTTAGTGCCATTCGGATTACTTTATAGAAATTTCTTGAGCAACCTTTCAATTAATTTGATGATGCTTTGGGATAGTTATATGTGGGAACTCCAGTATATGTGCAGAGAATTGAGCACTGATTTTATAAGTTACAGCTTACCTGCATAGGGAAGAGATTTGTTTACATAGGACTTAACTCTTTTTTTAATTTTTTAAATAAAAGATGTGTATTCCATGAGATTTGAGTCTTTTGGTTGACACAGGTAATCCCAGCTACAAGAATGGAGGGCCTTTGGATTGCATTCCAATAGTTTCTATAATGTGAGGTTCCAATATATTGGCACTTTGGAGATGAGGAAGTGACTTTTGTTTAGATTGATCTCTAGTCCAAAAAATCATTTGAAAGTTTCAAGAGCCCTAAAAAATGTTTGGATAGAATCTAAATTGGCCATGCAAAATAGGAGGAGATCATCTGCAAAACAAAGGTTAGTTAAACCAATTCTTTTCATTTTTTATGATACTTGAATTTGGATTTGAGTCATTTTTTGCTTGATGATTGAATTGAGAGTCTCTATGCAAAGAATAAAGAGATGGGGGATAGGGTATCCCCCTATTTGAGGCCTTTGGTAGCTTTGAAAAACTTAGTTGGGCTTCCATTAATCATCACAGAAAATGTAGCAGATGAGATGCATTGTCTTAACCATTGAACGAAAACATCTATAAACCCATAAGCTTTTAGCATTTTCCATAAAAACTCCCAGCTTACACTATTGAAGGCCTTATGAAAATCAATTTTCATAATGCAATTAGGAGAGTAGTTGGATCTAGAGTACCCTTTTAAGAGTTCTTGGACTATGAGAACATTGTCTTCAATTTGTCTGTCACTCAAATATGCACCTTAGTTCTCACTAATAAAAGGGGTTATTGCTTTCTTCAATCTAAAATTGGTGCACGTGATGGGTCTAAAATCTCCAAAATTAGAGGGATTAGAACCTTTAGGGATCAATTAAAGGAAGGTTCAGTTAATCCCCTTGAGAAGTACCCTATTTGAGAAAAACTTATGGACTATAGTTTTAACAAAATTCCTAATGATGTTCTAATATTTTTGGAAAAAAAATAACCATTAAGATCATCAGGCTTGGGGCCTCCCGACCATCCATACCAAAAACTTCATTCTCAATCACATTATCATCCAGGGGTCTATCCAAAGAATCAAAATCTAGAAGAGAAACTTGCTTCAGATTAACTTTACTAAGATCAATGAATGAAACAGTTGAAGAGCTAGGTGTGCTAGGGAGAGACATAAAATACCTTATAGCTTCATCTTGAATGCCTCGGTGTTTCAGAAGTGTTAATCCATCTTTAGAAGTGACTGAATAGAGTTTGTTACGGCTTTTCTTCACAATTATTGTGTCGAAAAAGAAACTTGTGCAGTTGTCACCATCGTTAAGCCAACTCACTCTAGCCCTTTGTTGCAGTAGAGAAGTTTAGTTTTTAACACCTTACATGTATTTAGAAAGTGCTACTTTTCTTTTTCTAACAACAGTTGATCATTTGGTTTAGAGGCAATCTTGGTTTGAATATCTTCAAGTTCTAATCTAGTTGAGTTTATAGCAGATGTAGTGGATGACATTGATGAGTTCAACACTTTAGGTTCAACTTTTATAACCTTCAGCCTTTAAACATAAATGAACTGCTTAGTCCCCTCAAAAGAGTAATCTACTCCCTTCCTGTAAGCCTCAGAAAAACCTGATTCATTAATAAGATAGTTATTGAATTGAATGGATAATGTTTAACAATTTTCTGGAACAAGTTCTCTACTATAATAGGAGTGTGATCCGAGAATAGTGAATATTTAAACTTGGCAATGCTATTGGGAAATTGATCAAACCAAATGTCATTGACAAGTGCTCGATCAAACTTCTTTTTAATATACCAATCTGGTCTTTGTTTTTTAAACCATGTAAATATGTGTCCCAAAAATTTAAAATCTATCACTCATAAGTCTTCCACACAATCTTTGAAGTCTGCTGAGAAATTCCTTAAATTGTAGTGACCCTGAGCTTTTAATACGTTGATGGTTGAGTTGAAATCCTATAGATCATCTAAGGTTTAGTGATTTTACTATTGATAATTTTGAGATTATTCCATAAAATTCTTCTCTAAAATAAAAAGTTGCTTGCATATATGAAGGAGATGTTCATATCAATGCTCTACTACAAAAAGAAGATGTTAAAATGCATTGCAAGATTATTTGAATCCAGAAAACCCACTCTAATCTCATCATCTTTGTAGTAAATGATGATTCTTTCATAAGCATGGTGATTGTGGTTGGTGAACATTTTCCATTAAGAACCCATAATACTTAACTTGCCAAGATTTTCTGACCTTATTTTGGTTTCAAGTAAACCTACCATAAGAGGCTTTTCCCTTATTACAAAGTCCCTCAAAGTTGAAAGCTCAGAGGGGCAGTTTATTCCTCTAACATTTTAAGTTAAAATTGACATATTAAAGTGACATGTGCTTAATTGATTATACATTTATTCCATAACACCTAGTAATTATTGCTATAAAATGCTTAAAGACATTCACTTTAGTTCATATTTGGTTTTAGGTACAATCCAGAAGCAAAAGAGCTAAAGTCAGTCGAAAGCACAATATTTAAGACGTTTCTTGAGAATCACACTCCCGTGTCTTCATGGAGCAAGAAGGAGAAGGATTAGAGCAAGAGGAGACAAAAAATGCCAAAAAGAATGAAGATGCAAGACTCACGACCATTTATCAAATTGTCATGGTGCAATATCCCATCACCGATGGGAATGGTAGAATAGTAGTTTTGAGTGGTCCATGGGTGTTTAGAAATGCCTTTACATGTTCATGCAAAATCTAGCCGGGAAATGTGATTGTGAATAAAAAGATGATTTGTGTGTATGAAAAATTGTATTGGAGAGGGGCATCTTGATTTTTCGATTTTCGGAGAATTTTAGAAATTTTTCTGGAAATTTCAGGGTAATTTTCGGAATAGGAAAAATGCCGAGTGGCATAATAATGATTTATCGGTAGCAAAAATGATTGTCCAATGGTACTGAAAATTTAGATACATGAATTTAGGAATATTTATTTTGAGCCATTGGAAATTTGGGGAGAAATTGGAGTAGAAATTGGAAAAACCTAAATGAGGAGTTTAGAGTGTGACATGTGGCAAGTGATACATGTCACTTGCCTAACATGCCACAATTTATGTTAATTAATAAAAATCATGCTCTCTTTTAGTTGTTCATGATACTTCTTCTTGGCAAAGGTTTTTTGTGCTTTAAGTGACATTTTTTCTCCATCATCATAGCTTCTCCTCTTCCTTGTTCTTCTTGAACTTATGATCATATTTTCCACTCTCTTTCATCTTGCTTTCTCCTCTTTTGGTTCATTAACAATCCTAACCTAAACCTCACCCCCTCAAGATGGTGATGGTCGTGTGTGGTAGTGAAGGGTAGAGAGTTTGTGAGATTGTGAAGAGTTGAAGAAGTGGAAGCTTAATAGGTAAGAAACATGTTTTATCTTATGGTTTTGTAGTTAATTATATTCTTTGTGATGTTTGTACACTTAATTGTATGAGAATTGTGTTAGAGTATATTGGGTGTGTGTGTGTGTGTGAATTTCTTGCCTAAATTGATGATTGATGAGGTAGAAGCTGATTATTATAATTTAGAGATGGTTTAGAGGGCTTGGAAATGAATTGACGTTTGAGATGAGTGTAGAAATGTTTGAAGGATTAAGTATATGTTGCTGCCAATTTGTGGATTCTTGTTCAAGTGGAGGTTTTGATTTGGTTGGGTTGGTATATTGAATGAATTGAGTGGTTATAGGTGAGGAAATGGTATAGAGAGGTAGAAGAAGAGTTGGATGAAAATCTGGAAATTTTGACTTGTACATGTTTCCATGTTTTTGCCATAACATTTTATGTGGATGTGATATTGAGATGATATTTAGCGTGAATTAAACTTGAGGAGTGTGGCTACATTTCTTGTGAAGGAAATAATGTTTAATTTTGGCTTGAAGAATCCCAAATTTGGACTAGAATGTGAGAAAGAGTGTAGGGATGGACAGTAGCTCGAGAATTTAGTGATCTGAAATTTTGTGAATTTATCTGGGTTGATTTAAGCAGATTTTGCTAAATTGGTCTTCATGAAAGTTGTGGCTTTTCTTGTTACCTTTCTATCTCTATAAAGTATGACATTTTTTCGATATAAGGGTTGAAAGTTATGACCTGTTGACTTTTGGATTGTCATTCCAAAGATTAAGGTGCTTTGTGTGTGAAAATGTTCATAAGTGTAGATTTTGTGGATACTGTGCTGTGAGGCCAATTCTGGACTGTTATGGTTTGAATTGGAGCAAGTAGCCTTATTGAAAGTTGTAGAAGAATGTGCTTTTTAATGATGTATAATATGCCATTTTTGGATATGGGAATTGAAAGATATGAATTTGTGAAATGTGGATATGGTTTAGGTGATATGTAACAGAGCAGAAACTTTGATTGAGATTTTGACCCTGTTAGGGGTTGAATTTGCTTTTAAGTTCTGCTTGAAAGTTGCAGATTGTGTTTTAATCTTTCCATTGATATAAAACATGGAATTTTTGAACAATGGAATAGGAAGTTATGATTTTTAGAAGTTGTGTCACTGTTTAGGATGGGATTTACAGGATAGATTTGTTGGAAGTGCATTTGGACCCATATAGAGGTGGAATTTGTCTGTGAGTCCTTCATGGGAATTGTAGGTCTTTCTATTATCTTTCCATTGATACCAAGTTTGTCAAATTTGGACCCCTGAGTGAAACATTATGTGTTTCGAAAGAGTATGTGTTTTGGAAGAGGAAAACAAGTGGAAAACAAAAAAAAATGGTAGTCTGAGTAGGGAGAGCGCTTCTCGCGGCCGCGAGACACTGGAGGCCTCGAACGGCCCTTTTCTTATTTTCCATCCGACCCTTTGCCATGCTTTTGCTTATAACTTGGCCATCCGACCTCCGATTGACCTGATTTTTAGAGGGTCGGATTCCTAAGCCATTTATCTACCTCTCCATGAGACTTAGTGAATTTTTTTGATTAATTTGGAAATGAAGGGTTGAATTAAAGTGAGTGGATCGATTTAAAGAATATGAATTGATTATTGTCTGAAAACTTTCGGGTTAACTTTATAATTGATACCGGGTTTATCATGAACATGCATCGTACATATTCCACAAACACACATGTGCATAAATGAATGCTTATAAGTGTGCAAAATTACTAATGTTTGTGCAATGTATTGCATACACTGGTTGTGCAGGTTAAAAGTCCGCAGTCAAGCGTTTCCAAACTTTGGAAGAAAATGCTAATCTGGAGCGTACTGTGAGGAGACCTAGATGGTCTCATTTTATTGTTTGTTTGTTTGAATTTTGTAGTAATTGACTACTGAATGCTTATATGAATATAATTGCCTGTGTTGAATTTCGGATAGAAGGTCCGATGATTGTGAAATGTGGATGTGATATTGAAGTGCTACTTGAATGTGAATTGGATGAACTATGTGTAT
>JAOTAY010000003.1:20923757-20953302 GCA_025629805.1 Erythroxylum baracoense | reverse complement strand
GGGACAGTTTAGGCTCTCGGTCACAACAAAATAACAAATGAAAAGTGAGTCTCATGTGCATTGCATATGCATAAGATAATTGATTAAGTGTATTGAATGTGAATAATATGAAATGTGAAATGATGTGAGATGTGTGAATTATGTGTTATGTGACTGGGTGAGCCATCGATGATGGTCACTCATTGAGTTCATAAAACTCACCCAAAATTTGCAATTATTTTTCAGGACTCAGAAGAATACCCCGTGAGACAGCGGGAGTATATTTATTGCATGTGAGTGAAAGAAGAGGTCGGGATCAGTTCGTGTCTGCATTGCATTTCTTTATTTTCTACTGAATTGTATATTCCACAAATTTTTGTATCTTTGTAATTGAATATTACGATATGTAATAATTTTTTTAGAATTGGAAATGTTTTGTATTTGTAATGGGCCCAAATGGCTATTGAAAATTCTATTGATTATATTGTTTTGTTGCAAATGGGTTATAAAACAAAGTGGGCCAATTTAGTTATCAAATTTCGCGTTTTATATTATGGTTTTAAAAAAATTGTACTTAAATTTGAATGATCGAGTGCTATAACATGCCACCCTCGCGGGGCACGAGCTCGGATATCACCATCGATGTCGGGTTCGGGTCTTGCTGGAGTGGGGTGTTACACATGGCCATGACCACCATTGTCGCGCCCATGACTCAACATACATCACTGTCATAACTCAACCATACACGCTCGTGAGTTTTAGACAGCTATCTTGAACCCGAGTTTTTAGTATAAATGCAATGTTGTGACGACTGAAATGTTTATAAAACATTTTAAAAGTTTTGGGAGAATGAAGAGAGGAAAAGCTCACATACCTTGGAGACCCGTGAAGGGATAGGCTTCCCAACGCCAATTCGAAGGTGATATCGATGCCAAAGAACCCGTTTAAACATTCTCTTCATTGTGTTTGTTGTTATTTCTCTCTTAGGAATTGATTATATTATCTTGTGTTTATTGAATTGGGTATTGCGTAAGAATGGTTGAATGCTCTATTTGATTGTTTTTATGTATGAACTCATTGCTAAAATCGAATATAATACCCAATTGTTATGTTTCCGATTCCTTTGTGGTAACTAATGGTTTTGAATCATTAGGGATAACATAACTTACCCAAGCTTATGTAATTGTTGCCTTGATTAATTTATTTTCCTAACTCGTAATGCATCTGTCCAATTCATGAAGCATTTTAAGTGGAGAAAGTAAAAGTGGTAACACCTAAAGATCAAAATTTTATCAGGTGATGAAGAAAACAATGAGTCAAGCCAATGACAGTAAACAAAGGCACTGCTTAGGAAGCAACCTAAGGGGAGCTTGTTTCTTTTCCTTTACATTTTCCAATTTTTTTGTTAAATGTCCCATCACTTACATTTAATGTTACATTGGGGACAATATAAGTTTTAATTATAGAGGTAGGAAACTTGCTGTTTTTTGCTTATTTTTAATTTCTTTGGTTTTTACATTTATTAAAAAAATATGCACTCTCTCTTTTTCGATTGCTTCTAAGATTATATAGTTATAATTAGATAAGTAGAATTAACTAAAAAATTCATGGTAACTTGAGCTTGTACTTTTACTCTTGCAGTTGGCCAATATAGGTTTCCTTTAGAAGCCTCATGACTAGTGGGTAAACATAAACCAATGAAAATTTGAGCATTTTAGACTAATACATCTATATCATTCTCATTGTCTTTTACATGCTAACTTTGCTTTGACATTCTATTTTATACCAAATTTTGATCACAAACATTAATATGGAAATGATATATGCATTCTTTGTTTTACGAGCTACATTAGCCAAATAGCCAACCTAATGACATGTTGTTGTTAAGCCCCTTGAGCTTTATTAGCCTTTTATTTATGTGTTAACTGCATTAAAAGCCTTAAACCTTCAATTTTTATCTTTATTTTTGTCTGAAAAATAATAAAAATGAGGAAAATCATTTTTCAAGTAATTTATTTTAATATTTCCTCTTAAAGTTGTATAGAATGGGTGACTTGATTATGATGTAAATAAGGGAGAAGCTGTTGTGAAGGCTCACTCTTTATGATTATATTGGATTGCTTATCATTGATGTTATAGGTTATTTTTTCTAATTATTTGTTGTTCATATGGTTTATGGTGTGAAGTTTTGAATCTAAGTTATGTAACTGATGGTACCAAGGATTAATTGGATGTTAATTTTTGCAATCGATACTCTATTGATTGTTTTTCCCACTTCACTAATTTTGATGACTTTTGAACTACATGACCCAAATATTTCTCACCTTAACATTTTGCCTATTACAACCTAGAAAATTCTTTTGATTCGTGTTATGCATGTGAATTAGTGATGAAAAAAAGATATGCATAATCGTAGAATGTCTTAAACATGAAAATGGTTTGAGTGTATCGATAGATTTATCTTATTTTTAAACATAACTTGTTAAAGTCTATACTACTCAACTTTTGAAGGGAATGGTTGTTGATTAATCATAGAGTAAAAATATTGAATATTCAATTCTTGCTATAGTTTGAAAGTTATTCCTTTTTGATGATTGTCCATTCTTAAAAAAATATGGTTAAAGAGGAAGTGTTCTGATTTTCATTTTGATCTTTAATTTTGCCCAAGGATAGACAAAAGTTAAGTGTGGTGTAACTTGATAAGTGCTTGATTGATTTTTTATTTATTCCCTAATACTTAGTTATTAATGTTTATAATGTGTCTAAGATACTTATTTTGGTTTAGGCACAAGTTAGATGAATAAGAACCAAAATAAGCGAAATTCACACAACTTTTCTTACTAATATTAATTAAATAATTGAATTAATTTGAAGATTCTAAACAATTTTATAGGCAAGTGTCAACATGGCTACTTGTTAGGGACACGTTCACTCAACAGAAACTATGTATATACCAAAACTTACAAAAACCCAATCTTTTCTCAAAGCTACTAGCATTTTATTAAATTAGCCTTTTTACTATTATTGTTGCCACCATTCCTTATGGCTTGTTTTGTTTTGTAGCTATAGTTTAAAGTTAGTGATCATTAAGCTACTCTTCAAAATTGGTTTCTTTTACTAAAGTAGAGCTTCCACTTCTTTCTAGTATTTTGTAAAGGAAATGCTACTAATCTTCACTCTCCACCTGTAAGCAAATCTCTATCTCCTTTCATTTTTAGCTTCTAGCATCTATACCTAGTCTAACACCGTGAATCCATTTATCTTGTACTCATCTTACATTGTTTTAGTATATTGAAATGGGAAAAAATATATAATGCTTCATGTAATTAGAATAAAGCTTTAGCTTCAGCTAGAAGTTGAATTACATCCTCTAGTTATGCATTATTCTTTTGTTGAACTTGACTGAATCATTAAGTCAAATAAACTTTCATCTAATACATAACTTCATCCCCTCTACAATTTCTCTTTAGCCTCTTTCCTATCCTTGGAAACACCTTATGTTTATTTTAAACATATATTATATATACATTAGAGCCAAAAATCAAAAGGATTGCCATTATGTCTTCTTTAGAGAAGCTTATATTCTCCTCTACCCATACTAGAAATTCTAAATAGGTTATATCTTCTTTATCTAGATGACATAATCTAACTGCTTCTCTTTATAGAGTTGTATTGAAGTTACATTTAAAGAAACATTATAGTAGATTCTCATTATTGTATATATATATATATATATACACAACTTACTTAAGGTAGTCATCCTATCTATAGTAAGAAGCTATAGTGTAAATGGCATTCCAATTAGGAGAACTTTATTCTATACTAGTTTATGCTAGGTGAATCTTTGTCCCTTATTCCTTAGAATTTCCTTGCAAGATTAGTTAGTAAAGACTCCAAGTTAATAAACAAAAATGTAATAATCGACTTGGTCCATGTTTCGTTGAATAATTAATTTTCCCTAATAAGAGCTTTAACTTAAGAGTGGATAGGAAGAATTATAAGCAGTTCATAAGCCCTTTAAGTGTTAATGATAGGACCAGTGCTATACTAATTATCATAATAGAGTGAAAACAGAAATTAAAATAACAATATACAGATAACATTAACAATAAAAATAAAAATAACAAAAAAATAAACACATAAAACAAAATAAAATTGGAGAAAATTTTTTGGTTAGATTTGGATCCTAAGGAGATGGAGGTGGTGACGGTGTGTGAGGTGGTAATTGAATACCCTAAGGTTCGAAATACTGATGGACTCAACGGATTTCTCAAATTTGGCGTCTTTGTGTACGCATCACTTCCTTTAATGTTCTGTTGGTTTCGGATATCGCATTTAAAACCGTTGTCCAGCGTTGGTCCTCTTCTTTTGATTCCTCACTCATTGATGCTTCCCGTGGTTGCCTAGGTGGCCCAGAGCTCGAGCTTGCCTAACTCGTCTTGTTCTGCACATATGTCTTTTCATTTATTTCCCGCAGGCTCATGTTGGTGGAGTGAATGATCTCTACCTGAAATAGATGATGGTGGTCAAGGAAATGAAGCTCCAAAGTCCGCTGCTCGGTTTCGTCTCCCTCATCTTATGACTTATTGTGCTCTGTGAGGCTCCCGTTGGGCCGATTGCTTAATGCGAGGCATGTTTGGGTTGAATTTAGAAAAATTTAGAGATTGCAAAATTTTAGAGAGAAGTGAGAGTGTTTGAATATTGGAATTTTAGAGAGACAAATTAAAAATGAAAGTGAAGGTGAAAGTTAAATAAGAATTGAATAAATAGATGGTAAAAAGGATAAACTAGTAAAGTTGTCACTTAAAATTTGCGTCCTTCCCTTTTTGTTCATAGTTGCAGGCCATGATCATGACCTGCCAGGCCACGATCGTGGCATGCGGCGTACCACCGAAGAAATTCCCATCTGTAGGCGATGATCGTGACCTGGCAGGTCACGGTCGTGGCCAGTGCCTATATCTTGACACCAAGAACTTCTTCTCCCAATTCTTTTCTTCTCTCAGTTCATAATTCTTCTTTACTCCTCTTAATACGCTTGCGTACTCTTCTGATGATTCCAAAATTCTATTCCTCTTTTTTCTTTTATTGAACCAAAACAAGAATAAACCTAACTATCAAATTCAACTAATCTAACAAAATTAAACAATAACTAATTTTTCCATGGGTTGCCTCCCATGCAGCACTTCTTTTAGCGTCGGTAGATCGAAGCTTCTTGTAAAGCTCACGGTGGTTGGAATGACTAATTTGATGATAGCTTTGTTATTAATCTTAAAGTTTAAATATTTGCTACCATATTGCGACTTCCACCTTCCTTGGGGTTTTCTTTGCCTCGCCTTTTCCTTCACGACCGCTTCTTTCGGAAAGCATTTGCAGGATCCTCAATGTCTTCCCATTCTCCTCAAGGTTTGGGTTTGTTGCTATCCACTGGAGTTGAAGGAGCTTTGTACTCTCTAACAGTCACCTTGAAGGTTAGTTGCTCCTTCCCTACTCGTAGAGTCAGTTTGCCCCTATCTACATCAATAATTGAGCGCGTAGTGGCTAAGAACGGTCGACCAAGAATAATCAGAGTATCCTCATCTTCATTGATATCCAAAATATAGAAATATGTGGGAAAGATAAAATTACCGACCTTGACCAGCACATCTTATATGATTCCCATCGGTCTCAGTGAAGTCTTATCAGCCGTCTTAACCAAAAACTTTATGGGCACTAACTCTCGTAACCCCAATTTAAGACTAAGAGTGTAGAGCATTGCATTTATACCGCGCCCAAGTATACAAATGCCCTATCTATGATGATCTTGTTTATACTGCAGGGGATGAAAAAGTTCCCTAGATCATCATTCTTCACTATGTTGGCAGTGTTTTCCAGTATTTGCTCCTTCCCCTTCTCTGTGACGGACTCTTGTAATTTCAATTTAGATTGTATTTGTTCCATCATTTCCTCGACTTTGTTTGGCTCGATTGCTTATAACGTTCCTACTTCCCTCCTAGCATATAATTCCTTCTGAGCAAAAAATTGGTGCGAGAATACCTGTCGATTTACTTGCACCGATTTGCTCATAGTCTCACGTGGAAGGTAGTTTTTGACTACTTGACCTTCTCCTTTTTCTACTTCTTCCAGCTCCTCGTCTTGCGTCTGGCTTACAACTATGATACATTCCTTCGGGTTCGACTTGGTATCGCTTAGAAGAGTTCCAACATTCTAAGTTGACATTGCTTCAGCGAGCTGCCCCATTTGGACTTCTAGATTGTGGATGGATAAAGTATGATTTTTTGTGATTTACTCGAATTTACTCTCGAGCCTCCTATGAGCTTCCTCCATTCCTCCTATCTTATCAAAATTTTGTCCAATTTCGAATCCATCGAGCTTGTCTTGTCCTATTGGAAGCTTGATTGTCCTTGGGGTCTGAACTGCCCTCCATTGTTGTTGTTCGACCAGGAGAAGTTTGGGTGATTCTTTCACCCAGGATTATATGTGTTGGAGTAGGGATTATTACCCACTCCACGTCCAAATTGAGCTCCCATGTAATGAACTTGCTCTAAGTTGTCTTCTCTCATCAAATAGCGGTCCATCGTATTATGATCCAACTGGCCATATAGCTTGCACTTCAATTGCATAGCCTTTACCGTAGTTGAGGATGACGCCTTCATATTGCTGAGTTGTCACATCAAGTTGTTAATTGTAGGTTGCATCTCCATCATCTGATCGACAACAAAAACTCCCTTATTCTCCCTAAAGTTGGTAGGTTGCCTACTACGTTCACTAGCCCATAAGCTGCTGTTGCTGGCCATCTCCTTTATTAATTCCTCTGCTTCATCAACCGTCTTCCCCATTAAAGATCCTCCCGATGCTGCATCGATGGTGCCTCTAGTCTGTGGGTTTACTTCATTATAAAATGTCTGCAGCAGGAACTCCTTGGGTAAATTATGGTGTGGGCATCTTCTCTACAGATCCTTGTAACATTCCCACGCTTCATAAATAGACTCCCCATCACCTTGTTAGAAATTTGTAATTTCCTTAATAATCTTGGTGGTCTTCGTTAGTGGGAATTATTTATCCAAGAAGGCACGCACTAGCTAGTCCTATGTCGTGATGTTAGCAGGGCTCAGTGAATGATACCAAGCCTTCGCTCTATCCCCAAGCGTAAAGGGAAGCAACCTAATTCTTACTGCTTCTTCCGACATCTAATGATATTTGCAAGTATCACAGATCTCGAGAAAACGCATAATGTGAGCCTTTGGGTCTTCATTTGCCAGTGCATAGAATTGGGCGTTCTGTTGAAGCATGTTCAGGAAGGTTGACTTAATTTCAAAGGAGACTATTTATATAGGTGGTCTAGTCACTCCTTGGTTCGCAGGATTGAACCCTGGCCTCATAAAATCCACGAGGGTCCTTTGGTTTTGGCTACCAGGGTTGACTTCTTAATCCATGTTGCGTTAGAACTCCTTGGCCATTTGTGCTTTCTTGAACTCTTCTTTTTCTTCTTACCGAGCTTTCCTAAGGGTTTGTTCTAATCATGTTATGTCAAAATTTGATGTCTCAATTGCACGACTCGAACCCCTTATGACTCCTATGTTCATATAAGAGCACAATTCCTAAGTAAAACTATCGAAACACGAAAATAAAAATTAAAAACTATCCTAATGCTTTAAATTGTAGAACTAAGTTGCCTTCCCCGGCAACGGTACCAAAAACTTATTCGCAAGGTTATACACGCGCTAAGTTTTACTATTTATAACCTCGGTAAATTTCGAAAGCATATAGATCATTCGTGTAATACCTAAGGTGTCAATCCTATAAAGAAAGGAACTAGTCCTAAAATCTAATGGCAGCTAAGTTCGCAAAAACTAATTTAACAACTACTGCAAAAATTTAAATCAATCGAGAATCAAATACGAGTAATTAAAGCACCCAAAGAATAAACAAAAGCAAACTCACATAAATAATCTGAATTTCAACTTAGAAGTGACCAATTGAGACAAAAGGGGGAATCTATTTGAAATTAAAGAAAATCTACCCAATTATGAAATTTTCGATTTAATGGGCCTTACAAGATTAGTTAGTAAAGACTCCAAGTGAATAAACAAAAAAATTTAATAATCGACTTGGTCCATGTTTCGTTGAATAATTAATTTTCCCTAATAAGAGCTTTAACTTGAGAGTGGATAGGAAGAATTATAAGCAGTTCATAAGCCCTTTAAGCATTAATGATAGGACCAGTGCTACACTAATTATCATAATAGAGTGAGGCTCCTTCTCTGTTGCCTATTTTACATTTAATTCATTCACCAAAATTATCCCCAAGTTTTAAGAGATGCATGGATAATTATGAATATGAATATTTGCTCTTGATTTCCCAAAAACTCTTCCCATTTAGAAAGTAGGTATGTATCCATTTAGTCCATAATTGTTCCTTGTTCTCCAATAACCTTCAAATTCTTTTAACCATAAAGACTTTATTGCAAAGGTAAATTAGATTGATCCCTAGACCCTATTCCTCAAAAGGTATACGAATCTGATTCCAATTGACCTTAGCTTTAGACTTACCCTCCCTATATCCTACCCAAAGAAATCTTCCAAATATTTTTTTATAGTTTTCACCGATCCTTTTGCTAGGAAGAAATTCAATGGCTACTTAATAGGTAATGAATTTAACATAGAATTGATAAGAAAAAGTCTACTAGCTTAAAAGAGGGACTTATCATGCCAACTATGGAGTCTTCTTTGGATTTTATCAATTAAAGGGATGCACTCCATGTATTGGAGTCTTTTTGTTAGATATTGGTAATCTATGATGAACAAAATGGGGTTATCTAATTTGAAGCCTGGTGATTGTTGCTCGCAAGGTTATGCACGTGCTAAGTTTTACTATTTATAACCTTGGTAAATTCTGCAAGCGCATGGGTCGTTCATGTAGTACCTAAGGTGTCGATCCCACGAGGAAGGGAACTAGTCCTAAAATCTAACGGCAGCTAAGTTCGCAAAAACTAATTTAACAACTACTACAGAAATTTAAATCAATCGAGAATCAAATACTAGAAATTAAAGCACCCAAAGAACAGACAAAAGCAAACTCACACAAATAATATGAATTTCAACCTAAAAGCGACCAATTGAGAAAAAGGGGGAATCTATTCGAAATTAAAGAAAATCTACCCAATTATGAAATTTCTAATTTAATGGGCCTAGACGATCCTAGAGTGAATTACTCGCTCTCGAGTTATAATTCTTAACCCTAATTAATAATCCCTAATTCAAATTATGAAAATTGCGATCTCTCGATTCGTAATTTGTCCAAAACCTAAATTAATTCTAACTTTGTCTATTAACCTACTGGGAATCTGTGCTCGATCTCTCGTTACACGACTCTACTAGTTTGATTCAATTCTCTACCTATCGATTTACCTAACTCTCGTTAACCAAAATCGATGATTTTCACCAGCTCACCCTCTTAGTTTATTGCCCAGTTATGAAGAATCAAATTGAATCACAATAAATCGAAATAAAATATAATAAAATCAATTTTATTAATCTTAAGAATAAATAAACCCGAAGGTGAGTTTAGAAAGAAAAATCAACACTCAATGACAAATAATTCTAATCAATCTCAAATTCCATACATCAATGAAATCGAAATAAAAACTAGAAGATACTGTCAGAATGGATCTCAAAGTCGTGACTGTAGGAAACCACCTATTCTGGGATGTATGTCGTGTCAAGCGTATCTCCGTGCCTCTCTTTTTTTGTCTCCTTCCTTAATCGATTGATCTCTATCTAGGTCTTTCCTCAGATTTTTGGCAGAATCTCACGTTTATACAGCTCTCTCGGCTCTCTAATGTTTGTTAGTGGCTGTTAGGTATTGTTCTATTTATTCGATAGCAGCTTTAGGTCAAACTTGAGGTCAAAATGGTCTGCAAAATAACCCAAAAATTGAGTTTTTGTGTCAGTCCGATGTAATCATGGCTGGCACTTTTTTCTTTCTGTCACGATCGTGGCCTGACTTAACGCTCTCTGTCATGATTATGGCTCCTGTGCACGATGGTGGCTCCTGGTGCACGATCGTGGCCTGGCTGCCTCTGGCTCTTCCTCTTCTGTCACAATCGTGGCCAATATGCAGGATCGTGGCCTTTGTCTTTTAGCCTGAAACTCTTTAAATCATCACCATTCTTCCCTATTTATCCTGCAACACTAGCACACACATCAAGGTATCTAAAAAATATACAATTTAAGCTCAAAGATTCAAACTAACCCATGAAAACACTTAAACACAAAAACTAATCTAATTACGCCCGAAATGCATACTCAACACTCAATTTAACACAAAATACTTAACAATTTAAACCCTAAATCATCATATAAAACACTACTATCAATTGTAGCGAACCATCCACCTTGTTGGGAATTAGTTGAAAGGATCATATAACTCCTCTTTCTTAAGAGCTAACCTCATTAACTCCTTGCATGTTTCTAAGTAAGGCTATAAGAAGACTATGAGTAGGTCATCTATGAAAAATAGGTTAATCATGTTAAGCTTTTTACATTTACTATAGAATTTTAAACTAGGATCATACCTAATGTTGTGATTTATCAGCCTTAACAAAGCCTCCATGTATAGGATGAACTGATAAGGTGACAATTGATCCCTTTGCCTAAGACTTGTTTCTCCTTTGAATAAACTTATAGGCTCCCTATTCACTAAAACTGAAAATGAGATCAATGTGATACAATAGTTGATCCATTTTCTGAATTTATCCAGAAAACCCCACACTTTTAATAGTTGTTTGATTAGCCAACTTATCAAATCATAATCCATATGGAAATCCACCTTAATAGCATAATTTCTATAGTATTTTTTCCTATTTTAACCTTTGAAGAGCTCTTATACTATCAAGATATTATCGACAATCATTGTATTCTCTAAGAAAGCCCTGTAAGCCTCATTAATCATAGTTTTCATAACTGCTTTGAACCTTTATGCGTGCATCTTTGAAATTAACTTGTAAATATAATTACATCATGAGATAGGCTAATATTCATATAAGGACTTAGGATTAAGATTTTTAGGATGGGTAATCTCCTTCAACATTTGCGTTAGTAACTGAATCCCTTATTATTAACCATGTCTTTTAGAAGAAGCATCTATTTATTCCATCCAAGCCTAGGACTTTATCCAAATTCAGTTTAAAGATCATCTTCTCTATCTCTTGCTTATTCAAAGGCATATTTAGCATCTCAAGATGTTCTCTTGTGAACTTGTTATTGATGCAAGATTCTAGTATTTAGATGGTTGAAGAACTAGGAGTTAGGGAACCCAAGGACACTTTGAAGAAATGCTCCACCTCTATGTTGATCTCATCTTAGGATGTAATAAACCTCCCATCCTTTAGGGCTAGTAAGCATATATTGTTGGAATTCCTCCTAGTCATGATTGAGTTATGGAAATATTTGGTGTTTTGGTCTCCATGTTCTTTCTAACTAGCTTTTGAAATAGATTTTGATTAAAAAGCATATGAGCAAATTGCGTAGTAGATGAAGATTGGATACATTTGATCTAGTTAGAGTTAAAAGTGACTACAATTCATCTCAAATGTTGATCACCATAGTTGGTTATGAGAGACCATTTCTTTTTGAACATCTATAAACTTGAGCATTTATCACCCTTGAATTTAGTCTCTAGAAGGCCAAACATCATTGTCTTTAATAAATTGATGTAATCAAAAACCATATTTTGTTTTCTAGGCTCATTCAAGCCCCTAACATTCTAGGAACAAATATTTATTAGCTATTATGGTGGTTTGGATAGTCTATTCTCTACTTTTCACCCTAACTTCTTTCTTCCAATAGGTTTGAAGCCTTTACGAGAACCAATAGGGGAGCCCCTTTCTATAGTGTTTCTTGGTTCAATTATTAGGACCAATGGAGCTAGTATTATCTAATGGTTTATTCATATTATATTCAATGCAAGTAGAAGTTTGAAAAATTGCTTCTTGCTCAGAAGATTTCTTAATTATAATCTCAGGTTGTTTAGATATTAACAATTTCTTGGAAAAAAATAATACTATTTATAATCATGTTTCCTTAATTTCCTTAGTGGGAATAACTTCAATACTTATAGAACAACAGGCTCAGGATTAGAGTCTTAGCAGCTTAATGACTGATCATAAGCAACTGTGGACTTTGGATTGTAGGATATTCCTAAACCTATTACTTCATTACATTATCATGTTTTGAATTTCCTCTCATTAGGCCTCCAAGCCTTTCTTTGTTGTTACATTGAGGGTCTCCACTAGCATGAGACTCTAATAGAGTCTTTAAATAGGGAGTCATCCTCCTAAAAACCTAAAAATAGAGATCTTTTTTGGTAAATTATGATCATAACTATACTAATGCAAATTCAAGCATATTCCACTCTCTTATGTAAGGAAGTGGCTTCATCCATGCATATTAGTTTATAGATAAAGCTTGCCAAAAGGCTAAGCCTTTGGTGCACCAATATTTAAACATAATTTGGTGGAAATTAATAGTAAGATCTATTTTTTTGTATCGTCTATTTTGATCATTGGCCTTCACATTTGAAGTAATATTTGAAGAATATTGAAATACAATAGACCAAATTATATGATTTTAGGACCCTTTCCTTAATAGCAAACTTAAATAAGAACAGTTGGTCCTTATTCAGGAGCATCTGTAGAAGCTCTTTAATTCTTTAATGCTTTATAGCTTATAGTTTAATGATGGGGAAGGCAAGATGCTTTGCAAAGAAGAAACCAACCATTATTAATGCCTAAGACTTATGTCCTTCCTTAAGAACAACCAATGGTTTAAAGAAAACAAATTGTCCTTCCATAATAATTGGAGGAATAAATTGAATATTATAAGTTAAAATTTGTTTACTTTAAACTTCAAGTTAAGAGGCTTAAAACCAGTAGGTCCCTAAGGAACCTAACTTTTCTTAGAGCTTAAAGTACAATCAGAGAGAACAAGATCTATAAATTAGCCTATTAAAAGGTTGAGGATAAACTGGTTTGACATGGAGGTGAACTGGGAGAAGCCTACACAAAGGCTGAAGGAGAGGGAAAAAGTGGAAAGTTCGAAGGATTATGTAAGGGGAGACCTATGTAGGATTAGAGATGACAAGTTCCATATATTAGAAAGAAAAAGAGTTATGTCACCCTTTTAGAGAAGTTTAAAAGATCATTCTAGAAACAGTAGGTAAATTAGGTGGTAACTAATTAAATAAGTGAGAAACTAAAAAATTCCCCTTTAAAAGACAAACACTAATGTCAAGTAAGAGTGAAGGAAAAGGAAAAGCTAATAGAGTAGAAGAACAAGGAGAAGAAGCAAAGGAAATAGATGAGCTATGATGAAAAACATATGCAAAATAAGCATGGAGAAGTTGGTGGTTAGAGAGAGAAAACCAATGATCAAGATAAGATCACAAAAAGGATTACAGTGAATTTATTAAATCTTGACGTGCTTGATATCTGTTTGTTCTTAGTTTTTTATTTGAATTGCATATATTCCCCGTTAATCAAACTTGATCTTTTACATATTAACTTACTAATATAACCAAGGCTAAAAACAAAATATTAGTTATATTATATATTGTTATCATTAAAACCATAGGTTAATATTCACTTAGTTTAAAAAAAGATTAGTTTAAGGTGAGTCCATAATAACACCCAAGCTCAAAGGTAATTTAATTAATAACTTAACAAATAATAAAAGAAAAATCTTTCTATATGAAATTGGCTCCCAATTAACTCACTAATTACTAATTTAAACTCATAACAACTCATTGGTATCTTATAGTAAGGTATGATCATCATTTAACACCACTTAAATCCATTTATAGTCAAAACAACCTAATATCAAGAAATCACACGTCAATTCAATTAACACCCCATATAATTTTATAAAATCCCATCTTCTACCAATTCTCATCTAAACATAATAATTAGAGTTTAAAAAGAAACTTGAAATCTAATCAAACAAATAACAACAACATGGCATACCAAGAAAGTCCTTAATTAGCAATTTACATCTCATAAGTTCAAATAACCATTCACAATCTGAATTCAAGCGTTAAGTTACACAACCTAACCCTAAGACAACTCGACCACGTTTAATTTCCAAAAATACCTCAAATTACAATTGACAAGTTCTTATCCATGCAATCCACAATGAGGAATATATGAAAATGAAATATTAAAAGGATAAATATACCTTGAATTCATCATAATGGAGGACCAAAAAAAAGAAAATGCTTGAATTTCATCCAAAATCCCTAATCTATATAATTGTGTCTTCCTTGAAAATTACATATAAAACTTACAATTTCATGTTTGGTGAGTGAAAATATGATGAAGTTGAAGTGGGTAGATCTAAATTAGGTTGAGAAATTAAGGGATACTAAATTTTATTGAGAGAAAGTGAAGAAATTTGGGAAATTATTTGCTTATGTCTGACTAAATGCTAGTTTGCGATTGAACAAAATACATATATGATATCATATAATGGTGCTATGTTGGTGAGATAGATGTGAAATGGTTCAATGTTTAGAGAACATAAGAATAACATGATAATGACATAAAAACATTTTTGTTAGAGTAAACAAGGAATATACATGGGTTAGTATTGGTTAAACAAAGGAAGTGCACAAAGACAATATGAACCTCTGTTGGTTTAGTGAATAAACACATAAAGAAATAGAGACATCAGGGAACCAATATAAGCTACATATAATTCCTGTTCCAACCATATTACTTAAATTTTAAAACTTATTTTTATGGTAAAATGAATATGGACCCTTGATGATTACGTGTTACCAAACATGGGGATAACATAATACTACTCTTGTAACTCTTTAGGACCATGTTTCTTTGTGATTATTAAAGATTAAGGCAAGATTAAGGGACGCAGTCATGCATACAATCGTATGAGTGATCATATCCACTCTGGAAACCATAAATTTGAGCTATAAATAGATAAAACAAAGTGAAAAGAAGGGAATTGAAAAGGGGTTCATATAAGGCTTGAGAAAACACAAATTGATGGACTAGAATGATAGAGAAAACAAAGAATAAGCAAGGAAACATATTTGGGGTGGGTTTTCATCGATCTAAAGTGTATTTCATAAAGATTAAAAGGGATTTCAGCATGGTTCTTTTAGTTTTCTATTTTTTCTTTAGTCTTGATGTTATGATTATAAGCTAAACTTTTATTGGGAGTTGAATTAGATGAACCCTGGCATAGAACTTGTAGTGATTTTATTTTAACTTAATTTATTCTTTAGTTTTGTTGAGATACAAATATGTGTTCTTAATTATTCTTGTGTTAATATTTCTAGAGAACTATTTATGCAATTGAGGTTGAAAAATTCTTTTTTATGAATAGATTTACCATAATTGAAAAGATTTGCATGTAAACATAAAGATAGATCGACATAAATCCTCCAAATTAGGTCAAACCTAATAGAAAATTTTATGAATATTAATTCATTCTTTGGGGTTCTAACTAGAAAATGATTTTAGTTAATCAACTGAAGGATAATTATTAAAAGTCTTCAGAGTGATATTGACATAAGATAAGAATGGTCATGATCGAATAAACAATAGATTAAATTAGGTAGTGAAATTATGATTGCATAAGAAATCTTAATGGCATTTCAAAGTCCAGTTACTACTGTTTTCCTTAATTTTTTCTTAGATTAATCTTTTTTCTAGTTAGTTAATTTTTTGATCTATTTTAATTTATTGTTTTAATTTTGCAATTAATTTTTCTTAAACATCGTAATTTATACTAGAAAGACGACATATATCATCAAATTTAGTCCTCATAGGATTGACCCATATTTGTGAGTACTAGCTATAGCTACACAATACACCTACAATTTAAAACATAAAATTAAATATCAAGTTTTTGGCACAATTGTTAAAGATATTAGGAAAATCTTATTTTTATTAATCTAGTCAAATCTTCGTTTTAGGTAGTTTTATTTCCTTGCTTTCGTATTTATTTTTTACTTATAACTTTCTTTCTTGATCTTATATTTGTATCTTCATTGTTATAGGCACTAAACATAATGGAAGAATGGAGAGGACAAAATTCTAAAAAGAACTATGGTATGTCATCGCTCATAGCAGCATTAAAAGCTTTGAATGAGAGGCATGATGACATATATTCGAAATCTCAATTGATATTCATAGTGTTTAGTGGCATTTGTGGAGGGTGATGACCTTAATCATGAATTTTCAGACATTGAACTATATATAGGAGCATCCGAATTACATGGAGAATTGAACTTAGGATTCCCCATATGAGAATAGTTATAATCCAGAGTGAAGCAGTTATTATGACTATGTATGGAACGATTATACTTCATCTGGACTTCTAGAACAATAGTAGCAAGAGGAAAAGGAGTGTTTTAAAGATATCCTCATTAAGCATTTCTTTACAAAAGGCTACTCTCCATAGAATAGAAAAGCTTGTTGCTTCATCCAAATGCTCCAAATTAAACTAGATGGATCACATGACTACATTAATTTTCTAGAGTGTAGAGGAGCCAGAGGTTGAATATATGGAGGAAGCAGTAGTTCAAGAAAAGAAGGAAGAAGATTCAACGGAGTAGATAAAAGAGGAAGATGTTGTTCAAGAAGATAAGGAAGATGAGAAGGAAGAGGAGAAAGAGGAAGATAAAGAGAAGAAGAAAAATAAGCAAGCTATCAAGGAATGAACGATAGTCATCATAAGTATAAAAGGCACATACTTCCCATAAAACAAACTATTGGAGTTAATCGAAGATCTAGGAAGTTTTGTAATTCATTATTATATTGACAGTTTGTTACTAAACAGGACAATAATTGAGTTAAATGGTTTTATTGATTTGATACCTTATATCATTATTATCATGCATTATATGGCCTATTTGCAAGCTACTGAACTTTTATATGGGATGAAGAGTGTATGCAAGTTGCAAATAATAGATCCATGTTGAAAATAGGGTTCTTGACAAGTCTAATTATAAAACTCATAAAGAAGCACTAGTTGGGAGGCAATCCAATAAATAGGTTTTTGTTTTTGATTAAGTAGTTTGTAAGATTCTCATCAGTAGTTTATTTATTTTCATAATTCTAATTTGATAGTCCTAATTTTATTACTTGTGATTTGATGGAGTTCTACATGTTATGAAGGCAACATCAACCCTTGCTTTATAGTAGAAAAGATTTCACTAGTAGCGGATAAAATGTGATGATTTTGGACAAGATTGGAAATCTTTTTCTATTAGGGGAGTACCAGTTATTCTCACCATTCCTTTATTCATATTTTTCATTCTTCTTGAATGTTTTATACATTGAGGGCATTGTACAACTTAAGTGTGGGCAAAAAGACTTATTAGTCAAGCTTGACAATTTTGTTATAATTAGCTTAATAAAGAACATTTTTGGAATTTTTTCAAGAGAATGTTGATCAAGATTATTCATTATAAGTTTGGTTGTGACAACGATTTGATTTTTTTAGGCAAATAATTTTAAGTTTTGATGATTAAGTTTATTTCAATTTAGTTCATTTATTTTAAGAATGGATACTTGATTGGCATTATAATACTTTATGTATAACTTATACATGTATTGAGTTAAATGTGAATTCTTTTTGAGCATTTTTATTATCCTAAATATAAAAAAAGAAAAGTAAAATAGTAGTATATGAATAAATGAACATAAATAATTTCACTCTATTAGCTTTATACCATAAAAAGGTCAAAGTTAAATAGTGGTGCTAGTAGCCATTTGAGATAGTGACCTTGTTGAGTAACCAGGAGTATTCATGACAAGGTGTCTACTCTCGTATCCAAAGGCTAGGTGTCTTTTCAAACAAGCTTCTAAATGTGCTTAAAATGTTTAAATTTAGTGTTTTGTCTTTAATTAGGGGTATGAAGGTGTTTAAAGGTTTTATCATTTTCTTATGTATGTTCACTTTATGCATTAAGTGGAATGATGAAAATTAAGTTGAAATTTGAAGAATTATGGATTGAATTGGATTGATTTGTAACTTAAGCTGTATCTAAATGCTTAATATTTTAACAAACTTTACAATTGAATGAATAATGGAGAATCTTGACGGATATCTTTTTTATTTAATGCTTTTATAAAGTTATTTCTTACTAAGTTGAGCTTGAAGAAATTAACTTTCTTGAGGACAAGCAAATACTTAAGTGTGGGGTAGTTTGATAAATGCTAAATAAACTATATTTCTAATTTCATATTTAACGCATTTTGCTTGTTTATTTGAGAATTTCTTGCTATTTATGTAACTGATTTTTATTTCTATTGTATTTTTAGGTCTTATTAACCTTCACAGATAAAAAGAAAAAGAATTAGGGAAAAATCGGGACATAAAATAGAAGAATTAAAGCTATTTTGGTGGTTGTATGTTTAAGTTTACATAACCGTATGGTTGCTTGTGTAGCTCTTTAGGATTGTGTTTCTTTCTATTTTTGAATATTAAAGCTAGATTAAAGGACATGGTCATACACATGACCGTGTCTGCTCCAGAAACCATAAATTTGAGCTATAAATAAATAAAACAAAGTGAAGGAGGGAATTCAAAAGATATAAGGCTTGGTAAAACACAAATTGATGGACTAGAATGGTAGAGAAAACAAAGAACAAGCAAAGAAACATATTTGGGGTGCATTTTCATCAATCCAAAGTGTATTTCATAAAGAATAAAAGGGATTTCATCATGGTTCATTTAGTTTTCTATTTTTCCTTTAGTTTTGATGTTATGATTATGAGCTAAACTTTTGGTAGTACTTAAATTAGATAAACCATAACATAGACCTTGTAGTGATTTTATTTTAACTCAATTCATTCTTTATTTTTATTGATATTTAATAATGTGTTCTTAATTATTTTTTTATTATTATTGTGAACAAATTATTTCATATATGATTTCATGCAATTGAGATTGAGAAATCCTTTTGTATGAATAGATCTACCATAATTGAAAGGATTTTACACAAACCTAGAGATAGGTCAACCTAAATCCTCTAGATTAGGGTCAAATTGAATAGTGAAATTTATGAATTGATTAATGCAATCTTAGGGGTTTAAAATGGAAAGATATTAAGTTAATGAATCAAGGGGTAGGTATTAAAAGTCTTCAGAAAGATATTAATATAAGATAGGGATTTCAATGATTTAATAAACTATAAATTAAGTTAAGTAGTGAAATCATAATTGCTTGAGAAATCTTAGAGGGATTCAATCTTTATTCTAGTTAGCTAATTATATTTATCTATTTTAGTTTATTTTGTCAATTTTGCATATGATTTATCTTGAACGCCATAATCTATTAGGCTAGATATTAGAAAGACAATAATTAACAATATTTTTTTGTCCTCATAGGATCGGCCAGTACTTTTTTTGAAAATGGAAAGAAAGAATGAATTAATGAATAAATAAATAAAGAAGTTTACACTCTCAAAGGAAGTTCATGGGATAAACCCTCAACACAAAGACAATGGATACACTTAAGACACAAAAAGAGAACACAATGTATGTGAATAGCACATGACTTAGAGATTCAATGAACATAGTATAGTGAAACTACAATCTGATGCAAGGTTCTTCAGTAAAATAATTTCCTGACTCCCATTTATCGCTTCAATGATAAGTGCATCTACAGTTTTGCATTTGGATTCAAACTTTCTTGCATTCCTTTCTTTCCATATTGTGGGTACACACAATCAAATAGGTAGTAAGTAAATCAATTTGTTTGTCACAAGACTAAAGGCTTTTGTGGCTAACCAATGTATAATGATGGAAATAGAATTATCAAAACCATTCCATAAGCATTTTAGCTTTACCTGTTCCCAAATAAACTTAGAAACTAGGCATATGAAAATAGATGATCTCTATATTCATCTTATGTAGATCTTAAAGCGCAGCCTTTGTTAATGTTAAAGTAATAAAGTCTATCAACAGTATTAAGCTGATTCCTGACAATAAGCCATAGAAGAAAAGATATCTTTAGAGGAAGAATATTATGCCAAATGATTATGCTCTAGTTTACTTTTTGATTTCTCAGTTTGAGTATATCTATAGGAATCTTGTTGGAGAGTTTGCAAGTTGGAAGGTCTCTCCAATAAAAGGTGTCTGCATTTGATGAATATGGGAATATTATGGTTGCAGTTGACTAAGAAAAGCAGGAAGTCTCCAGGTTTTACCATCAATGAATAAACTGAGTTTAGTATGAAAGGGAAAAAGAGAGATCATTGATTGGGGTAGATGATGGATAAGAGAGCCTTGACCTGACCAATTGTCAAACCATATAGTGATTAGAAACCCATCGCTAACTTTTCACTTGACATCATTCTGGAAAAAACTTCGTAGGTGCAGTAATTGATTTAAAATGTTAGAGTTAAAAAGACTCTTACTCATTTCCAAAATACATCTACCTTTAAGGAAATAAGAATGGATCCACCTAATCCATGGTGATTTTTTGTCTTTAATTATCCACCAATGTCTCTTAAGGATGAGAGCTTAGCTAGACAGTTTAACTGAACTAATGTTTAACCTTCCCTCATCTTTAGAACAACATATATTAGTCAACTTCACCTTGGCTGCCCTTTTATTTCCATTAGAATTATTCTGTAGGAAGTTCTTAAATAATTTTTCCACTAGGTTGGTGACTCCTTTGGATAAGAAGATATGTGAGCTCTAGTAGATGTGCAAAGAATTAAGCACTTTTTAATAAGTTGTACCTTCCCCATATAAGATAAGAATTTATTCACCCATGAGTGAATTTGTTTTTGAATTTTTTTAAATGAGTGGAATGCATTTAAGATAGCTCAACCTCCTGATGGAAACTGGAAGTCCAAAATAAAGTAGTAGAGGAGACTTCATTGACATACCAGTAATGGAAATGATTCTGGATTTAAAAAAAAGGTAGCTTTGGAGATGATAAACTGACTTTTGTTAAGATTGACATGCAATCCAGATAATCTTTTGAATCTTTCTAGTTCCTTTATAAAGGTTTGTATTGAATCAGGCTTAGCACTATAAAAAAGAAGAAGGTCATCTGCAAAAGACAAATTGGTTAGTCTAAGCTTCTTACATGGAATTTAAAGTTGGGATTAGCCTCCACTTTAAGCTTGATGAAAAAATTCATAATTTTCATACAAAGTATGAACAAATATGGGGAGAGAGGATCTCCCTACCTAAGCCCTTTAGGTGACTAAAATAAGTAGATGGACTTTTATAGATTAATACAGAGAAACTAGCAGTGGAAATGCATTCTTTCAGCCACTTGATAAATCATAAGCCTCCAATACCTTCCAAAGAAAACTCCAAATCACACTATCAAAGGCCTTGACTTTGATAAGATAATTAGTAGAAGCATTGGATATTAAATTGCCTTGTAACAATTCTTAAATAATGAGAATATTGTCACAAATTTATCTATTGCATATGAAGGCACTTTAGTTGTCACTAATAAGCGAAGTGAGTAACTTTTTCAATCGAGTAGAAAGAATTTCGGATACAATTTTGTATTGAAAATTGGTGCAAGCAATGGGCCTGAACTCACTGAAAGAGGAAGGTTGAGTACCTTTGGGAGTTAAACATAAGAAAGTTCTATTAATCTCCTAAAGAAGCTTGCCATTGATGAAAAATTCATGAATAGCCTATTTAACATAAGCCCCAATGATATGCCAAGATTTCTGGAAAAAGAAACCATTTAGCCCATCTGGTCTAGGAGCTTTCATACCATCCATCTTGAAGACAATATCCTCAATTTCCTTGTCTTCAATCGGTTTAATGAGGAGTATACAATCCTCCTGAGAGATCTTCTTACTGATTATACCTATAAGGTCAGTACAGGGGCTACATTCTGAACTACTAAACAAAGAAGAGAAATACCTTATAGCTTCCAATTAGATATCATTCAGATTTTGCAAATGCTCTCCCATATGATTGGTAATTGAGCTGATCTTGTTTTGATTCCTTCTAGCTACGATGGTATTGAAGAAATATTTGACATTTGTCACTATCTTTAAGCCAATTGACTTTTGCTCTTGGCTAGAGGAAGGAGGAATGATTGCTAACTGCTCGCATATAATGGGATAGAGCTAATTGAGTAGCTTAAGTTCCTTTTTGATACTCTTGTTTTTGAGCATAAACAAACTGTTTAGTGCCCCTACAAATAACATTATATCCCTTTATGCAAGCATCCAAGAAACTAGGTTCATTATCTAAAAAGTTATTGAATCTAAAAGGAGAAGACTTGGTAGCCTTTTGGAATAACTATTCAACGATGATGGGAGTGTGTTCTAGAGTAAAGGATCTCTAAAGTTAGCAATGCCGTTAAGGAACTGACTATCTAATTAGCATTAACAAGAACTTGATCTAATTTCTTCCTTATGAACCAAGTAGAGTTTTTCTTGTTGGACCAAGAGAATTGGTGTCCAATTTGTTTCAAATATGTTATTGTTAGTTTCTCAACACATTCAAGAAAATCATTCAAGAAAGTTTTTAAGATTGCAGTTTTGAACTTTAGATCTGTAAATGATTAAATTGAAATCACCATATAACATCCATTGTTTTTCAATGTTGTTGTTGAAATGGATCAAATTGTTTCATAAATCCTTCCTCTGAAATGGGAAGTTACTAGTGTATATTAAAGAGATTAGGAAATCAGTTTTCCTTTACAATAAATGTAATTAGAGATGTATAACATGATTAGTTTCATTGAGAGCATCCACTCGAATAGCATCCTCTCTATAACATCTAATAATTCTTCCATAGTGATGATGAGAATGATTGGAAAGCATTTTCCATTGAGGCCCTAAAAGATTCATCTTGGAAAAATTTTTAGACTTTATTTTTTTCAAGCAACCCTACAACTAGAAGCTTTTCCCTTAAGACAAAATTCTTTAAAGCAGCTTGCTTAATAAGGCAATTTAATCCACGTACATTCCAAACTATAATGGACATGCTAAAACTTACTTTGGAGCCTTTAACGTTGCTCCTTTGGGATCTTCTTCTTTCCACTATGATGAATTGGTTTTTAGGTTCTTCATAACTGGCTTTTACGTTAATCCGTTTTATGACTATTGGAGGGGGGTGATTACCAGTAGGGGCTACATTAGTGGCAAGAATTTCAAGAGCGTCACTGGAAGAAACAATTTTGAAGAACACTCCAAAATAACCAGACCATTAGCTTGTGAAACTGATTGAGAATTTTGATTATCTTTAACATGTATCGGTGAATGGTAGGCAAAATTCTCCAGCTGTATCATTGTGTTCATCTTAGATTGTTTTAGCTTAAAAGATGGTTTCAGGTTGGCCTATTCAATGGTATATAAACCATTAGTGACTAAGGAATCATCAGTAGTCATTGAAGTTACATTATCATGCAAACATTGTTGTGATAACCGCTGGTGCTTCATCTGTATTCTCAAAATTCATCAATTCATTATAAGTTCTAGCTTTGAAGAGATGACCTGTAGCTTTCCATACCTTACTATGTGACTTGTTAGGGGGTGTCCATTGACAGGAAATTACAGCACTATCTTTATAAAGCTTGTTACCTTCACCCAACCTCATGATAGGAACTTCAGTTGGCAGCTCCTTGGACATTTCCACAATAACACATATTCGAGCATACTCTATTCTCCTCTTCTTAGCAGTGTTTTCATCCATATGAAGGGGCTTTCCAATGAAGCTAACTAAGGCACCAAAGCCTTATGTAGTCCAATACTCAAGAGGTATTCTATGAAAGTTAATTTAAAGAGGGAATTTTTAAATTTTGATATTTTCCAAATTCAAACTTGGCTGCCAAGCTTGCAAAAAGGGGGGTTGATTCCCCATGTGCTAGGGTCCCTTATCAATTATCTTATTAGCTAGTGAAAATGAAGTGAATGTAAATAGAATAAGATTGTCTTTAGTTAAAAAACATCCACTAAACCTTTGTTCTTCCAATTCCATAAACCACATTGATTAATGACTTGATATGGGGGCCTTTGATCAAAGAAAAAACCAACAAGAGTGGCTTCCCAACTTCTAGCTCCTTCTTTTAAGGTAGCTATTTTAGGGTAGACTATGAGATTCCCTTTTATCTCTTTAAGAGGTGTAAAGGATAGGTTAGATACTTGTTGCTCACCCACGACTTGCTTCCAGCTTCTCTACTAGTTGACTATTAGTTTTGCTAGAAAATTGAAGATTAGGGGACTAAAAGGTATAGCAAATAATAAAGCAACATTGGATGACAAAGGTGGAGCAGATGGTGAAGCAACATTAGATGGAAAAGGTCGAGCAGATGGTGAAGCAATGTTGGATGGAAAACGTGGAGCAGATGGAATGTTAGATGGCAAAGGTGGAAACTTGCCTTTTTCATTTGTCGAGGATGTTGGCATTGAAGGTGACAATAGCTCAAAGAGGAATGTAATAGGTTTAGCAGGTTTTAACAATAAAGGGAAATGGGAAAAAAGTGGGAACTATGAAATAAAGAAAGAAATACTAAGATGCCCCTAGCGAAAAACAAGTTTGGGAGGCTAAGCAAAATATAATGAGATCAAGTAAAATATGATGGTTTGAAGGAAAACAATAGAGGCTATGAGCAGAAGAAACAATGATAAGCCAACCAGTAAGGACAAGACGCATTGTGCAAACCTGAAGTGTGCATGGGTTGCATGGAAGCTCCGAAGACCACTAAATAAGGGGAGACTCTCACACCCCTCTCACATTGATAGTTGATGTATTAGTTGGTTCTCGTTAGTCCTAGCTATAACTAGATTGTGCATATGTAGTTTAAAACATAAAATTAAATATTAAGTTTTTGGCACTGTTGTTAGGGATTAGAATATTAAGAAAATCTTAGTTTAATTAATCTAATCATATTTTTCTTTTTGGATGGTTTTTATTTCTTTGCTTTTATATTTATTTTTTCCTTATAGTTTTCTTTCTTGATCTTATGTTTGTGTCTTATTTTTAGGATTTTGGTAGTTATTGTTGTAGCCATCAAACATAATGAAAGGATGGAGATGACAATATTATTAAGAGGAACTACGACATGCCATTGCTTATGGCAACATTAAAAGTATCAAATGAGAGGCACAGTGAGATGTATTTGGAAGCTCAACCAATATCTATGGTATGTTATGAAATTTGTGGGGGTGATCACCAATCATGAATGTCAAATATTAAACTATTTATGAGAGCATTCTAATTACTTGGAGAACCAGCCTTAGGATACCCTATACAAGAATACTTTTAATTCAGAGTGGAGCAGTTATTACGACTATGCGTAGAGCAATTATACTTCATCTAGATTTCTAGAACAACAATAGCAAAGGGAAGAGGAGTGTTTTAGAGATGTCCTCATGAAAGGCATTGTTGTACAATAGGCTACCCTTCATAAACACTAAAAGCTTTTTGCTTTATCCGAATAAACCAAATTAAACTTGAGGGATCATATGGGAACAATAATTTTCTACAGTTGAGACAAGGTAGTGGTTGAATATATGGAGGAAGTTACAGTTTAAGAAGAAAAGGAAGAAGATTCAACAAAGAAGATAAAGGTTAAAGAAAAAGAGAAAATTAATGTTCAAAAAGAGAAGTAAGAAAAGAACGAAGAGAAGAAAGAGGAAGATAAAGAGTAAGAGCCAAATAAAGAGGCTATTGAGGAATTATTGACAGTCATCTTAAGTACGAAGGGCTCCTACTTCCCAAAAAACAAATTGTCAAAGTCAATTGAAGATTCAAGGCATTTAGTTATTCCTTATTATATTGACAGATTGTTGTTAAAAAGGGCATTAATAAAGTTAAATGGTTTTATTAATTTGATGCCTTATGTCTTTATTATCTTGCATCATGTGGCTTATTTGTAGGCTACTAAAATTTTATGTGGGAAAATAAGTAGAAGCAAGCCACGAATTATAGATCTAAGTTTAAAAAGGGCTCAATGAGAAGTACAACTATAAGACTCATAAAGAAGCACTAGTTGGAAGGCAACCTAATAATTAGGTTTTTTATTAATTATTTTGTAGGATTCTTATTAGTAGTTTAGTTATTTTCATGGTCTTAATTTGATGTTCCTAACTTGTTACCTGAGATTTGATGGAGTTCTATAAGTTATAAAGCAACATCAACCCTTACTTTACAGTAAAAAAGATTTTACCAGTAGTTGATAGATGCTAATGACATTAGACAAGATGGGTAAATATTTTTCTATCAGGGGAGTACCAGTTATCCTCACCCCTTCTTTATTCATATTTTTCATTATTCTTACATGTTATGTATATTGAGGACAATGTACAACTAAAATGTGGGGAAAAGATTTAATAGTCAAGCTTGTAAATTTTGTTATAATTAACATAATAGAGAATAGTTTGGGGATTTTTTTTAAAGAGGACATTGATCAAGAAGAATCATTATAAATCTGGTTATGACTGTGATTTGATTTGTTTAGGTAAATAGTTATAATTTTTTATGATTAATTTGATTTCCATTTAGTTCATTTATTTTGAGAATGGATATTCGATTTACATTATGATACTTTATGTATAATTTGTATATATGTTGAGTTAAATGTGGATTCTTTGTGGGCATTTTTATTACACCATATATAAAAAAAAGGAAAGAAAAATAATAGTACATGATAAATGAGCATAAATAATTTCACTCCACTGACTTAGTACCATAAAATGGTCAACGTTCAAGAGTTGTACTAATAGCCATTTGAGATAGTGACTTAGTTGAGTAACTAGGGGAATTTATGATATGATGTTTTCTCTCGCATCAAAAGGCTAGGCAACTTTTCAAACAAGCTTCTAAATGCTTGTAAAATGTTTAAATTTAGTGTTTTTTCTTTAATAAGGGGTATGAAAGTGTTTAAAGGTATTATCATTTTCTTACATATGTTCACTTTATGCATTAAGTGGAATGGTGAGAATTGAGTTGAAATTTGAATAATTACGGATTGAATTGGATTAATTTATAATTTGATGCAAGTAACTAAATGCATAAAAATTCAATGAACTTTGTAATTGAATGAATAATGGAAAATCTTGATGGATGTCCTTTTTGTCCAATGATTTTTCGAAGTCGTTTCTTATTAAGTTAAGAGTAATGAAATTGGTTTGCTTAAGGACAAACAAATTATTAAGTGTGGGGGAGTTTGATAAATGCTAAATAAACTATATTTCTAATCCCATATTTAACGCATTTTGCTTTTTTATTTGAGAATTTCTTATTATTTGTGGTATTTATTTTTCTATTATATTTTTAGGTCTTATTAGCCTTCACAGATAAAAAAGAGAAGAATTAGGGAAAAATCGAAACAAAACAAGAAAGAATTAAAGCTATTTTGGTGATTACCTGTTTTAAGTCTACACGGCCATATGGGTGCTTATGTAAGTCTACACGACCGTGTGGCTACCTGTGTAGCTCTTTGAGACCTTGTTTCTTCTCAATGTTTGAAGATTAAAGTACGATTAAGGGACATGGCAATGCAGATAATCATTTAAGTGACTATATCCATTATAGAAACTATAAATTCGAGCTATAAATGGATAAAACAAAGAAAAAATGAGGAAAGTCAGAAGGGGTTCATAGGAGGCTTAAGAAAAAATAAATTAATGACCTAGAATGATAGAACGAATTAAGAACAAAAACTGTAAACATATTTGGGGTGGATTTTCATCAATCTAAAGTGGATTTCATGAAAATTAAAAGTGATTTCATTATAGTTCTTTTAGTTTTCTATTTTTCCTTTAGTCTTAATGTTATAATTTATAAGCTAAAATATTTTTGGTACTTAGATTAAATGAACCATGTGATAGACCTTGTAGTGATTTTATTTTAACTTAATTCATTATTTAGTTTCATTGAGATTCAATTATATGTTCTTAATTATTATTGCATTAATATTGTTAGCATATTATTTCATATATGATTTTACGCAATTAAGATTAAGAAATCCTTTTGTATGAATAGATTTATGATAATTGAAAGGAGTAATATACAAACCTAATGATTGGTTAACATAAATCCTCTGGATTAGGGTCAAACCTAATAGTGAAGTTCACAATTTGATTAATGCAATCTTATGGGCTTTAACATGAAAGAGATTTCAGTTAATTAACTAAGGGGTTAGTATTAATATTCTTAAGAAAGATATTAACTTAAGATAGGGATTTATACGATCTAATAAACTATATATTAAGTTGAATAGTGAAATCAGGATTGCATTAGAAATCTTAGAGGGATTTGAAGTTCAGGTATTATTGTTTTTTATTGTTTCTTAGTTTAATCTTTGCTCTAGTTAGTTAATTGTGTTGATCTGTTTTAGTTTATTTTTTAATTTTACATTTGATTAATCTTAAACACCATAATTATTTAGGCTAAATAATATAAAGACGATAAATATTAGTAATTTTTGTCCCCATGGAATCGACCCGTACTTGTCATTGCTAACTATAGCTACAACATACACTTATAGTTTAAAACATAAAATTACATATCAGAAGTTACACACTACTATGTTACACCTATATTTTATATCGGTTAACACTTTTTAGAGAGTTATGCATTAGTATCAGACACTTAAGAATGTGTAGGAAATATAAAGATATAGTGCCATATTGGTACTGTGTTCTTTAATGTTGCTTTCTACTCCTTTTACATATTTGGGTGTTATTCAAGATGGAGTAAACACAAACTCGTATTGGGTACTTTGTTGCTTGTAATCTTGCAAAATTTGAATGGTACTAATAAGAATTGATGTGAGAAAATAGTTAGAAAAACATTAGAATAGACTTCAATCCATAAATCTAAAAACTATAACTCAAAACAATAGTATAGAACTCTAAAAAGAAACAAATACATTCTAAAACTATTGCTAAACAAATCAAATTGAAATGAACATACCTAAATTATTGGTGTTGAGCAAGTTTTATATGATAATAAAAATTTTGATACTGTAAGTATACAGATCGTACCTTGTACTATCAAAGGTAATATTCCCACGAGGATTATTAGACACCTAAAAAACTTGAATGGAATTTTGTCTAAGATACTAAGAATTGATTTGAATTAAATAAATAACTAAAATTAAAACAAATAATAAAACAAACAAGTAAGTCATGAAATAATTGAGCTGCCAATAAAATTGAGATTAATCAAAGTTGAATACCTAAGAACTTTTCTATCCTTATTTTGTTTCCCTAAATCTTGTTATTCAATTTTTAATTACTATCTCTCAAGATTTGATCAAGTAAACCTAATTGAATTCGATATTTATAGATTTGTAATCTCTTAATTCACAAAAATACTCATAACTTAGCAGTTTTATAGATATTTAATTTCATAATTAAGATCTCTCTTGAATTGTTCATCAATTTGATAATTATGGGTCTATGATGTTAGTAGTGTGCCCTAAGCCAATGTTCATATGTGACTTTTGTATTGACATTCTAACTTATTAATAATATATTATGAGGTATTCTTTTAAATATGCATGTATATTGTTTATGTAATGTGATTTACATTCCATGAATTGT
>JAOTAY010000003.1:20909180-20923657 GCA_025629805.1 Erythroxylum baracoense | reverse complement strand
TTTCGTTATTCCCTATTTTATTGACAGTTTGTTAGTGAAAAGGACATTACTGAAATTAATTGGTTTTCTCAACTTTATTAATATTGTCCTTCTAATCATTTTGCAATTTGTAGCTTATTCACAAGCTACAAAATTAATCTTGAATGAGAAGGGTGGAAGCAAGCCACTCATAATTGATCTAGGCTAAGCTTCAAAGGATGCAAGGTCAAGCTAATGACCCTAAATTAGCACATTTAGTAGTTAGATTTAAATTATTATGTAGTTAGAATTGTTGTAAATTCTAAAATAAGTTTTGAATGATTTGGAATGGTTTAGATTACTAATTCTTTTACTCTCTTGAATCACTTATAAGATAGGGAAACACTTTTGATGTCAAGTGGATTTGGTCTCAACACTATCGCCATCACCATCTCTATCACCATAAATAGTTTTATGTTCTAACCATTTTCTTTTCATTTTTGTTAGTATTTTCTTCTTACGTTTTTTGTATATTGTGTTTTATTTCCTCTTGGTGTGTTTGTGTACCCTTTTCATATTGAAGACAATGTGTTGTTCAAGTGTGGGGATGGTTATATGTTTTAACTTAAGTGTGAAATTTGCATATTGTATGATAGTTTATTTAGGTTGTATGATGTGAATTGTGTGGATGCGTCAATGGCTAGGACTTAACAGGACAGAATTGGCCTTAAACATAGTCTTTCAGGTTGCGAAGAATTATTAGCTTGTGAAATTAGTGACATAAGTTACTTAGGGCCAAATATGTTGGTTAATTAGGATACGATGTTATTCAATTCACCCTAGGAATTTGCCATACTCATTTATAATTTTAGGCCTATCAAATAAGTGGCATTATTAGTACATTTTTATGAGAATGATTAGCTAAAGCAATAAGGTAGGCAAAATTTTATGTTAAAAAAAGTTGTATAATTACAACTAAAATAACTATTCCACTAGCATTTGGGTTATAAATAGGCTAGTAACCAGTTGAGAATGTGATATAGCTAAGTAATCAGATTGACACGCATCACAAATGTGTGCCTTCGTATAAAAGGGCTATAATGACATTCCAACCAAGTAACTTAATAACAACATGACTTAGTTGAGTAATCGAATTAGCATTCATCACAAATATTTGCCGCCATGTAAAAGACTAGGTTCATGTCCTTAAAGAAAAACCAACAAAAAGAATGTTTTTAAATAAAAACCTACCAAACTTTTTGGTAGCTTGATTTTTCATGAAAACCTACTAAGGAATAGCTACACTTTTGTTTTAACTGAATGATTATCAATGTGTGTGTGCAAGTGATAAGGATTAATAGACTTAACATTAAAATTTTGATTAGTTGTATACTGAGTTAAAAGTTCTTAGACGTGGATTTCACATGTTAATAATTTGGAACAACTTGAATGATTGTGTTTAGAGTTAAATTTTTTTGTGACGTTGAAGTCATTGCCTCATTTGTTGCATTGTGTGTTTTGTGTTTTGTGTTTTGTGTTGTTTGTTATTTTTGTTTGCTTGAGGACAAGTAAAAATTTAAGTATGGGAATATTGATAGGTGTGAAATGCATCGTATTTTAGGGTATAGTTTAATATGTGTTTAGTCGTTTATTCGATTGTTTAGTATGTGTTCAGGGTAGAATTGTGTTAGTTTGTGATTTATTTGTGTTTTAAATGTTTTATGGGTTAGAACAATCCTTTAAGCTTAAATATGATGTTTTTGAGGTACCTTGATGTGTTTGTTAGTGTTTCAGGGTAAAGATCGAAGAACGGAGGAGTTTTGGAGCAAATTGGGGCAAATTGTGACCTATAGGCCACAATCATAACAGAAAGGCCTTATATAGGCCACGATCATGGCCGGGCCACGGTCGTGGCCTGCATTGGGTAGATGTGTAACCACTTCTAAACGTCATGTTTCGAGAGATTTTTTGTACCTTTCGAACTCTAAAAAAATCCTAGTTCAACCCTAAACACAAAAAAACATAAATAGAACAACAAGAACAAAAAGAAGGAGCTTTACATTTAACCACTCTTAGAAACTTTAAAAGGGAGAAAAAGAAGAGAGAGAGAGAAAAAGAAGAGGAGGAAGGAGGAAGAAGAAGTGGATCCCAATGCCACTACTCCCCAGATCAGTTGGTATCTCAATGTTCTCGATTGTCCAACCTAAGTTCCATTTTCTTTTCATTTCCTTTTTCATTTAAATGCATAAAGTTGGGATGAATTGTATGGAAACGGATTTTGGGTTGTTGATAATGTTCTAAACTCTCCTTTAGGATTTCACTTTGAGTTAATGTTAATTTAGTTATTTTTGTGTTTATTGGTTTGGGTGTTGTAATTGATTAATATATTTGCATATTTCGGTAAAAAACTGAGAGGGTGAGCTAGATAAAAATGATTAGATCGGATTAATGAGAGTTAGGCGATTTAATTGACCACTTAATCAATCTAGTCAGTAATTTCATAGATAGAGATCTCGTGTGAGACCCAATTGTTTATTAGAGAGCTTTAAAACTAATTAAAATTTTGGGTCATTTGTGAATTGAGAGATTGCAAGTTCCATAATTTGATTAGGGTTTATAATTTAAGATTTAATGGTTATAACTCGAGAGAGAGTAATCAACCCTACGACCGTCTAGAACTGACATCCCGTAAACACATAAATGATTAGATTAGAATTAATGGTATTTAAAATCCCCTCTCTCATAACTTGATTAACTCTCTTGCCGGATTTCCATTGTGACCTGTGTGACTGCTCAGTTTGATTCTTTCTTGTTGAATTTTCCGCTTAACAATTCTTGAATCAATTTCCAGTATTTACTTTTGGTGTTCACGTATGCAGTGTTTATTTCTTTTTATTCTTTTCTCTGAGCCTTAGACAACTTAGGATTAGGTTAATACCCTCCTCGTGGGATCGATCCTTCAATACTACAAAGTACAACCCATGCACTTGCAGTTATTGAGAGTTTTATAAATTGTAAAACCTGCTCAACAATAAGTTTGCCTTTATAGAAATCTACTAAAGCTCTTCCATTGCTCAAAACAGGTCTACCTGGTAATTAATGGACAATTTTGATCCTCTTCAAAGTCTAATATGACGAAATCTACAGGAATTATAAACTTGTCCACTTGTATGGGCACATCCTCCACTACACTAAACAGTTTCTTTATCGATTGATCCGTTAACTGAATAAACATGGAAGTTGGCTTCACATCTCCTAGCCCCAATTTCTTGAAAATTAATAAAGGCATAAGATTAATACTTGTACCTAGGTCATACAAGCATTTAGAAAATTCTAAATTACCAACTACACAGGGTATAGTAAAACTCCCTGAATCTTTGAACTTTTGGGGCATGTGGTTACTAATTATAGAGCTGTAGCATTTTGTCATCGAGACCGTTTGATTGTCATCTTAAGTTTTCTTGTTTGATAAGAATTCTTTGAGAAATTTCACATACTGAGGTATGCTCTCCAAAGCTTCCATAAAGGGCAAGGTAATTTGCAATTTCTTCTGCTTTTCCTTAAACATTACAAATTGTGTATCCAATTTGTTCTTGTGCAATCTTTATAGGAATGGTTTTTTTGTGTGGATATGGAGTAGGAGGAACATAGGGAGGATCCTCATTTTTTTCTTCATCATTTTTCTTCTTCTTTTCAAGGTGGGGTTTATCTTGTTTTTCTACTGGTTCTTCTAGCTCTTTCCTACTTCAAAGTGTGATATCCTTAAATTACTATCTTGGATTTACTTCCATGCTACTCGGAAGGCTTCCCATACTTCTTCTAGATAATGCATTAACTAACTGGCCCACTTAGAGTACATACAAACATTAACAATAACATAATTCTAAACATATACACATGGTCATCACCTAAGAAACACTTAAAAATGCACTTAAACACCTAGGAAAATATAATATAATCTACACTTATAAAGATCCATAATTAAAAGATTGAATTCACTCTCCTTCATAATCTAAGGCTCATTACCTTCCTCATAGTACATATGTTCCAGTAGAATAGGGATATGTCATCAAATCAATTTAAGCTCCTAAACTCTCCAATGGTTTAAATAATAAGCTACTAATAATACAAGCAATAATAAAAATTCTTGGATCTTTGATCTCATGCGATAGCTTGTTTTGTAGTATGGATGAGCACTGTTCATTTAAAGTCACCATCGATAACTCCTTGAGTTGTTTCTTGTTAGAAATAAGATCTTTTAAGTATTTGATATACTTTGACATCTGTAAAAAAAGTTTCAATTAAAGGTATGTTAACGTATAATTGCTTAAGAAGTTCTAAAAAACTTATTAAAGCCAAAAAAAATAACATGTAAAAGCTAGCTCGGGTATGGAATCTTTAACTTATACTCCATAATCACTTCCTTCTTTAGACCCTCCTTTTAAGCATTCTTTTCTTCCTTCTCCTCTTGCATGATATCTTTTTCCTTCCTTTTTTTTTGTCTTTGATTCTTTAACGATCAACTCCTTTATACTTCTAAAAGTTACTTGCCCCTTTATATTAGGCTCAGTTTTACTAGGCAAAGTAGGCTACCCTTCATAGACAAGTTTAGAAAGCTATCTAAAATGATTTTTTATGTTATGAATGGAGACCTATTGATTTAAAGAGACTTTTCAACACTCTCAAAGTGAGCTTAAGATATAATAATGAATTTCATTATAAGCTCCTTAAGATTCATCTTCAATAGTTGTTATTCTTATTGTTGTTGAAATTCGAGTTGAGCTTGATTGTTCAATGAAAAGGTATAATGGTTTCTCTATACCAGATTATATATGTTACTATATATGCTATTTTGAGGCTAATTCCCTATAAAATAAACTTTCTCAGTCAATTTTCACATATTTTAAGTCTCTTAACACATTCATGATTAGAGTGTTCTTAATGTTCGTATTAGTTCCCTACTATAAGTATCACAAAGCATCACCAATGCTAGTTAAGTTGATATATGCTTATTATTACACCATGTTCCAAGCTTTCAATGCTCCCGTAAAAGATGATGCAATAAAATCCCCTATAGTACATTGTCCTCTTTATTATGCCATTGTGTTTGGTAGTTATATTCTCATAATTTATAATGTTCTAAATTCAAAACAAATATATGATTAGGAAAAAAAAGTTTTCTTAATAAATAACACAAAAAGAAAAGGAAAATTATTAGATCAATAAAATTAAAGTTTGCCTATATAATATTCTAGTGCCTGAAAACAACTCCAAAAACTTGATAAATGATTATATATTTCTTGAAACACAAAAAAATATTAAAAGAAATCACTAAAGTAATTGTACTTATTAATTTCTATAGTGTAGTTTTAGTGAGTTCTGAGTGTCAATCCCTCAAAGACTATAACTACTACTAATCGTTTTCTTGTTATTTAAATATATAATTAAATAAACTAAAATAACAAATAAGAATCACTAAATCAAAGTAATAAACAAGAATAAACTAGTAGATAAACCAGATCCAGACGAAGAATCTCCCTAGAATTGTTTCTATACATGAATTTATCACAATTTAATAATTAATTCTAGTTCCTTAGATCGATAAAAATTTTAAAGTTATAATTATATGCTTTCTTAAGACATAGCCTCAATCTTTAAGTTAATTAGCAAAAATTTCTTTTTAATCAAAACCCTAAGAATGTATTAATTTGTCTTATGAATTTTTTGATATATTTGACTTTAACCTAAAAAATTTATGTTGCCGTATCTCTATGATTCTATAGAACTCTCATTAGTCATCATGCTTTGATTTATTTATATGTATGATTTCTGAACCTCCCTTATATGAAATTTGATATTGAATCTTCTACATATACTACAATTCAACTCGATAAGTACATATAAATAATTCTCAAGAAAATTAGAATCTTATATTAGATTAAAGAATCTATTTAAAATAAATAGGGCAAGGTTCAGTCCATCTAGATCTATATCTTAATTTAGTCCATACTCAAAAAAAGAAAAAAAAAGATAAACAGGAACGAACCCGAGAGATAAAAAATCATTCTAATAGATCTTAAAATCTTGATATTCTTGCTCAACCTTGACGAGCTTTTTCCTTTTTTCCAAGGTTGCTCTCTTCCTAATCACAGTTTATTTTAATTGGCTTCTATTTGATCTATAGTCCTCCCAGACGACTCTCTCTTTGTTTTCCTTATCCCTCTCATTTTTATCTTAAGAAAACTCTAAAATTTGATCAATAGGTACAAGCACAAACCTATATTAGGCTCGAGTTGCTTCAATGGTTTCTGAGTTTCTTTTCCATAGCGGACACTACTAACACGAGTTCACCAACATAATTCTATATTGCCCCCATATCAGCTTCTCTGTCATGCGTTTGAGAGTTCATGTTATGATTATATGTCTTAAAGGAAGAAACCCGGTACCATGTTGATTCTTTACTGTAAAACATGGACAGAATACAGTGCCGTATTGAAAAATGGCCGAGGAAACAAAATGACTCAGTGTTGAATATGGTAAGAACATGAACAAACTCTTCTAGAAGCATAATCAAACAAGCATACGCTCTCATCATGCCAAACATATAATCATAATTCATTCATCACTTTTCAAATAAGCCAAAAATTATCTGCGCACAAGTAACCTCCTCCTTTATATCACCTGTAGACCGACATCATTTTTATTCAAATCAAAATCTATCTTTTAAAATTAAATTACATGTTTTAATTAATATATTATTTATCCAAAATAAAATGTCTTTTCAAATCTCCAAATCTCTTATTATCCAAAATCTAAATTCAAATCTCTTGTTATTAATAATAGATTTGGATTTGGATTTAATTTTATTTCTTCATCTTTTTTCTGAAATTTTATTATTAATAACTTGTTGTTGTCGTCGTCTTTATATTTTATTAATAATAAATTTTCAAAATTATAATTATTTCAATTCTTACCTTTCGACCTATTTGCTTTCTCCATTGAATTCTTTTATTTGGCAAATCTATAATAGAAATAGGAAATTGTTTAGACTTTAGACAGATTTTTATCAAGTGTGCAACATTTTTGTTATAGAATTAGACCCTTGAACTGATTTTTTTTTTTTTCAACTCGTAGTTTAACTTATTCACCTTCCTTAACAACAAACCTGCTTGTAACCCAATTCTCCTTTAATTAACCCCACCAAGCATACTGCGAAATCTAACCCAAAAAAACACAAAAGAAAGGGGGATCGGGTCGGGTGGCGCGGATCGTATTCATAGGAGAGGAGGGTCTATCATCGGCCGAGGATGCCTTCAAAACAAATCAACTATAAAATTCTCTCTTCAAATCAACCATATGAATAAATAAATAATCTGAACGGATATCTGATCTCGCACTCTAAAACCACCCATTCCCCTCTCCGTTGTACATATATAATAAATATAGCGATTTCAAAGTGTCTTGTGTAAAGTGCGAGACATATCATTAGGAATGCGTTTGCTTATTGGAGAGCGAGGGAGTAAGTGAATTGGGAGAATGGCTCAGTACAGGCAATCGGGCCTCCATTTTACCAACGGCACATCGGATCACGTCTCTGTCGGAATACGACCCTCCTCCTCGTCGCACCAGAAGCCGAGTCGGTCACGCCGTTCAGGTCGATCCGACAAGGGGCGCTCCGGGTTCTCGATCGGCTCCGTCATTCTCATCCTGTGCCTTGTGTTCTCTGCGACTGTCTTGGCTTACTACTACCTGTCCACTGATAATAGAGGTTGGTCAACTACTTCCTTTTTTTTTCCTATTTAATATTCTGCTTGGTTGTTGAGAAAGTTTGGAAAAAGTGAGCAAAGAGAAAAGATAGATATCTGGCGTAAACTAGTTAGTACAGCAATAGACAATGATGATCTGTGAATATATTTTAGTGTTGACTAGTGCATATTACATAGGCTTTGGCGCAGGAAGAGATGAGCATCAGGTTCCTGGTGACGATGATGATAACGACATTGTTATGACCAATGATCTTGATTTTCTAACCAATGTTACAAGGACTGATACATTCAAAGTTGTTGGGTTTGGCAAGGGCTCTGTAGCTCATGGTAGAGATTCTAGGTATTGGGATCGGGACGATAGGAGAAGAGATGAAGATTACAATGGGGATGAAATGGACCACACTAGGGATGAATCCACTGACAGTGCTCATATTCAGGTTGCAAAAGTGAAGAATGCTAAGGGGAAGACCTTTCAAGATGATAAGTTTGAGGATTTGAGTCGGAGAGGAGTTGGCTTGTACAACGAGGACGGGCGTAAAGAATTAAAAAGGTATGAAAAGGAGTATGAGGCCTCTTTGCAAAATGTTGGCCAGCTGGCAAATCAAGGTGGAGTTAAATATAATCTTATTGAGGATGAGAATGATGTCCAACAGAATGAAGAAGTTGATAGTGATAATGATTATGATGATGGTATAGATTCTCATGATCCTCATTTGGAAGAACGTGGTGATTCTAAGCATGACAATGGTGAAAACTCTGGTGGAGGAACATCTCAGGATGATGATGATAATGATGGTGATGGTAATGAGTCTAATAATTTCTTTGATGCTCATTTTAAGGATCAAAGTACTGCCAAGGGTAATGGGCATGTGTCCATGAATTTCATCAAGAAGAATTCCATTTTAGATTCCCATTTGCATGCCACTGATACTAACTTGCCATATGCTGGCACCATTGGTGGTCTGTCATCAAGTAAATCGCGGCCAGATTTTGGAAGGAAACGGAGACGCCGAAAATTTTCAGGTGATGTTTTCGCTTGTGTTATTATTTCTCATGCGAATATATGGATGTGCATGTATTACATGTAACTGAATATCACCTACCAAGAAAGAAAATGTTCTTATTGCATTGTATGCATGTCTTATGTGTAATTGTGGTCGTTCCCATTTACGACGTGCAAATGATGGAATGCATAGGACATTTTAAGTTTTCAAGCTTTATGTTACTGATGACGCCTGGCCTTAATTACAAAAATGGTTGGTTTTGGTTGCTGGTATTTGGCAAAAAGATTAAAACGCCAATAAGAATATCTGGTGTAAACAAGATGTGCTGATTTTTTAATTCTTATGATTGTTATTGGTTTTATCTAATTTATGGTTTCCATAAAATGATAAGACCAAAACATGCCAAATGATAAGATTCTAGGTTGTTGAACTGGATTTTGTTGAATATACTCATATTAAGTGACAAACATCGTGATGAGCTTGAAGTCTAATGGTTTTTGTAGTTAAACTTTTACCTCATTTTTGCCTATATCTTTGTGTGAAGTGCCTTTCCTCCAATATCATTTTTTTTTCATTTTAAATTTCTATGAGATTTTTTTGATGACTATATTCTGATTCTTGTGTTAAAAATGTGCTGCTTGCAAGTCTTGTTGCTCTGTAGTTAATTCATAATTTTGAACTTCTCCACACGAAGAGAAATAAGAAATTATATACACATGATTTTCATGTATCTAGATTTTCTTTTGCATATGTTCTTAATACATGGTTGAATTATGCTTGCTTTGTTAACACTATAGAAGTGCAATTTGAAATCTAGGCTTATTGTTTAAAATTTGAAGGTGGTTGAAAACTGCTTTCGGAATGTTGGTAGTGGAAGACCTTTAACTATCCTTGTAAACTTATATTGTGAACATGGGGGCATTTGTGTAGGTGTTGGTGACATGTGCATTATATTACTAGGCTTTGCTTGGTGTGGACCCTCATCGTGGGCTAAAAATTTTCAAGGAGAAAAATTGGGTGTTGGTCTCCTAATCTAAACTTAGAGTGTTCTGTTTACTATTTTGATTGATTATGCTTATTTATTCATGGTATGATTTCTCATCTATAGGTGGCGTCTTTGCTGATTATTATTTCCTTTTATTTTCAGCTAGATTCTTGGGTCTGTTATTGTACTAATTTATTAAACTTCAACGATTATTCTTTAAGGTGGGCGTACATACAGTTTTGACTTACATATTCTGTTTTGGTTTATGTTTATGCATCTTTTTGTCTAGATAGAGTTTTTATTTTCTTGTAATTTCATTTTATGCTGGTTCATGCTTGATTGTACATTTATACTGATTAATCACCAACTACTTTATGATTTTGTTAGCATTTCAAGACTATTCAACATCATTACTAGGTTAACATTGGTTGAGATGGTGATGAAAATTGAGGATGATGTTGGGTGAAGGTTAATTAACTCGTCTACAAGTATGTAAATGCTCATAAAATAGTACAAATTGCAGACATATGTGAGTTAAGAAGTGGAAGGACATTAGATATCTTCAGAAGCCATTTCTTGTGCCATACTGACAAGAATCACAGACACCTGAAGTTTCTGCAGTGCTTAGTAGATCATAAACAATCGTCTTATTGTCATATTCTTCAATGCTGACTAACTAAAATGACGGCCTTTTATTCTATAAGGATGATACATCAACATAAGCAAAATGAACGTATTTAGCTTTCTGTTTCCAGCTGATTGAAAATAGTCTTCCCATCATGTCTACTGTCATAACTTCACATCTAAAGGAATTAAGAATAGTGCAAGTATTCTTTTCAGATTACAATGAATAGTTTTTCTCTATAAGTTGTTCAACAGTAAAGAGGTTCTAATTGAGTTCTGGCACAAAAAAAACAAAATGAAATCAGTTTAGTAACTAAATAGGTCTTGTGAGATTTGTAAACTATCACAAAGCCAATTTTCTTACTTTAGCCACAGGGATTCTGTCCAACTCCTTGAAGATAGCTTGGCCATGTATGCTTGCTGTCGCCAACTACTTAAATCTGTAATGGCAATGAACTTCTCTGTAATATGTTTTCTATTTCAACCACTTTAGCTTGTTAAGCTTGCTCTTTCCCTTTCTTCTGCAATCCTTTTCGGCATACCTGTTTGGTCACAACCCCTAGACTTCCAATCTGGTGGGTGTGGCTGTCTTTCTTGTAGTGTGTGCAGAAGGAAAGCTTCCTTGTCTTGTCACTGCTGCTGTTGGTTCTTTTCTTTTGCTATTTTCTCACCAGCTTATTTCTTTCCTTCCCCCAAACTACTACTAAGTTTCTTTTGCTTGAGCTTAACTTAGCCTAAAACCTTGTTTTACTATTGAGCTTTCAAAGACTTTTAAATTTTGTTGAAGACATCTTATGACAAGATTTTGGACTCTTTTAGGGCTGAGATTTTTGAGTTAAACTTCTCTTGGACACTCACAAGAAACTTGGTACAATTATCTTGTCTACCAAGTCTTATATAAGCAGCGTAAGTTGATCCTCAACTTTCATCAATCTGTTTGTATGCTTTTTGAAAACTTCAGCATCATGTGTACTTCAAACTCATTTGCAAGTTTGAGTACTTGGATTTGCTTGTTTCTGTCACTTCCTTAGAATTCCACCTTGATCTTATCCATGCTTCTTGACTTGTGTCACAGGTCTTGATCTTGCACTAAACAACCTCACTAAAATATGACTTGTAGGCAAGGTCCTAAAATTGTTTCTCTCTTCATGGTGATTCTTGCATTGATAGGTTGTTAGATTATGTTGTAGGGAGCTGATTCTCTTCTTGATTCTACTACTTCCTACTGATCAAAAGCTTTTAGGCAATTGTCAAAACTAGTTGAAACTCTAATTTTTGCACTTTGATACATGAATTCTAGCTTTGTATCGAATATAGTCCAAAGTTAGTACTTGTTGGAAACTACCATTAAGTTGGTTGATGTGACATGCCACATGAAATTAACAAAAGAACAAAAAGAAAAGTTCTTAAAACATTAGATGAGGTTTTTGGAGTTTTATTCATAATTATGCTCGTCTTTAAAGCTCTAGTATGTATCCATCGCCCACGAACAAAAGAATTAATGAAAATAATAAATAAACAATTAGTTTCTTATCTTGTCTATTCACTTCCCCTCAATTTGTCCCAACAATCTCATAACTCATGAAAAGAACCCAAAAACAAATGACAACAGAGACAAATGAATTCAATTAAGACTCTATTAGAAGCTGCTATATGAACCTAGCTTTCATCATTAAAAAGGCATCCAGGCAACTCAAAAATTTCATAAAAAAATCCATAGAAGTCTTCAAATGATGCTTACATCCATGTAAATTCGCCAACACATGCATAACTACAACTATATAAAAAATTAGTATAATCTCACCAAAGCAATGAGCTTCGAAGCTTTATGGCTTTTATTTTTTTTTGATTTCCTTTGTCATAATCCTAATATCGTTGATGAAATAATGCAAGTTTTGAAAAAATGACATATATGTTTTCATTCATTGAGCCTCGATTTGCATAATACTAGGGGTAAATTTGTTAATAATGAAATTTTCTTCTTTTTCAAAAAATTCTTTTCTCTTTGGTAATTCCACGTTTCTTAAGAATTAAAAACATTGTTCATGTGGTATGCAATGTTAGCTAAATTAATGATGGTCTCCAATGATGACTAATGTCATATTATATCTGATACAAAGTGAGGGTTCCAAGTATTAAAGTGCTAAAAAATGGAGCTTGGACTAGTTTTGTTAATTTGCCTAAAATTGTGAATTAAAATTTTATTTTTCTTATTTTGACCACCAAAACATCATAGTGTTCTCCCTTGGAAATAGTTGGAGTTGAAAAACTAGTGGATTAGGAAAAGTTATGCTAATCTTCTACCAGTCAATCTTATAAGCCCTTAAAGATTATGTAAAGCTCTGTAACCATGTCCAAATTCTAGCACCTATGATTCTATGTTGATTTGGTCATAAACGAATAGGAGGAATAAGTGTGCAAAAACTGCTGGCTTTCTATTTCAAGAAGCAAAAAACACAAAATATGATTGCAGTAACTCCACAACAGATGTAGCAGAGAGAAGATAAGAGCAAAACTTTAGTTATAAAGGATAAGATCATCCTCATTCCTTCATTAAAACGTGTTTTGTGTAACAAGTAACAAGTACCTCCGATATAAAAACTTGATCAGCCTTAACTACTCCACCTAAACGCAACTAAAGTACAAATTGGTACTTGGATAAGAGGAACGTGATTTATTCAGCCTAACAATGTCACCTAGCTTAGAACTTAGTAACGAAAGAATTTGTTACTGGATTAACAATGTCAACCTAGTTCAGCTTTTGGTTTCCGAGAAAACATTAACTCTCACAATACCATCATCCAAATAATTTGTAACTCTGAAGTTGATAGCTTAATAAATAAATAAGAGAAAGTGTATACTAGTGATGTGTTTGCTTAATGTAGAAATAAGAAAAAGTGTATACTATTGATGTGTTCAACACTGTAGAAAGAAGATGCATTTATGAAGTTAAGGATTATACAATTGTGATATGAAAATCTTAGTTATGGTGTAAAATTGTCCTGCTATGCAATGACTTATAGTCATTGGTTCTCTGACAAATCTTGACAAGCCTAATTCAACTATTATTATTACCCTCCAACACTAAACTTGAGTACAATGTTAAGAACACCAAAATTATGGTTCCTAAGATATAGTATTGGGGTGGTCCAAATATGTTTGTGGTATATATGTATATATGTGTGTATGCGTCGTGTGTGGTAATCTTTAAGGCTTGTGGAAAGACACATGAAAAGAAAAGAACAGGAGAGAGAAATAGCAAGGGGGCAGTAGAGGGAGAAAAGAGAGCAGGCATGGTTTTGAGCCATGTGAATTTTGTGATTGCTCATTGTTTGTGCAGAAGGTGTAAAAAGCTTGACATGCGGGATGCTGTTCTTTCTCACCGTAGTCATCTGGGGAAGCCAAGTGCTTTAAAACTATGGATTTTTTTGTTTACTTTAAGATATATTCTTGGCAGTTAAATGACCATTTATTGAACTGTCGGAGTCAAAGTGACTTTAGTTGCATGAATTTTAGCTTGAATGTCTTTTTTCCAAAGTAAATGGAGTAATAAGTTATATTAATTCTTGAAATGTTTAGTCGTCTAAGAATTTAGTTTTTGCTTCCATGAGACACTTCATTTGTCTTCTAGATTGAACATCTATGCACTTGCCGATACCTGCATCTATAGATGTGATATTTGACTGTTCAGTTGCTGTGAAATACAAGTTGATGCATCAGGGTGAGTTTGTAATTTCTTTTGTCACGAATATCAAATAGTTTTCTTTACGACCTGCATAGTTTATGATAGCTATAAGGGCCATAAACCCATTTTGACTTATTCCAGAAGAAATGGGAGAAAAGAACAGAACACGAGCCACAAACCCATGTTGACTTATTCCAGGAGAAAGACTAAGAAGGGGCAGAGAATTAGTGGCTCAGGGAATGATGAGTCAGCAGTAAAAGAGAATAGCGGTTAGTGGTGAGTTTGTTAGAGGAGAGAGAAACAAATCTTGGGAAGGGGAGATTATGTAAGGGAATCGAGCAGTACAGTAGGAGGAGAATTTTTCTTATTCTGTTGTCTCAGCTCTTGAGCTTGAGGGGCCATTACTTGGCTGGGGAGCTTCGGCTCTTACTGTTTCTGCATTTTCCATTGCTGAA
>JAOTAY010000003.1:20889314-20909080 GCA_025629805.1 Erythroxylum baracoense | reverse complement strand
CAGCTCTTGAGCTTGAGGGGCCATTACTTGGCTGGGGAGCTTCGGCTCTTACTGTTTCTGCATTTTCCATTGCTGAAGTCCAATAAAATTCAGTGTTTCCATCCATTTGCTTATCAGTTTACAACAATTTCTGGCTTTTTGTTTCCTTTACTTGTTTTTCCTGACTTTTTCTCCCAAATTCTTCAGGCTCTTCTTGTGAGATGAAGTTCTTAAACTCCACTGCACAGCTTGTGGAACCCTTTGAAAACCGAAAATTTGCTAGGTTTTCTTTGCAGTATATTGAAATGGAGAAGCCTAATGGACAAGAACAATGGAAACCCAGATTTGCTGGTCACCAGAGCTTGCAGGATCGAGAAGAAACATTCTTGGTACGTGATCAAAAAATGCATTGCGGTTTTGTCAGAGGTCCTGAAGGATCCCAAAGTACAGGATTTGATTTGGCTGAAGATGACTTAAATTATATCAGTAGATGCCACATTGCTGTAGTCTCTTGCATTTTTGGAAATTCGGATCGCCTAAGGTCACCTACCGGTAAAACGGTAATGTGGATTTTGTACCAACTTTTTTTCTGTTACACTTTTAATTTGGGGATGTGTTATTAATTCACCTCTGATGTGAATAGCCAGTTTGACTTGTAATTAGAATTTTAACCAAACCAACAGTTAGAATATATGAAAATTTGAAATTTTTAGTAGGATATATTTGGTTTTTATTTTTATTTTGAGTCAAGTATGTTGTTTTATTGGAGTAGAAAATCTAATGGTTAAATTTATTTAAATAATATTGTAATAGTACTTAATTAATGGGCTTAAATACTATCTACATAAAAGAAGTAATGCATTCCAACTCAATATGTGAGCTGTGTCAATTGACTCTGACATTAGAGAGGTGCCATCCTGCATGCATATGCACACATGAATGCTGAAAGACAACTCTATTCTAGGTTGTAGTTTAGTGAACAGTTTCAGAGTCGAAACTTGCTAGCATAATCTTAAAGGAAGTAAAATGGATACTGCAGTTGATGGCCTTGATGCCTTTCTGGTTTTAGATGCCTTGCTTTTTTTTTCTTAATCCTGACCATTGTTGCTATGTCCATTTGTTAGAATTAGTCTATTGTCTATGCTGTGCATGTGCTGGTTTGCATTCTTTCTCTCCGTCATTGTTTTTAGTTTTGACATCTTTTTTGAATGGAGTTTGTATTTTGTTGTATGCTACTCCAATTGTCTTAGATTGTTATAAAATTGGCTTTTCACATGTACGAACCTGACAATATTTGGTATACAAATTAGTTATGCTAAGGATATCTTGAAACTTTTCTTTTGGTCCAAATCTCTTCTATCTTATTGCTGGTGTAGAACAGCCAAATTTTCTATAGGAGCAAAGTAATGATAACTGACACAGCTTCAGGTTAATGGGTTAGTTTCTATTGAAACAATCGGGTTGTAAGTGAAGTTATTTTTGGATGAGAACATGATTCATAAGTGACCAAAAATGTAAACAGCATGCATAAAGAGGATAAGAGGACCAGCAGTTGTGAACGGTATTGATCCGAGGCTCATGTTAAGAATATAAGTTGACAGTTTGAGGTAAAATTTGATGTATTTTCCAAGGAAGATTATGCAACTGAACTGAACTTCAAGGATTCTAGCCTCTGAAGCAGAATCACTCGCACTTCACATAGGGAAAATCCCAAATTTTTTCACTTTGCTTTCATGATTGATGGGTTCAAATCTAAGTATTCGTGTAAAGTTTTTTGATAATTGACATGTAAAGCCGCTGGTTGTATTAAGATTACAACTTCTGATACTCAATCAAGATCTTGGCTTCATTAATATGGTAACTTGGTCTTCTTACTTTCAAGTTTCTGAGACATCCTGGTGTCAAACATCTAATCACTAACATCCAATGAGGTGATTTAAATGTATCATGGATTGTATCCGACACAAACTGACCACAGGTAAGCCCATAAGACAAGACCTTAAAGCCGTCACTTTTCCTTTTATTGTTTCTTCTTAAAGTCATAATTTTCCCTTTTATTGTTTCTTCGTTGTAACAAAGGTAGGCTAGATAATTAATTAACTATACAAGAAAGCACATATGAGGGCTAAAATAACATTCTTAAAGATGTGAAATTTTCTTTTTATAATTCATCATTTGAGCTCATCACTTGGGAATACCCGCTTAGATGGTACTACCAATCTTCTCTTCTGTACCTACTCTTCCATTGTGTCGGACATTCTATGATAAATTCTTTAGTTACTTTTTATAGTACTGCCTATATTTTCTTCTCTATCTATTCGCACATTAACTCTGATATTTTATGATTTTTCTTTCTGTGTTTTTCTTGGAAATGTTATTGGGATCCGGTGTTGTGCTTGTGACACATTTTGATTATGCTGTCTTTTTTCTTTCAGGTCACTCGTTTGTCTAGGAAGAACGTTTGCTTTGTTATGTTTATCGATGAGGTCACTTTGCAAACACTTTCTTCAGAAGGTCAAATGCCAGATCGAGGAGGTTTTATTGGTTTATGGAAGATTGTAGTGGTGAAGAATCTACCTTATGCTGACATGCGAAGAGTGGGCAAGATACCAAAATTGTTGCCACACAGACTTTTCCCATCTGCACGGTGAGATTGGACTTGGTATTGATTTTTATTGTTATTGTGACTTTTGAATGTTTAGTGGTATATGCATCCTTGTCATTGTGGTTTCTTTTTTCTTTCATTTGTTAGAGGTTTTTTGTGTTTGTCGAGATGGCTTTTGACTTTGGCAATAAATATCAAAATAAAAATCAACTTACTGAAGCAGAGTATTCCAATCTTAAGTTTTAGGTAATCCCCAATAACAGCAAAAGTCTTTTCCTCATAAGCTTTCCCCTTCAATAGAGAGACCACAACGCAATGGAGTAATCAAGTATTTTCACATTTTTCCTAAGCCTTTTGCCTTTGTTCCTCGGTTGTTAATTTTCCTTTGAATGTGCCTTATGAGAGTCCTGAGGACATTACAGGCCGTAACTCAACTGCAATTTCCGCTTGAAGAAAACAGAGTGATGGAGTTTTTTTTTATTTTTATATTCTTTCATTTTATTTCATGTAGCAGAAATAGCATGTACTCATGCAAAAGGAGACGTGTTGGCGTTTTCTTTTCACGGCATGGATGCTTGAAAATTTTGGTCTGTCAGTCAGTGTGCCTACTCTATGTATTTTTGTTTTTGCATCTTTGCCTGTTTGCTTCTTTTTCCTTTTATGCAAAGAGTATGTATACATGCGCCTTGTCCTCCTGTATATTTGGAGTCACTAGACTTCAACAGAACATTTCTTCAACATAATGGCTTAGAGAAGCTAGTTTTGGATGTCAGGTGCTTGTAGTAGTTTATAGATCAACTCAAGAGGTGGAAATTTGATGCAAAATACTCTGGCATGTCTTAAGCCCTCCACACTTGAATATACTTTTCAGGTACTCTATCTGGTTGGACAGCAAATTACGTCTTCAACGTGACCCTCTAATAATTCTTGAATACCTTTTGTGGAGGAAAGGTCATGAATATGCCATTTCTAATCACTATGATCGCCATTGTGTGTGGGAAGAAGTTGCTCAAAATAAAAGACTGAACAAATATAATCATACAGTCATTGATCAACAATTTGCCTTCTACAAGGCTGATGGGCTAAACAGATTCAATGCCTCGGACCCAAACAGGCTTCTTCCCAGCAGTAAGATCTTTTACAATCCAAAGTACTTATATGTTTAACAATTGAATAATGATTTCCTTTTTCCTCTACCTTCCAACTTTAAATGTTTTTTTCCTCTCTTCAGATGTGCCAGAAGGTTCTTTAATTGTGAGAGCACATACTCCGACGTCAAACCTATTCTCCTGTCTTTGGTTTAATGAGGTTGACCGTTTTACATCTCGTGATCAGCTGAGTTTTGCTTATACATATCAGAAATTGAGACGGATGAATCCTGCCAAACCATTTTATCTCAATATGTTTAAGGTAAGGAATTGGACTGATCTATCAATCATATAGAGTGATTTGAACCAAAATAACAGAAAAAAACTTCCTAAAGAAAATTGTCCTTGCAAATAGCTCTCCGCTTCTTTCCTATTGGCTATGAAATTGAATTCAAAGTTGAATGATGTTTTCTTATTAACATTGCAGGATTGTGAGAGGAGAGCCATAGCTAAGTTATATCGCCATAGGATACAGGAGAAACGAAATAGTTTTAGTCAAGCGACAGAATGAAATGTGTGTAAATTTTCATCAGATTCCCATTTCTGTACATTACCCTTTACCACACACAGCGTAGATGCTGGCAATGATGGGATGATCTCTAGTGCCCCAGATTTTGTAGAATTCTTCATTTGACAAGTCCTCTGAATTTGTCATTAGATACAAGTACATAGCTGTCGTGGATTTTGTGGGCTGTCATTACACGTTGCTGCGTTCTGGCTGTGACATTTCATGCATATGTGGGGAAGAGAACTTATCATATACTTGAAGTATCTTCGTAACACCCATTTCATGTCATTTTTTGAGACCGTTAAATGTATCCAATGCCTTCCATATTGGCGTTGTCACGACGAACTTCATTACTTTTGTAACAGATCCTCGCATTCTTTTTTTTTTCTCCCTTTCTCAATTGATTGTGTACCAAATTTGTTGTATCAAAATTTGATTGGATAACATCTTTATATGATATGTGATATTTGATCTATTTCTATCTTCGTCTGTTTTGGGAATTATGTTTTTTCATTATTTTGCGTGTAAATTCTCAAGTAGTACTTAGCAGGGCTTCTGGAGATGTATTACTACTATATATATATGGTGGTTTTTCATTTTTTTTAATAACTTGCATCCTTTGTATAAGGATGGCAATGAGTTGGTCCACGAGATAACTCTGATTTTTTAAAAATTAAAAGTGTAAACGTCTTTTTTTAATTGAGTTAGAGCTTGCGCTGTCTAAGTCTAGGCCTATTCGAGATTTAACTCTTAAAAAAAACGATATTATTTTATTTAAAATAGTTGAGTTTGGAGTTGGTTTGGATGTGGGCTTAACCAGTAGATCGGTTCATAAAAACACATAAATTTAAGACCTATGAGTTAACTTATTGCCATCTCTATGTTTGTGAGAAATAATAGTCATTTTGGGGACACAAGTCTTAAGCCCCTTTAACGTATATTGTTCATCTTCGTTCATGCGGTAAGTTATCAAAGAAGCTAAATTTTTTGGTAGCTTATAACATGTGGAATATGTTTGTATTTGACCCATGTTTTGATTATTGGTCTATATTTAACTTGTTTCTATCCAAAATCACTTTAAAACTTTTCCAATTTGATTACAAACTGTCCCAAATTAAGGCTTGTAAACAAAATAAAGACCATATTAAGTATTAAATCCTATAGAAATAATCCAAACATAAGCCAAATGTTCTCAAATTCATGCTGAAAACCTAATTAGTATTTATCAAGTATACACCCGTATTCCAACCCATACTCTTCTTAAAAATTGAGAGTTCAAAATACAGTCAAATATACGGTTGGATAGAAGCTATATTGCACGAAGTTAAGGAAACATGGTCATTGAAACAAGCACGTCTATACCTGTGTAATTACATAGAATTTAGAATTCAGAAATTGCCCATCGTGTAAAAGAGATAGTTAGAAATAGAGCTGAAAACATGCATGCTTGTATTTATGTAATCTTTAAGATAAGAAACAGTGATAAACACAACTTGTGATACAACCATATCGTGAATTGTGTTTACTACCATAATTTCCTATAAATACATCCAAAATTCCTAGTTTAAAAAAACTTTTGTCATTTCTCTTATATTAAGGTTAGCTATTGAGAGAAGAAAAAGAACCTAAAGAGAGATTGGGAGACTATTTTTAAGACAGAATCTTAGGTTTCATCTCAATTTAGACGAATCATTATGACAAATCAAGATCATCCATATACTTTCTATTTTTTATTTCCTTGTTATGTTGATTGTTCATGTTAGGTTCAATAATATGATAATATGATAATTATTTAATATGTCTGGATAAGAGGGAAAACTAGCTATTATCTTTGTCAATATTGATTCGATTTTATTTGTAAGTTGAAGTTTCGTATATGATAACTATCTTTGGATTTTCTTACTTTCAATGTTAATTTGAAATATTAGTTGGATTAGATCTATTTGTGCGTGGATGATTATAGAGAATCTATAAGTGGATAGAGATTATGGCTTAGATATTAAGAGTTGAATAGTGTTTTGAATACAATCTTTATGATTCTTCTAGTGTTAGGATAAAATCTTTCATAAAATTTCGTAGATCTTAATTTGTTCTCTTTAGTCCTAGTCTAATAGCAATGTTTGTGAATAGATTTAAGATCTTAGGAAATTTCATCAATCCTGATTATAAACCTTTTAATAAATTGAATCATCATTATAAGGTTGATACTAGGGGAATAGTTTACTAGTCTTATAACACTTTCTCACGCGATTAATACTTTATTCATCACTATATTATTACCAAATGATAGGAGTACTTGATTAGGGATGACAATGAGTTGAGTTGGGCTGATCTGAGACTCGATTGGCTTCAAATTCGTGGCCCCGATAACCTGAAGCCTGGCTTAGCATAATTTTTTAAAAAATTTTAGATTAAAAATAAGAGAAAATGTCATTTTCCTTAAAACAACATCGTTTGTCTCCCAGGCTTGGCTTAGCTTAGCTTGAGGCTCAATTTTATGGAAAAAAAACTCAAGGCCCTGTCAAGTCGCTGACTTTGGGCCTTCTGCCCTGGGCCAAATTGTACTTGACTTAGGTTATGAGTAATATTTTATGGTAAAGAAACATTAAGTAGTAGGAAATAACTCACTAAGTTTGTAGCACTATTTTAAGGAAGTAATTGATGTCTGGGAGTCTCAAACACTATTAATTTAGTAATTTATTTTTCATGTTTTGTTTTAATTTATATTCTTTCACTTTCTGTGCATGGTTTATTTTGATTTCAATTGTAATCTTGGTGTATCTTATTGAAAAAAATCTAGAGATCGATAAAACCCTTTATTGGGTGCTTAGAAAATAAAACAAGTCAACATCCTGAAACTTACACCTTAACACAACAGAGGAGCACAAAACTATGCTGGTATACATAGAACTATCACTTAAGGGAATACAATTTAGTATTACAAGAATCATAATCACTGTAAACTATCTTGAAATTAAACTAAACATGCAAGGCCTCAAATTGTACCTTAGACGAAATGTTACATGTATATGTAAGTACATGAATGATAGGTTTTAAAATTGTGATATGATTGAGAATTCCATATGACTCAATTATGTTTTTAATGAATCATACTTCGAGAATTGGAATTAGATTGTCATCATAGAGACTTAAAGTATTAATGTTGAGCCAAGGGTCTCGGAAAATGTGTCACAGATACTTTACATAAGGTTTAGGTGAAGATTTAGTGAAAAGAAGGCTTAAAAGTACTTAAAACTCAAGGTTGAAGTCATTTTTTACAAAACCAGTGACATCTATAGCGTGACAAGTTTGTCACCCCTGTGCACAAGCACGAGGGTGACATCCAGTGTGACTTCTAATGTAATACTCAAACTTCTAAGTGCCATATCTTTTGATTCCGATGTCCAAAAATTACAAACTTTATACTGTTGAAAAGCTAAGAGGATAAGCTACAAATTTTATGAAGAAAACTTTGTCAAATTCGGCCGAAATCAATACAGATTATTGATGGTTTATATGTGGACTGATTTTTTGTTGACAAATGACAACATGTGTGGATGAGTGACAGCTCCTAAATGGGACAAGTGGAGAACATGCATGAAGCCACATGCTATTACCATTTCATGACACCTAGCATTGGAGGAGACAAGGTTCTGTTGAAGTTTTCTGTATTGCTTAATTTTCTTTCTCTCACTACCGAACTCTCTCACTCACTCACACCTTCTGGAAATTTTTGCATGCTTTTTGGATCATCATCTTCACTTAACATATTTTCATGCTACTGCATTAAGGAAGCTAGATCCTACCACTTTCTATATTGCTGTCCTCTTGGTCGTCTTAATCTTGGAGTTGTGATATTTGCTTGAAAGGCTAGAGTGGCTTGCTCATTGAAGTAGGAATTTGTGTTAAAGAAGGTATGGGAATACTAATCTTGATTGCATGTCATCATATGAATTTTTTGTTACTTAATTGGATAGAATATGTATGGATGTGTTGATGAGTTGAAGTCTGAACATGAAATTGATGTGTAGTTGAGGCATGAATAAGGTGGAATTGTGGTGAAAAGGATGAGTGTTGGAGAAAGGGTGTTGAAGATGTAAGATGTGAATGAATTGTACTAGTTTCACTAAACGGATTTCACTAAACAGTCGTCAGTATTTAGGCTATAACTTGACCTGTAGATATCCAAATGAAGTGATTTTCATTGTGGATTAAACTACACACATATTCCTACAACTTTCATGAAGGAATAGAATTTTTTTTCTGTCCCAAAAGATGATAAAATTTGGCCTAAAATTGAATTTAGGATTCTGTGGTTGTTTGAGAATAGCCTACAGTATTTTAGGTATAACTTACAGCATACAGAACCAAAATGCATGTTTTTGATATCATTAGAAACTTAAGAAATTTTGGTTAGAAGCAAATATTACCTAGAAACCTCTTTTCATATGTAAAAATTGTTGGGCCCCAATTTTTTTATTTTATTAAGCATGAATTGATTAAATTTTGTGCTCTTGGAATATAAATTATTTTGTTTATAGTTTAATTAACATGTCAATGATTGGAGGATTTATTAATTAGATTGATGGAATTGGAAGTATTAAATGGAGAAATTAAGATTAAGTTAGAGTATAGTATGGTGTAAGTTAAATTGAAGAAGTAAGAATGTATAAGGGAAAAATTGGAAGATGACTTAAGGTTAGAAGGCTAAGGCATTACATGGAAGGTCATAGTGGTCGTTGCTCATTCGTTAAGGCATAAGTGAAAGAAGATGTTGTTTTGCATTGAAATTGAAGAAAGAATTGTGAGTGAGGGAGAAGAAAGAAGAAAAAGAAGAGGAAAACTAGGGTTTGGAGATTCTTGAAGATTTTGAAGAATTTGAAGCATCAACAAGTAATTATGAGCATTATTCCATCTTTTTTGGTTAGATGAAACTCAAATATAGCTTAACATGTGTGGGAAGTTGTTAGTGAATGCTATAGGCAAGTATTCTCTTTTAGGGTTAATGATCAAAGATAGATTTTGATGTATTTTTCAATGATATTGGGTTGAAATGAGCTTGAAAATGAAGTAGAAGAGGTAGTTTAGTGTTAAGAAGGGTTACATATGAAAGGGGGGAAGTGAAAAGATGGAAAATGTAGCAAAAAATGTCTTTAGAGTGAGTCTTTGGAGAAGTTCGTCGCGGCGAACTTCTCCATTTTTCCTACAGAGACATGTTTCGGTATTTTGGGCATAACTTTTTGTGTAGATGTACAAATAAGATGATTTTTTATTTGTGTAAACTAGAGATATAGAGCTACAAATGGTGTGAAGGAATCAAGTCTAAATTCAGTCTCTAAGAATCTCAATTTTTGGATGGAAGTCGAGCATAGAATTTTGTTTCATGCATGAGGATAGTCCGAAATTGTTTAGGTAGTAACTTTCTGATTTTTGAACCGAATTGAATGGAATTTTGGTTATTGTTTAAGGAAATAAAGTGAGGCAAGTGAGGCATGAGTAGCAAGAGGAAGGGCACATTTGAGCAAGTAACAAGCAAGGATTTCAAGGTGGGTTACATTTTTATGATTAAGTAATAGGCCATTAATGTGTTCTTTCAAATGATGGAAATAAATGATTTCAACTACTTCATGAACATGTTTTATAACTCTTTGAATGCTTTGAAAAAGTGTTATGTGTTTGGTATGAGCTTATTGTGCTGATGATTTATGACAAGAACATGAAAATGATTTTTGAAAAGATATTATGTTTGAAAAAGATCAAGTTTCGAAAATTTGCCATTTTGGGCAACAAGTTTACAAGATTATGAAATACATGTTATGTGGGTTTGGTTTGGTCCATTCTGTTGTCAAGTGCACTTCAACTAAAGGCTTCTCCCGCTTGTTCGCTAGTGGCATGGAGCTCCTTTATGGACTCCCTCATGTTTACGACTACATAAAACCACTAAGTGGGATTACGCTAGTTCGTTCTGTTCATGACTTCACATGACCATTATATGGAAATGTGTTAGTTAGTTCTGTTTATGGACCTTCCAAACCATTCTGATATGTTTATGTGCTAATGATATGTTTGACATGATGGATGCATACATTATTTGTACTGTTATAAATTTTTGACAAATTGAGAATTCCACGAAACAAGTGTTTTATGATTTTTAAATGCGAAATTACTATGATCCTGAAAAGGTTCAATGACAATGAGTTTTATAAAGGGGTTTTTGCTTGTTTCTCGATTATAAACTTGTAACCTACGAGCTTTTAAGTTCACCCCCTTCCGTCCCATCTTCAGGTGAAGAAAATGAGATCGAGTGATCAAGAGTCAAGGTATCGCTTTGAGCCCTGCATGTTTTGTATTTTCAGCTAGATTTTGTAATCATAAGGTTTTAGTCGCATTTCAAGGATTATTAGTTTAAGTATCTTATGTATTTTGGGATTTTTTTTAATCATTGATGTATGGTGGTTTGAAATGTCATTACGTGTTTATAAGAACTCTTATCTTTTGATGTTAATGAATTATGAATTAAGTATAAGACTGAGTTGAAATTAGGTATACTTGAAAAAGTCGATTAGAGGTGATGAATTTTTGAACAGAAATTGTGGTTACATATAAGTAAGATGTGTTATGGTATAAAAACATGATGATGAATAAATAATGGTTACGGTGTTTTTCATTGGATCCAACAAATATAGTATGTATGGCTAGTTTTAAGTAGGTCACGACTGTGGCTCATAGGCCACGATCATGACCGAAGGCACAACTTAGGTATATAAGTGAGTTCTACACTTATGTATTGAGTTGTTTAACTAGTTTTTACACACTCAAGTGAGAGAGAAAGGGCTCTAGAAGAGTTATAGAGATAGAGAGAAGAGGTCTTGAGTTATCTTCATTTAATTTGTGCAATTGTTTCATAAATCTAGTTACATGCAAGATAATCTTGATCTTTCTCTTCATTTTGAGCATCCACTTAAACTCATCTAGTTTGGTGCTCAAATCACCCTTACACATTGTTTCTTCTTCATCTTTGCATGTTCTTAGGTGATCAAGGAAGCGTTTAGTGTTCGCAATAACCCAAACAAGGATAAGAAACAAGAAAGGAGGAGAAACAAAAGGTTAAATGTTTTAACCTCCATGTTCTTATTATATGTCTATGTATACATGTATGATTTTGGTTTTTTTGGGTTATCATCATATGTACATGGCAAACCCAACAATCAATTGACTGTAAGGCATAAACTAACAAAAGTGCCATCAGAATTCAAGCCCGTCATGTTAACTTTCTTATTCCTGTCATGATGTGAGTTAACTTGTTGCTTATAACCACTTATTTAATTTTTTATGGCTTTACTTAATTAGGATTTTTTTTAGAAATGTATAAGTTAAAAAAATCACTTGAGCATTAATTTGAATAATTTTAAGCCGAAGCGATGAGATTGCAATTGATTTAAATTAATACTTTCGATATTATACAACTAATGCAAAAATTCAGGTGCTGAAATAAATTTAAAAGAAGCCTTTTACTTCTTTTTCTATTTTAGCATATGAATATATGGTTCAATAAAAATGTTTACATATAAAGAATGAATATTAACCATAATGAGCTTAGAAAAGGCATTAATAATTAGTAAATATTGAACATTCCAAATTCTCTTTTCTAAAAGAAAAAATGGAAAGGTTGAAACATATTTTTTTAAGAAACTCAATTTTATTTGTAGTAAAACTTCTAAAAATTCAATGTGAAAAGTGCAAGAGGTTAAAAATATATATATTTTTAATCAAAACTAAATTTAATTAGTGGTAAAACTTATAAAAATTCTATGCTTGGTTTGGCCCATATGCCCATAAGAATTTGTTAGTATCTTTGTATAAGAAGCCTTAGCCTTTTAGAGTCCCACATCTTAATAATTTTTCTTTTAACCTCTCTTATGAGTTTGAAAATTCATTTTCATGCTAGTAAGCTTATAATTTTTTAGATTTTCTAATATATTTTAAACTAGACCCTTTCAAATTCCACTCATTTAGATCTTATGATGTCAAAAATATTATGAAATCCTTTTTATTTTTTTATTCAACTTCATGTTAGAATTTTCATGGATCTTTTACACTTCAAAGAAACTGTGACAGTGTTTCGAAGTCATAGAAAATTAAGATTCATCAATCACACTTAATTATTTAGATCACTTCGTTTTATTTTAATTTTTTATATATCTCAAATAGTAACTTAATATCTTATTTTTTAATTATATTTCATCAATAAAATTTTAAATCATTTATAGTACCTCTTTTAATTTTTTTACAAGTTAAAATTTTAATTTTCCTAAATCAGTAGGTCTAGTTTTTCATTCATATTCCTATCTAGATTTTTTACATTCATATTCCTATCTGGCTTACGCTCTTTATTTTTTTAAAGAATATGAAATTTAGTATACACCTAAGTAACCATTTTAGGGCCAATTTTTAAAAATTAACGTGTAAAATAATGTCTTTTTTTAATTGAGTCTGGGTCTGGACTACTCAAGCCTGGGCCTGCTCGAGGCCTATGTCTTTTAAACAAAACAATGCCATCTTGTCTGGAAGAGTTAGACCCGAGCTGGCCTAGACCTGAGCTTGACCATGGCCGACCCATTAAAAACACCTAAATCTGGGCTTATTGTCGTCTCGAAGCTGTTTAGACCAGCATTTTGTAATTGATTCTCAACTATTATCCTCATTGGTTTAGGACTTTGCGTATACATTTTTCTTTATATTTTCCTAATAAGATAAGATGAAAACTCTATTATATCTGAAATATCATCATTGATAAATTCCTTCTTATTTAGAATGTGATCAACGCACTATTGATTCCTACCTTATGAATTGCAATCTTCAAAAAGATACTTGTATTTTAAAATTAATAAAATATTTATGGTATTAGAAATATCAAAAAAGGACCTTTGACTCAATTAATTGTTAAATTATTTTAATATAATTCTCTATTAAAGTGAAGTCAAATCAACTATACAAATTTTATCACAATTTAATAGTTAATTTATAGTAACTTGATAAAAACTTAGTAAAAAAGTTCTTTTCTAACATTTATAATACTATAAGATATTTTTCTAACAATTTTAAACACAAAAGTGCATTTTAAAAAAGTACAAACTACAAAAAATGGTCTAAGTCTTTTATTGTACTGAGAACTGCACATGATACCTGCATAATAACGATCATCTTGTAGTCTTTACTTAGAATACTGTAGCTAGAACAGTTCAGAGCAATTGTGTAGGCTTTACTTACCAATACTATAAAAGGTAGCTTATAAGGATACAAGATGCATCACATTGATGATGGCAATTCTAAATTACTAATTTTTTTTACCATTACATTAGTTTATTATTTACACTCCTCATGAGTTAACAAAAAAAGTTTCATAGGAAAAGAACAAATTACAAGTACTATCACTGGTTTCAAAATATAGTCCTTTCTTATGCTTTATGTAGACATTCCTATTTCAACCTTTAATCCATCCTCTAAGGAATTAAGCATCTTAATTCCTTAGACGAATAGCAAAATTTCCACTTAGACCTTTAGAGCTCTTTCCACTGCTTGTGGAGCTCACTAAACTCTTGATAATATGTTTTGGCTACTCACATTGCTTTTTGTAAGAAGACCATTAAGTCCATTGCAATAATATGCAGTAGGTTTCTTTAGAGTGGAAATGATGATGATTTTAGAAGGGCAAAGATGCAGTGGAAGGAGGCTTATTTTCCCAAAGACAAAGGAAGACTTGGGATTATTTCCTTTAAGATGAACATGGTTATGCTTTCTAAAAGATTATAGTGATTAATGACTGTCAAATAAGCTATATAGTGCAAATGGATCCATGATATCCACATAAAGAATAGAAGCATTTAAAGCTTAAAGGTCTAACCATCCTTAGCTTCTAAATTTAAGAGCAATTCTAAGAGCTAGAGATTTGTTTAAAAATTTTTTTTTCTCTGATTGGAAATGGGAGATTAACTAGCTTCTGGTTTGATAATTGGCTTTCTTTTGGACTTTTATACAACTTATAAGAAATGGAAACTCTCAAACCTTTATTAGACATAATTTGATAGTTGCTAAAGCCTTAGTTGACAAGAACATTTTCATGTAGAGTTCTATTCCAATGTACCTTTTTTTGAAAATTACTCTAACTTGTTTGATCGGTGATGAAGATAGCATTATCTTAAATCATACCAAGAATGACAAGTTTATTAATCAATCTTGTAGAAAGGATCTCCAAAATCATTTTAAAATGATACCTTGGATGCAAATTATCTAGTTCAAATATCCACATCCCCAAGCTTCTCTTATATTATGGTTAGTCATGAAGGATAAATTACCAACAATTTACAAGATAAAATGTATCTTAACATGCCTAATTGATGTATTGTTTGTAAAAGATCTGAAGAAAGCAATAATCATCTATTTTTTCAATATGAGTTTGTCACAACCATTTAGAGATCATTATTACATATGTTCTACATTTAAAATGCCCTAGGTGATTGGAATTCCATCAAAGCATGTTGTGTTACTATTAAGCATCCTAACACCACAATCAAGTGGTCCTTTTACTTAGTTTTGTCCTTCCTTGTCAAAGCTATATGGGATGAGAGGAATGTTCACATTTTTCATAGTTGAATTCTAACTAAAGAGTAATTCAACAAAAGGATTCTCCTACAGATTAGACGCTATATTAGTTTATATAAGGCCATATTTCTTAATGATAATTATTGTACCAGATTTTTAGATGTGTAATTTGCAATTGTCTTAATCTCTAAAGAATGTTGAGCTTGGGATTATTCCATAAGATATTTTCATCATGGTAAACTCATGTATAGCTCTTTTTAGCTTTTTTTTAATCTTTTAACTGCCTTTAATGGCTCAATTCATTACCATTTTCTAAAAACAACAATTTTATAAGTAAATTGTATGCCCTGTAAGTAACCAATTTCATTGTATAAACCCAAGATTAGCATACATAGTAACAATTTGTCGATTTTTCATATATTGTCAATAAAAGTTTATTTTTAATGGTTAATTAGTACTATAACTTATTTAAGCTTTTTTTATAATTAACAAAAAAACTTCTAACATAGAATGATAATTTGTATTTTAATCATATGTTTTTACACCTAAATATTAATTAGTTATATTTCATTTCAATAAGTCTTGGTACTTGATTATAAAGTTACAAAGTTTGAAAACCTTTCAAAAATAGTTTAATAAGTTTCTAGAATCTTGCTTTTTAAATATTTTTGGTTATCATCCTCATTATACCTTTTAAGATTATACTCATTCTTAACTAGTAATAAACAAATTTTAGTTATCCCGTTTGATCCTAATTTTATATTGGTTCTCCTAATTATCTTTTTGTAATTGAGTCTTCCTACCACATAGCATTCTAATAGAAGTAACAACACAAAAGTCATATTTAAGATGACATTTGCTTAAGATGTATGCTTCAAATATTAAATTCAAATTCTTAAACATATTTTATTGATGGTTGCAATCTATTGTTAGCACGTTTAAGTTTCATATAAAACTAAATCTAACTTAATAATTTTTTGTAAAATTCAAATTAATTTTTACTCCACATGTTTACCTATAATTATAATTTCAAATCATACTAAAATATTTAACATTATCTATTTTAAATAAAACCTTTATAGTGTTTGTGGTGGAGGAATTAAAAAGTTAAATTATGTGAGATTAATTTTAAATGATAGAAAATTTTATTAATCACCACAAATGTGAGAATTTTTAGCTATGCTGTCATTATATTTTTTATGCTTGTTGCCTATTGCAATTAAATATTAATATTGGGTAGTTTAGACTGAACCAAAAATATGTGTATATAATTATTTTCATATTAACCATTTCTAACTACATAGGTGATTAAAAGATGAGATGTATAGAGAATATGTAAGAACGTGGTTTGATTAACTATCATATTCTATATATATATTATTAATAATATTAATATAAGTAAAGAGTCCTATTTGGTCCATATTTCTTATTTAATAATAGAATAAGTTTCAACCATTTATTTTTGTCACTTTATGGATGTACTTGATTAAAAGCTATAAATATGAATATTGGTCCTCTCTCTATTGATTAGGGATACATAAACTCCTTTATCAAGTTTTCTATAACATAAGAAGAGCTAAGAAAGAGAAACTAATTTTAACAAAGCATACATTGAAATTTCTTAATCTATCTACAATAATGATGTCTTTTACATTACGTACATAATATTATATCCTCACTATTTATGACAATTGTTTACTTAAGATCTTGAAGTCATAAATGTCATTTCTATTTATGCAATAAAGATCATTTTTACATGTAGTATCAAAGCTCACTATAACAAAGTAGACTTTTAGCTACGAAAAAATCATAGCTAATTGTTTAAAAAATGTCGCTTATAGTTATTTATGGTGTTTCTATTTTTTCAAACAAAGCATCTCCAAATCCCGTAGTTGAACACTATAGATGATGTTTTAAAAAATTATGGAAAAAACTATTAGCTATGAATTTTTTTGTAAGTGAAAATTGTATCTTGATAGGGAAAAATTTGTTGGCAAATGACTGACCACAAAAATAAAACATAGCCAATAGTTTTTTTGGCTATGTTTTCATCTTTGTACTCTTAGCTACATTTTTATGACATAACTAAATATTATTAGTTATATTTTCCATATCATAGCCAAATGTTTTTAGCTACATCTTTATGATGTAACCAATTGTTATTTACTATACTTTTCATAACGCAGTCAAATGTTATTTGCTACATTTTTAATAATGTTGTGCTAATTTATTTGTTACATTTTTAATTTATGATATTGAGCATTATGTTTTGTATATAATTTATCGATATATTTCTATTATGAATTTATTATAAAATTAAATCATATAAAATATTATTAATTTAAAATATCGAGCATTATATATATAAAATAAAATTATATAAATATCATTAAATTATACTAGCAAAAACAATATAATATTAAAAGATGATCATTTGCTCCTACACAAGATATTAATGACAACTTGAACCATTCCTATAGATAAAATAACAAATAAAGAGATCAGTTTAAAAGTTATAATATGTCATGCTCAGATTACAAAAATATTAGAGCATAACTTGAATGAGTACCTAGTGTTTTCTATGTTAATGAACTTGTAATCATCCAAAAATCTTAGTTAAAATCAACAAAAAATATTATGATTGTTTATGCAACAAGTATTTGGTTCTAATCAAAGCAAACACCACATAACCTTACCATTCATAACATAATCACTCATAAGTTTTTCTTTTGAAAAGGAAAATGGGATTAATATATAAATATAATCACTCATAAGTTGCATCTTCATGTATGGTGTAATCTAAAGGAAAAAGTATTAAATTTAAATTACAACACATAGAGAAAGCAAAAGGAAAAAGTATTGAGACAGAATTACAACCCTTCACTCTCCTCTTCATTTCTATCATTATTTGGGCTAAGCAATCTTTTGAATAACATATCATGTTTTGCTAATTTTGCTCGAGTTTCTTATCCCCTGATTACTTTAGCTTCTATTACAACCTTATCCTTGCTTTTTCCCCTTGAAGGTGTTCAATGATTGTTTTATATGTTGAGGTTGAAATATTGGCTTAGGGTCATAGCCAAGACCTTCCATACAGACTTTTACACTGAGCAAATTCCCCGCAAACATCGACTTAGCTAATAACTATCACATCCTATTAAAAAATTAAAAAAGAAATTGATATTCAATCCAAATATTACTAATTACTTATACATTAATAAATGAACAAAAATATTGAACAAACTTTTATCCTTACATACTTGTTTTCTACTTTTTTTAACACCTATCCTTTACCTTCCTTATAGTCAGTGACTTTATATAGTATGATCCTACCACACTCTTGTCTATGTAGTTCCTTCTCACTCTACTTTATGAAACAAAAATACAAGGCACAATAAATAATTTCATGTTTATTGATTTAAGTATAACTTGCAGTCAAAGCTCTTATATATTCATTTCGAACAACTACAAATGAAATTTACCCTTGATTATGAGGTTTTTTCATTTTTGATCTACTGACCTGTTCCTCCTCACAATTTTCCTAAATTAATAAAAAACGTAATGTAGTCGTTAAATCATCTAAAATGATTAATGCAAGCAAACATGAAGGAAAATAAAACAAACCTAAACTTTCAGGTCAACCCAATAATCACACAAACTATTCCAATCTTCCTTAGACAGTCATTTAACAATATGTCTTGGCACCTTTACTTCAAAATGAAAAGATTTATAATACTTATGCAGCTTGAAATGATGATCCCTAGTCTTTTGTTTTAATAATGAAGTAATATAGTTTTAAACATCTAGGTTGCTAATATCCACAATATTGAATTTCAACGAATAATAAGTAAAATTATAATCAATCTTAAAATCATTCAAACAATATTACATATAGTTAAAGATTTTGAAAAATTACTACAATTTTATCCAAAGCATTTTCAAGTAAGTTATTTTTCCAAGTTCTTAACATGTTTTAGAAAAGGTAATTATGTTCTCACAATAATCCCTAACTCACTTGACAAATTTGTAGATTGGACCTTGTCTACAAGATGACTTTGCCTAGTATTAAACTGTATTGATGACTTTGCAGTGTATCAATCTAATTTATTGTAACATTCTTTCATTGCAATTCATAATCTCTAGTCACTACAAGAATTATATAGAAAATTGCAACGTTTTAAAAAACGTCACTAAAAACATCGTGGATTGTGGTGTAGGCAAAAGGTTTCTACGACGTTTTATGTAAAATGTCGTGGAATATGTATACATTATGCGACGATTACAAAAATGTCACTAAAAGTCTTTACATTCAGCAACGTTAGGAGAAAAGGTCATCGAATCATCAAGATTTCGCAACGTTTTGGTAAACGACGTGAAAAGGCAGATTCTGCGACGTTTTCTGCAACTTCTAGGAAAGCCTCATTCTGTGACATTTTAAACAACGTCGCAGAATCTTTGAGATTCGGCATCATTGTGGGAAACGTCACAGAATGCTACATTTTGCGACATTTTGAACTTCGTGAATTGTTTGTTTCTGCGACGTTTCGCCTAAATGTCGCAGAATGTTTGAAACATTGCAGAATGTTTAATAAAACATCACAGAATGCCCTTTATTTCTTGTATTTAATTTTTATCCCAAAATAAATTTAATTTAATAATTTTTCAATTTAAATATTAATTTTAAATCTTATATATTTAATAATTAATTAATATTGAATTTTATTTATTTAATAATTCTTAAATTTTTTAGTACATCATTAATTTTAATAATTATTCATGCATCACAAGAATTTCATAAATGCAAACAATTTATTATTTAATTGCAATTTCCAAACATGTCATAATACATTAATTAATATAAAAAGTATGTCATAATTTAATAAGATATCAATATGAGTACATATATCTAATCTAAACGAATATT
>JAOTAY010000003.1:20856014-20889214 GCA_025629805.1 Erythroxylum baracoense | reverse complement strand
AATCTTATGAAAGTCTTTGTTAGCTATTTTAATTAAATCTTTATTTTCTATTAAATTGAGTATTAAATATTTTTCTGGAATTTTTGTTCTTGATTTTCTTATTGTAATGTATATGCTTATCTTACGATCCCACCACGCATTTTTCCCTGGGTCAACACTTATTGAATTAATTTTTGTGATTTTATCTCTATTTTTGTACAAAAGTAATTAAATGAATTTATTCGTTTTAAGTTCCACTGGTGGGGAATTCCTCCCCATAGGCCAGGGGTCCAGATGTCATGTAGGATGTCGGGCCCGTGGATCCGCCCGAGGTGGGGTTCCAGCATATCCTATTGCTCTCCTTGTTCATTATCCTCAATAGGAACACAGTCATCTAAATTCATCAACTCCAATAACTTTGACTTCCTTGCAGATCTTCTCTCAAAAAAGACTTTATGCTACTTTCCAGCCAAACAATGATCAAATGGATTAAGTGGTTGTGAGTTCTTAACTAAGATAAAGGATTTTTCAGCCAACAACTTTAATCCCTTGTCACTCATCTATCCTAATTGTTGATGCCATAGATTCGATGAAGATTCCTCTTTTGTTGTGAATAGTTCTCCACCACCACACACCTTTAAGTGCTTTTTTGCATAATGAGCAACAAATTCTCCTCAGGCTATTGTCATTGTGCCTCTAAACAATTTCCACTTCTTATCCCCAAAAGTGTGCTAAAATCCTTCATGATCTAACACATTTGTTGATAACAGATTGAGTCTTAGATTGGGGATGTGTCATACATCTCTCAAGGTCAGTAAGCATCTGACATTTGTCTGAACTCGGATATCATATTGACTATCTTAGCGGAGCTTTGATTTTCCATCTTGAAGCTCCCAAAATCTCTGCTCTTGTAGCTTAAAAAGCACTTTTTCTTTGGAATACAATGATAAGATGCTCCCATATCGATCAACCATTCTAAACTAACATTGTGGATATGGAAGCAATCACTAATTGCACAAACTAGTGTCACCTCATCATCCATACTTGAAATAGATGCAATTGTACTTTTATCATCATCATCATCATCATCCTGATGAGCCTTCTTTTTCTAATCCCTCTTACACTTATAACAAAACCTCTTAATATGTCCTGGCTTACTGCAATAGTAACACATCTTCACATCTTTTTCATCTTTAGACTTTGAACTATTTTTAGACTTACCACAATGCTTAGGACCCTTTTGCACATCCCAATTAAGAATCAACTTAGGTACCATCAATTGAGAGAAAAGTGTTTTTAATCTGACTTTAATGAAAATCTAATTGATTATGAAATTATCGAATTACTGGGTCTAGATGATCCTAGGGTAGATTACTCTCTCTCGAGTCATAATCTTTAACCCTAATTTATAATCCCTAATTTAAATTATGGAATTGTAATCTCTCGATTTCCAATAACCTACAGTTCTGAGTTTGCCTAATAACCTACTAGAAACCTATACTCGATCTCTCTTTACACAATTTTACTGGTTTGATTCAATTCTTATATATCAAACTGCCTAACTCTCGTTAGCCTAATTTGATGATATTCACTCAGTTCACCCTCTCAGTTTATTACCGAATTATTAAGAACAAAACTTGAATCACGAATAACTCAATAAAAACGTAATAAATCAAACTTTATTAATATCAAAGATAAAAAATCCCGAATGTGAGTTTAGACAATATCAACATTCAACAACACCTATTCTTAACGACTATCCCAATTCTATACATTAATAAAATTGAAATAAAATCAGAAAATACTATTGGAATGGATTCGTGGAGGCAACGACAGGGGGAAACCACCTATTTTGGGAAGTACTTTGCATCAAACTTCTTCTCTGTGTCTCTCTTCCTTTGTCTCCTTCCTTAGAACTCTTGATAAGCTCTCTAGGGTTTCAAAATTGGCTGATGTAAAAAGTCTGCTCTTCTATTCTTTAATGTTCTAATTATACCTTAGAAGCCCTAAGGTTGATTCGGAGTCGAAACGGTCTGAAAAGTCCTTTAAAATTTAACGTTTTTAGCTATTTTTATGTCTACCTGATGTAGGCCATGATCGTAGCCCAGCGTACCACGATCGTGGCTAATGCCTAACCCTCTCTGTCATGATCATGACCAAAGTGTCATAATAGTAGCTTAGTTCTGGCGTCTTTGTCACGATCGTGACCAAAGGGTCACAATCGTGGCCTAGCTCCTAGTGGCTCACATCTTTTTGTCACGATCGTGGCTTGTTATGCCACGATCTTGGGCCGTAGTTTTGGCCTGAAACTCTTCGAAACTTCTCCATTCTTTGTCGTACCCTGAAACACTAATAAACACATTAAGGTACCTCAAAGACATAACATTTAAGCTCAAAGACTCATACTAACCCATAAAAGCACTTAAACATATAAACTGACACAATTAAAACATAAATACACACTCAACACTCAAATTAACACTAAATACATAACAAATTGAACCCTAAAATATAATGCAAATCACAATTATCAAGTCATGAAAGTTAGATAATGTTTTGTTTCGATTACGTGGAAAACCTTTTAATGTGGTTATGATGTTATAAGGGATATATGTGGTTTTCCAAAATAAAAAATTATTAAAAAACATAAAAAATTTAATGATTCCAAATATTAGAAAAAATTAACAGGGTTTTATGAGTTTAATTCGAAAAAAGTGCCTGATAATGTTATTCAAAATCCTGAACGTTTGTTACTACATAAATTTAAATGTCAAACTATTTTTGCAAAAACTCAAAGTAACAAGTGTTCTATGAAATATTTATTTATCCTTTGCATGGATCATAAGATTCAAGTTAGTACATCTAGCCACATTTTTCAAACCATAGATACTTCGCTTAATAAGAAAGGTAGCTATCTAGGCATAAGATTTCTTACACTACATTAGCTTATTGATATGGTGTTCCTGTTTTTAAACTAACCTTTACTTTTTATGAGCATTTAAATCATACACATTTGAGGATCGCTAAGATCTTAGAGGTCCATGCTATGGATCTTTGAAATATTAGTTCAAAATCAAACTTAAAAAATCGGGCAAGACATGCATGTAAGGCCCCAAATTGTACCCTAGATGAAATGTTACATGTTCATGTAAGTACATGAACGATAGGTTTTAAAATTGTGATATGATTGAGAATTCCATATGACTTATTTATATTTTTAATGAATCATACTTGGAGAATTGGAATTAAATTGTCATCATAGAGACTCGAGGTATTAATGTTGAGCCCAGGGTCTCAAAAAATATGTCATGGATACTTTACATAAGCCTTAGGTGAAGATTTAGTGAAAAGAAGGCTTGAAAGTACTTAAAACTCAAGGTTGAAGTGATTTTTGCAAGACCAGTGTGTCACCCTCGTGCACAAACACGAGGGTGACATCCAGTGTGACTTCTAATGTGACACTCAAACTCTAAGTGCCATACCTTTTGATTCCATTATCTAAAAATTACAAACTTTATACTGTTAGAAAGTTAAGAGGATAAGCTACAACATTTATGAATATAACATTGTCAAATTCGGCATAATCAATACAGTTTATTGATGGTTTATGCGTTGACTAATTTCTTACTGACAAATGGCATCATGTTGTGTAGATGAGTGGCAACTCCTAAATGGGACAAGTGGAGATCATGCATGAAGCCACATGCTATTACCATTTCATAACATCTAGCATTCGAGGAGACAAGGTTCTGTTGAAGTTTTCTGTATTGGTTAATTTTCTTTCTCTCACCACCGAACTCTCTCTCCCACTCACACATCCTGGAAAGTTTTGCATGCCTTTTGGATCATCATCTTCAGTTGATGTATTTTCATGCTACTATATTAAGGAAGCTAGATCCTACCACTTTCTATGTTGTTGTCCTCTTGGTCGTCTTCATCTTGTAGTTGTGATATTTGATTGAAAGGCTAGAGTGACTCGCTCATTGAAGTAGGAAATTGTGTTAAAGAAGGTAGGGGAATACTAATCTTGATTGCATGTTATCATATGAATTATTTTGATGCTTTATTGGAAGGAATATGTATGGATTTTTTGATGAATTGAGGTTTGGACATGAAATTGATGTGTAAATGAGGCATGAATAAGGTGGAATTATGGTGAAAAGGAAGAATGTTAGCGTAAGGGTGTGTGAATTGTACTGGTTTCACTAAACAACCTTAGGTATTTCAGCTATAACTTGACCTGTAGATATCCAAATAGGGTGATTTTTATTACGGATTAAACTAACCACATATGCCTACAACTTTTATGAAGGAATGGAACTTTGGTTCTATTCCTAAGGATAATGAAATTTAGCTTAAGGTTGAATTTAGGATTTTATCATTATTTGAGAATAGTCTGCAATATTTTAGGTATAACTTGTAGAATTCTGAACCACTGTGCATGATTTTGATGTCATTAGAAACTTAATACATAGAGGAACTTTTCATTTCAAGAACATATTACCTAAAAAGCTCTTTTTATATGTCAAAATAGCCATACAAATCTGACACCCAAAATTTGTCCTAAGAAATTTGAACTAATCTTGATTGTGTAATTATTGATATATATATATACAATTAGGACTTTAACAATGGTTTTATTAGACTTAATTGAGATTAATAATGAACCTAGGTGATGTTAGATTAATGGAGAAAAAGGTGTTTGAGTTATGGTTTATAAATGGAGTTAATAATATAAGAGATATAAGGTTTATTAATGATGAGCATAGTGTTGAATTGCTTAGTGTGATCATGAATGAATGAGCTTTTAAAGCTTATATATTATGAATTAGATATGAATGATTGTGAATTAGGAATTTTTGCTATGATATTGTGACAATTCCAGACCGTTAGTTGTCTGACGATTTTTATAGTTGGGATTGTATTGGAAGTGCTTCCAATTGTGTGCGTATGCATAATGTTTGATGACTCAACATTTCTTTTCATGCATAATTGCACTTGTTTGTTTTGATAAGGTTGGCATAAAATTCTAAAATCTAGAATGGTTTTTTTTAAAACTACTGAGTCCTAGTCGTGGGTAGATAGGCATACCTAGAAGGGTTAACAGCTACTTTGGAAACTAGACACTAAGGTGTCTTCTAATTTTAGACACTTCTGTGTCTTCTATTTCACATAATTAAGTCTCTTCTGGTTTAGATACCAAACATGGTATCTTCTGTTCCATTCCTGTTACCCACTTCTATAAAAAGGATTAGCAAGTTAACTTGTTTTGTATTCTGTTACATGCACAGTTCAGTTATAATTAATTTTTGTTCTGACATAACCAAATACATATTTGACGCAGATAAGTTCTGTTTTGAAATTATGTTTTTCTATTCTGATACTTGTAAGCATGGCTTTGAAGCCAATATATGCATATTCTGTTCTATGATACATATTGTTTGGATTGCGCTTTTATATGTGATCTGATTTGTATATGTCAATATCGTAAGACTGTTAGAGACAGTTAGCATTATATATTATGTTTAGTTATTCCTCACTAAGCTATATGCATAGCACGGTCGATTTGCCCCATTTAGGTTCAGATATAAGGGTATAAAGACTGGGACAAGGACAACCACTGTGGCTAAAGAAGCATCTGTTTTTATTTTTGGAAGATGTATATTTGTTTTTAGTTTAAGTTTTTTTTCAATGTAAAGAGACATATTGTAATTTATGTTCTGTTTGATGGTTTGTATTAACCTTAATACTAGTTGACTATTATTTGTATGGCATGCTTTGGGAATAGCACTATATGTTTGAGATGTTTTAATTATACAATATTGCCTAATGGTTTATAATACTTGTTTACTTGAGTTTTTAGAAATGCATGTAAGGGATTATTTGACATGTTTTAGTTCTGATTTGTGTTGTATCTGCATATCCTTCTAGGGGGTATGTGGGTGTTACAAAACATCATCTAGATATTACAGTAATACATATAGTTTGATGGGTTATCGAATAAAGATTCCAATGCACATATCACCAAAATTTTGGATATACGTGATTCTTTTAACGTAAATGAAGTAATTAATTATGCAATTAGACTAATACTATTCCCATTCTTATTTAGGGATTAAGCAAAATAGTGGTTAAAGTCACTACTTATAACTTCAATCATAATATTGGACAACCTAGCCAAGAAGTTCCTTGTAGATTACATTTTTTTGAAAGACTACAAAGCTTAAAAGAGATATATCCGCCTAAATTCATTTTAAAATAAAAACTTTATAAAGCATGGGATATATTGAAGGATATCCTAAGGAAATGCCTTCATTGTGGCATTTTAGAATGGATGCAGGTTCAAACTTTCTTAAATGATCTCACCTATATAATAAAGTTGACAATCAATGTAATAGGTAGTAGGAAACTAAAAAATAAAACTCTATAAGCCACCTTTAACAACAAAATGGCATTAATAACTATTTGTGGTAGGCTAGTAGGTTGTGAACGAACAAGTAAGTAGGTGTATATAATATGGAAGCTACCACTTGATTGGAAGGTCAGGTGTAGGCTTTAATAAATAAACTTAATAGTATGAGCACTCTAATAAGTTAAGCCTAAGAATTATGCTATGAGATATATAGGGAAGGATATATCAAATGAATGCCATATTGGAAGCCCGATGATCGAGCAAGTGGATTATATGAGGAGTACCCAACGAAAAAATACCCCTTACAACTATACCTATAATCCACGGTGAGGAATCTCTTATATTTTTCATAGAGTAATTAAGTAGTCGAAAGGCAACCTCCACTTGGATTTTATGAACAATAGTAATAGGAGAAGAAATTGAGCTTAAAATGGATAATTTAAAAGTACATATTAAAAAAAAGTCTTGAAAGCAAAATCATGAGGCTTCAAGTTAAACTTAAAAACCATATTAGTTAATTGATCAAGATGATACCTTAGATACCTCAAGGGTCATTGCCTAGAATCATAGCATCCAATCCTTATTTATTATCTTTTTTTGTTAACTGATTCTATTTTATTTATGAGTTAATGTTTTATAACTGAGAAATATCTTCGAGTGTTCTTAATGTTTATTTAATTGAAGATAATGATTATATCACATATTCATTTGTGTGTTGATTTGAAAAAACTTGCATTTGGTTTGACCATGGATTACATATTAGGGTTTAAATGCATTAAAAGAACTTGCATTTTTTTGAAATATAAAAGGAGTTGAATTAATATTAGGAAAAGTTAGAAAACATCATTACAATAAGTCACTTAATTTAGTTACAAAAGCAAAAATCGCAAAATAGAGTACATCAATTGATTATAGCAAATCAACTTGGCCAAGTATTTGTTGTTAGTTGTTGGCAATAAAAGTAGCTTTTATTCAATTTACTAGATTATCTACTTGAGCCACCTTGAACTTCACTAGACATCAATGAGTCACCCCCATCTGTTTTGAAAATTAGATAATCTGACCAGTGCAATGACGTATATAATTAGTAATTGTCTTCTTTTGAGCACCCAAAAAGGACTTCCCATTTTGAATATGTGGAGCTTTTTATTTGTCCTAAGGAGGCCTACCAGAATTGGCTTCCTATCCATTACCAATTCTCTCATCGTGGACTATTTGAGAGGGTCATTTAACCCTCTTGTATTCCATATGAGAGTGATCATTTACGAGGAATACCCTTTCTTTTTAGTTTTCCATCCTGTTGATCTTCTTTTGGGATTAACAGAACACTCATGAAACCTTTTTGCTATCTTAACAAGTCTATCTTTCTCTAGTTGTCTTAGCAACAATTTACATGTTGGATCATTATCTAATAAGCCAGATTCATTGTCTAGCTCTTCTTCCACTCATTGTGAATTTTGGGTAAAGGTTATATCTTCCTAGTTATCAAGTTCCTTTAACGGAGAAGTGTGTTGAGATGCTATATTAGGCTTCCCATCTTCAGTATGTGGAGCTATTGCTGAGTTACCTGGATTCTTATTAACAACAATTCGTACACCCACAGTCTCATCATTATCCACTATAGAAGATTCAACCCCCAACAATTCATTTTACTATCCAGTTTGAAAAAGTTTTCCTGTAGGAACCCATTTTTTGGTTGAATTATGGAATTATAGGAATATGTCACCTTAATTTCAGATTTTTCAATCTCCTATGTTTCACACAACTTGAGAATTGGTAAATGATTAGATAGTATAGCATTCCTTTTGACCTCCACATATATTTTTTCATACCTAATCCGCTCCATTCTGAATATTTGAGCATCCATACAAAGAGGCTTTCCTAAAGAGCCTAAAAAACTCAATCCTTCCATTGCCCAAAATTCTAGGAGCAAATTATGAAACTACACCTACATAGGAAAAAATTTCACACATTCCCTGTCAAATGTTATCCTAAGTTTCCACTTCTAAAGAAACATGAGTTAACCCCTATATTCCATGGTCCCATTTCCAGTATTTCATTTAAATTACTATCAACAACAAATTTAAACAGAATAGTGTCATCATCTATGAGTAAGGTTTTTTTTCATACCTTTCTTAGCCTGGGCAATCCAAACCTTTCTTACCCATAGTGCAGTTGCCCAGGCTTTGATGATTGGAAATATCGGTCCCTTACTCTAGAAAGAACTAAACAGGGCAGTAGACCAAGCCCTTTGTTTGGTTTGCAACAATTCAATCGGTTAACTGATGACAGCATCTTTCATAGAGTCTGGGTAGTATTTCAGATGTATCTTAGGCTCCTGTAATTGAATTTTCTTTATCCAAGGAAGGTTTCTGGGGATCTGAAGTTGAAGAACTTACCCCCTTTCTAGATGCATACTTTTCACAAACCTCTCATGTGGGCACAAGGAAATCTTCTATGGACAGGGGTTGAAGGTGGCCCATCCGTTGCCATGGAGCTTGCGTGGGTCTTAATATGGAGATATAGGTCTTAGCCTTACTGAAGCTCACTTGGGTCTTAATTATTTGGAGTTGATTTAGTAGTGTGGATAGTGACACTCACCGCTCATTTTGCTCCTAAAGGACAGGGTCTATCGTTTTTGTTTGTTTCCTATTATCACACCTCTCGCTTGCTCAGCCCCGGCCCTGGGCAGGGGCGAGTTGGGCCCCTGCCCAGGGCCCATCTTTTATTTTTTAAAAAAATTACATGTGGAATATAGTTTATTAAAAAAAATTTGAATTTATTTTTTAATTAAAGTGAGAGGCCCACATTTTCTTTTTCGCCCAAGCCCTACAAAATCTTAGGACCGACCCTGCGCTTGCTCTTCAGATTTGGAGGTAGGTCACTATGGTACCACCGCTCCCGTTCTCGTCACGTTCGCTTGCTTTCCAGACTGGATCTTGTTTGTTCTTCAAATTTAGAGGTAGGTCTCACGTCGCTTCCGCTCTCACCATTGGTATGTCAATTGTTTTTAAGTTTGGAGGTGGGTCTCCTAAACAACGTCAAATCTGGAGGTGGGTCTCATGGAGGATGCTACTCTCGCTTGCTCTCCTGGAGGATGCCTTGACTTTCTCGCACCACTAGTTTGAAAGAACTTTGCATTGTTGAAATTAAGTCCTTCGTTTTCCTAATCGTACTTAATTAGACGGAATAATAATATGATTAACCTTATGAAGAAACCTTGCTTAACATTATAAATATAATTTAGTAGCTACTTAAATAACTAGAAAGATCAGTAAAGTATAATAACATAAAACAAGCGTTTGCATTCAATTTAGTCATTTCTATCCTTAGGATATGAAAACTTTATTGCAAAAATTCACTAAAACCTAGTTTCTTTATACATTAGAGGGATCAAACAATCACAAATTTAATATCTATTATAGTTATAGATTGAATTAAATAATAAGCTAGTAGGTCTCTTAACAATTAAGTAAAGCAATCATACAAAAATAATCATAGAAGAATATATGACATTTGATATATAATTTGAAAAACAAATCAAATCTAACAGTTTAATGCATCCCAAGATACCAATTTCATTTGACTAAGTGTAAGAGATTAGCCATGCACGTCCATAGACATTGGAAAATAGTGTAAGAGGAAAGAAAAGAAAGACAATTACCTATTCTCTAAACCCTATAAAGATGTAATATGAAAACTAACTCTAAAAAATAGAGTTTTTTTAACTCTTTAAATAGGGTGACCCACTTAACCTTACCATCAACATGATATAGGACATGACTATGTCTCATTCTGTGTATCTTTTTTTTCTAATAATAGACATAAACATTGAAACACTCATTTCCTATACTGTATATTTTTTTATTTCTTTTTCTAAAGATTAACAAAAGGATTGACACATTTGTGTTTTAGGATGTGTATGTATATAAGATAAGACATAGGCATGTCTCAATTTGGGTATCTCTTATAAACTTATCTCCCCACCATACAACTATCGTTCATCTCATATATCAAACTGTGTATTTATTTTTGGTCTGTTCAAGAAAAACACAAGCTAGAAAATGGTTGAGTGTTAGGATTTTTTAAGTCAATAATTGTTTTTCTCTTCATACTTTTCCTTATAAATACCTCTAATTCTTAGCAAAGTTTACCTCTAATCTTATAAATTACATCAGGGAGATTTTCCAAAGCAAGTAACACTATTGATATAATTTATAATCGCCTAAATATCTTCATTTTACTCTAAACACCTCCATATGTATCTTAAATTAAGATATAACAATAACGAGTTCATATAGGCATAAACTAGGTGTAAAAGAATAAATTGATCTTTAAACTAGCAACTCTTCTTAACTATATGTCAAATTGTTAGTAGTGATTACCAGTAATCTCTCTCTCTCTCTCTCTCTCTCTCTCTTCTAAGTATAGATACTTAAAATGAGATGATAATGGTTTAAACCCTAAGATAGAGGCCTAAAATTGGAAGGTGATATTTTTTTGTTCCAAAGTCTCCTTTATTTCTTCACTACTTCCATTTTTTTCATCTTCTTCCAACTCAATACATTAGTTGAAGACTACCTCTATTTCATCCTTGTCTTCCATCTCGAAAACCTCATGAACTATAAATTAATAAGATCAATAATATTAATAACACTTATAAAATTAACATTATTGGGAGTTTGATGATGCTAAAAATATTAAAACGAATTAATTCACTATCAAACTCCATTTTAAGGGTAGGATTATATACGTATATTTTAATATAAACTATGTTAAGGAATTGTCTCCCCAATATAATCAGTGTAAGGTTAGGTGACAAATCATCTTTTATATTTGAAATGTAAAAATTAGTTAAAAATACAGGCTTATTAGCTTACAATAGAACATGTTCTACCACCCCTTTATGGTACATATTAATATAAGTAGTTAGATAATAGCATCTATTTCTTTAAATGGTCCTACATCTAAGAGGCACATATGGATTATGGCTCAACAATAGTGGAAGCTTCTAAATCTATAATACCTCTCTAAATAATAGTTTTACCTATCTTGCAAGGAATAATTATCATTATATAATCCTTGCATTTAAGTGGAAGTTTTCATTGGAAGACTACTGAAATATTTTGACCCATTCTTACCTTCTTATTGCCTCCAAGTTTTATCTTATTAGTGCATAATTCTTTACAAATTTAGCATACTTGGGGAACTTTTTTTTATTACATCTAGTAATTGTATTTTAACATCCAATCTACTAAATCTATTAAAATTTGCTTATCCTTTTCATCTTAATTTGTCTTTGCTAACTTGCTACAAAAGAGGAACTAATTTATACTAAAAAAAGAATGAACTTATATTTGGATTTAATTTTTGTCTCTTCTTTCTTTGTAACCTTTTCATTTACACTAGGGGCTGACTTTTCTTTTCTTTTCTTCCCCCAAAACTTCTTTATTGCTTCTTATCATTATTACACTGACATTTTACGTTGGATTGAAAAAAATTTAGGATTGAAATTTCCCTCAAATTTGAGCTTTTAAATGATTCATCACAATTGCCAATTATCTTACTTGATTCTTTAAATTATAAATAATATATCTTTTATATTGTCAGAAAATCTTAATATTGGATCTTTTTTCTTCTTAGAACTGTGTGTTATTCAATATAAATGATTTAAAATTTTGTTTAAAGAAGATTTCAAATTTTAGCTTTAGGGGATCTATTGTTTGAGTTAGAATCCTTACTACCTACTCTAGATGAAATTTGGTCTTACTTGTCTATTACCATAGCTAAAGTGTGGATGATTACACTCTAAATTAGGTTATTTATGTTAGATAAAGAATCATATTACCTTTATGGTCCTATAAAATTACCAGTTGCATTGGCTTGCTTAGTTTCTCCTTCTTGAAATGTTGAACATATATCGATCAGGTGCCTTATAGTAGCCCATATTTCATAAGAATTTACCTCTTGTACATTCCTATAACCATTTGTCTAAAAAGAGAGATGAGGTTAGATAAGTTTGGCTAATAAAGGAATTTTAGCTATATTCAAAATGAAAAAACTGGCAGCTTTAAAGATTTTATTTGTGAATGCTCCTCCCTTTATAACATATACCATATTTTTCTCCATTAGAGGAACCTTTTTTATAAGTATTGGTTAAGAGTTTATTGCTACTATAGTGGTGTGGATAAATTGCACAAGTTTATTAAAGCGCTCCTAGTACTTATAAAGAGTCTCTCCACTATACTACCTTATGCCATATACTTCTTTTCTTATGCTTATATCCAAGGATGTAAGGAAATGTTTTTGTAGAAACGTATTTTGCATAACATTCTACAAATTGATTAAACTTAATGGTAGGTGGTACAATAAATCTTTAGTAGAATCTCTTGGAGATAAAGGAAAATCTCTCAACTTAATATGATCTTTCATTATCCCATATGGCTTTATACTAAGAAGATGGAACTCATTTAAGCGTTTATGTAGATATTTACTTCAAAGACCCTACAAGGCAGGCAATGAATGTATTAGTCTTGATTTCAATTAAAAATCACTTATAACAACTCAATACATATGGGCTTTTAATTTGAGTTAGAAGCAGCTAAATCCTTTAAGGTTTGATATTTGACCATAGTAGTTTTTAATTCTAAGTCTAAGTCATCATAAAGAAAGGGAATTGAGATTAATTTTTTTATTATTTCAATCAAGCTTCTCTCAATATATTCAAGGTTCTTTCAATTTTTTTTGAGAAAAAGGAAATTATCCATTAAAGGTAATCAAAATGTACAAAAAGCTACAAAGAGCTATACAAGAGTTTATAATAAGGGAATATTATAAAAAAAGGGCCCAAGATCAACTTTCTTTAAAATTAGAGGGAGTTACAAATTATACGTTCCAAATTCTAGTACAGTACTCAAGGCTAAGATATTTGGATTGGTACAGACTAATATAGACTATGATTTTTAGAAGAATTCTATTGTTGAATTGCTTTGTTGTTTGACTTATGTTCTGGAAAATGCAAGCATTCCTTTCATCCCAAATGGATTTGACAAGAAGGGATGGAGCTAGGCAAAAGCACCACTTGATTGTGTTGTAAGGATGTTTAATGGTAGTAGACCAAACTTTGATGGAATTCCAATCACCTGGAGCATGTATAATGTAGTATTTATGTAGTAAAGATCTCCAAGTATTAGAGACAAATTGACATTGGTAAGAATAGATGATCGTTGCTTTCCTCAATTGTCAAACAAAGAGTGAACCTATTAGGCATATTAAGATACTTTATCTTACAAAACATTTGCAATTTATCTTTTATATCTAACCACAATGTGAAGGAAGCTTAAGGATGAAAATTCTTAAACTAGACAATTTGAGTCTAAGGCATACTGCTTGATTGACCTTGAAGAGCCATCAGGTACTTTGGCTACAATAAGGTATTTATGTATCCAGATGATCAGGACAACACAACTTTTACATGCCTATATGCCACTTTTGTGTACTAACAAATGCCATTCAGACTTTGTAATGCACGATCTTTTACAGATATGAATGAGGATTTTCTAGAAGTACTTATGGATGAAATGTTTAACAAATTTAGACAAAGTTCTCCAACAATGTTAACCAATTTAGCAATGTTTAACAAATAAATTTGCCTAATTAATACGCTACCATTAATCCACACAATGATTGGTTCCTTATATGTTACTGGATCTAATAGATTTCACTAAAGAGTAAGAGCATAGTACACGTTAGAAATGTAATTTTAAAACCAATTCTTTAATTTTAGTTATCGACAAGCTTTACTAAAGAATGAAATGATTCATCTAATTCGGCAAAAACTTCCTTATTTCCATTTAAGTGATTGCTGCAACCTGAACCTAACAACCATTGGCAGTTGTCGCTATTATTGGTTTCATGTGATCATCAACAAAGTCTCTGGGTTATTATTCTTAGAGACGTCAGCTCAATTATCTTTATATTATTGTCTTTGAGCATGACATTCTCTATTATAGTGACCATAGTTTTTACAATTATGGCACTAAATATGTGACTTGCACTCAGATTGATAGTGACCAAACTTTTTGCACTTATAACACTGAATATTGGGTTTATCCTGAGGAGATTTATGATCGTAACCAGCTGAAATGGTCTCTGTCATAATCGTGGCCTGATGAAAGGGTGAGCAATGATCGTGGCCCTTAGTCCTCCGTCAAGTTTCCTCCAAACTGTTTTTTGATATCTAATCTCAAACACATTAAGGTACTTCAAAAACATAAAATTAAAACTCAAAAGCATGCTCTAACCCATAAAACACTCAAAACGCAAATATCTAACAAACTAACACAATTCTAAACCTAAACATGTATGAATCAATTAATTAACAACTAAAAAAAATACTGAAATGCCTATTAAAACATCATGCAACCTACAACTATTAACATCCCCACACTTGAACTTTTGCTTGTCCCCAAGAAAAAATAAAACAAATAAAACAAAAACACACCAAACAACAACAGACACATATGCAATAATGGTACAATGGCATTAAACTTTACGAAACAAATTTATCTACAAACACAATCCTTCTAGTTGTTATAACTTACTAACCTATGAAATCTGTGTCTAAGTACTTTGGACAAAATATAAATACTAATCAAGACTTAATGTCAAATTCATTCACTCCTATCACTCTCACACACACATTGATAATTAGTTAGTCAATTAAAATTGTAACTATCCTTAAATAGCTTTTCATAAGAAGTCATGCTATTTACAAAGATCGATAGGATTTATTAATCAACGCACTATTTTTGTTAATTTTCATTAACATAAACCTCCCCTTTTGACGGGAAGGCAAACATTTTTTGTTAATGTCCCCCGGTTACTCACTAGGCCATGTTTGTATTGAGTGGCTTGTTGGAATATCATTATAGCCTTTTGACGTGAAGTTAAACATTTGTGATGAATGTCTCCCGATTACTCAGCTAGATCACATTTTCAATTGGCTACTAGCTCTATTCATAACCTGATTTGTTTCAAAAAGGGCCAACATAATAGTTATTTATTAAACAAAAACACACTCTTCTCTTTTTATTTATTTTATTTTTCTCATATATTTAGCTAATCATTCTCATGAAAAGATACTAATGATGTTACTTATTTAATTGACCTAAAATTATAAATGAATGTGTCAAATTCCTAAGGTGAGCGAAGTAACATCATATCCTAATTAATATGCATATTTAACCAAAACAACCTAAGACACTGATTTCACAAGCTAATAAATCTTAGCAACCTAAAAGACTATGTTCAAAGCTAAACTGGACACATTCACATGAGTTCCATCTTGCAAACCTAAACAAAGTTAACATATAAAATGAAAAATTCAGACTCATAATAAAATTATAATGCACATAACGTAACCCTCCATGCACTTGGATAAGACATTGTCCTCAACTTGAGAAGGACAAGTAACATATAAGGTGGGAACCAAAATAAAATAATACGAAAACATAAGAAAAAAATAAAAACAGAAATGAAAAGATAAGGGTTAGAGCGTAAAGACTCGTCATGGTTATTGAGGTGGTGATGGCATTGGAGTCTGAAACCAATTGTGCTTAACGCACAAGATTGCTGCCCTATCTTAAAATCGCTTTTAAAGGAATAAGAGAGTTAACAATCCAAACCATTCTACATTAAAATTTTATTTTAGAATTTAAAACAAATATAACTACACAACAATTTCAATCTAACTATCAAATGTGCTAAGTTATGGTCATTAGCTTCACCTTACATCCTTCGAAACTCAACCAGGATCAATTATGAGTGGCTTGTTTCCACCTTTATTGCCCAAGTTCAGCTTCGTAACATGTAAATAAGCTACTTGTTGTAAGATAATCAAAAGGAAAATATTAATAAAAATAAGAACACCAATTAAGTTTAGTAATGTCTTTTACTAAAAAAATTTCAATAAAATAGGGAATAACAGAACTCCTTGAATCTTCTATTGAATCCAGTAGTTTATCTTGTTAGAAGGTGATCTGTTCTTGTTCTTCCTGAGTCACCCTTGTCTCCTTTTCTTCTTTCACTTCAAGAATAAAGATTTTAGTGTCTTTTTCAACCAATATGTCATATATCCTCTATTCTTCGTTTTCTTGTTCTTCAACTTCTGTAATAGGGACTTCCTCGTATGCTTCAAACTTTATGTCTGTTGTCATATGTTCTTCTTCCTCTTGCTCCTTTGAAGATTTGACTTCATCAATTCTCATGAATGAGCTACCCTCCTTCCGGTTCTTTAATACCTTATTCATGTTGCATTTCACTTATTTGTCACCAATCTGAAGGATGAGGTTGTCTTCATTGAAATTTATCAAAGCTCTTCCAATGCTAAAAAATGGTACACTAAGAATTAATAGACAGATTCTATCCCTTTCAAATGATAAAATTATCCATTTTTATAGGTACATTCTCTACCATGCCAAACGGTTTCTTTATCAACTGTTCTGCCAACTGAATATGCATAGATGTTGGCTTCACATCTCTTAGCCCCAGTTTCCTAAAAATTGACAAAGGCATAAGGTTTACAATTTCACCTAAGTCATATAAATATTTTGAAATCTCTAAATTACCAACTACACAGGGTATTGTAAAGCTCTCTGGATCTATCAATTGTGAGGGCATATGGTTGGTCATTAAGGAGCTGGAGTTTTTTCTCTTAACTACCGTTTAATTATTGTCCCAAGTTTGCTTGGCAAATAATATGTCTTTAAGTAACTTTAAGTACTTGGGATTGCTTTTTAACATTTCCAAAAAAGACAAGTAAATTTGCCATTTCTTTAACTTTTCCACGAACTTTCGGAATGGTGTATCTCATTCGTTCTTCTGAAGTCTTTGTGGGAATGGTATTTTCGGTGGATAAGGCAGAGGAGGAATGTATGGAGGGTCTTCATTCTTTTCTTCATCCTCTTTCTTCTTCTTTTGGACTTCTACAAAGTGGGGTTCAACTTGTTTTTTCACTAGCTCTTCTAGCTCTTTCCCACTCTGAAGTGTGATAGCCTTAAATTGCTCTCTTGGATTTACTTCGACGTTGCTCAAAATTTTTTCCACACTTCTCTTACAGAATTTCCTGTAAAGCTGGTTCAGTTGAACCTCTAGGTTGTGAATAGAAGAGGCATAATCTTCAGTTACTTACTTAAACTTCCCTTCCAGTCTCTTCTGGGCCTCTTCCATGTTCATGAGTGTGTCCTTGATCTTGTCCAATTTTGAATCCCATGAACTGGACTCATCTTGTTGAAATCTTGGCATGCCTTGAATTCACATTTTAGTTCTTACATTGAAAAACCAAAAGAAATCTGCATGGTTCTGCCACCCTGGATTGCAAGCGTTCCAATAAGGATGATTACTTTTCTGAACAAATTGTGCCTCACTAAATTTCACAAGGGTCCTTTGCTCCCTATGATATATTTCGTCCATCATTGTTCTTTCTATCTCTTCTTGGAATTTAACTTTTTCGATTCTTCATTGTTGCCTTATGATGTCCAAATTGGTGTGTCTTTTACTTTAGGCCCAAACTTCCTTCTCTTTCCTTTTTTTAAATTTCGTATGATTGGGTACCACAATCACAAGAAAGGATAACAATTCTTTTAAAAAAAGGAATTCAAAATGTCCTAAACTAATTCCCTAGCAATGGTGCCAAAAACTTATTGAGTAAGTTTTAATCTTAAAAACCCTCAATATTTCCATAAGCTCACGGGTCGTAGCGTGGTATATGAGGTGTCGATCCCACGAAGAATTAATGAACTAATCGAATCCTAATTTGTCTAAGGCCTAAAAATGTATTTAAAATGAAAATAAAAACTAAACAGGAAAGTAAACAATCAAATATAGAGAATTCTAAATTAATGCAAAAAATCAAATTTGAGCACTACTAATTGAAAATTGGGATTCAAACAAGGAAGATTAACAAGTTATGAGAAAGGAGATTTATCCTATCATCAGTGCTAACTTAGTCACTTTTGTGTTAATGCAATGTCTGTCCTAGACTTTCAAAGGATGGATTAGTCTCTCTCGATTTGTAATAACTAATTAAATTGAGTTACCAAACATGTAATCTCTCGATTAACAAAACAGCTCACAAACTAATTAGTTCTTAAGTATTCAAATAAACAACTGAGTCTTCACATGAGATCTCTCTCTGTATATTTACTGATTTGATTATTTACGTGGTCTATTAGATCATTTAGCTCTCACTAACTAACGTAATTATTTTGCATTCAGTTCACTTTCTCAATTTATTACTGAAGCATGCAATTATAATAAATAATCACACACCCAACATCATTAATAAAAAAGCAACTAGATTAACATTGAATCAAGTATAAATCCCTAAAAGAAGTTAGAACATCCTTAACCCAAGATTAATCATCAGTAATTCCATCTCATACATCAAATAAATGAAATAAAAGATGAAAAGAAGAAAACTTAACTTGGAGGATTTGAGGTTGAAGCAGCTAAAGCTCCACCTTCTTCTTTCTCTTCCTTCTTACTCTTCCTTAGCTTTTTTCCCAAGTGGCAAATGGAGGCTCTCTTTCTAGGTCATTTATGTTCTCTTATGTAGTCTTTTGCTAACTAGGGTGAAAACTAATTTTTACTCGGGTCCAAAAGTCTAAAATAACTTGTGAAAAATTAAGTTCGGGAGGCCGGTCAACTTTTGTCCCTATGCAAGCCACGATCGTGGCCTCCAGGCTATGATTATGGCCTGATGAAAGGGTCTCTGTCGTAATCGTCGCCTTAGGTGCTCCACCAAACTTCCTCCAAATCTTCTCCATTCTTCGATATTTGATCTCAAACACATCAAGGCACCTCAAAAACACAAAATTATAGCTTAATAGCATGATCTAACCCAAATAACACTCAAAATACAAATATCTAACAAATTAACACAATTCTAAACCTAAACATGCATGAATCAATTAATTAACAACTAAAAACATAGTAAAATGCCTATTAAAACATTATGCAACCTACAACTATTAGATGAACGACTTACCTTGACGGATGATAAACTAAAGACAACAAGAAAGACAAAAAAGCTTGAAGAAGACCATAATAGAAGCTGGAAGAAGACAAAAACAGAAGGAAAACGATAACAAAAAAATAACTGGGGGCTTCATTTTCTTGTTAAAAATAACACAAAAATGATGTCATTTGTGGTAGAAGAAACGATGTCATTTTTATTTTATATTTAAGAATGTTCCAACATTTTGAGATGATTTTAGGAAAATGTCGCCAAATGTTGATAATTGGCGATGATTTCCATAAATGTCACCAATATAAACAGGTAGCCCTATTGCAACTATCTCATTAAATCGTTGCTAAAGGTAGACCATTGGCGACAAATTCATGAAAAAGTCACCAAATGGTTGTCCTATGGTGACGATTTACTAAAACCATTGCCAAAGTGCATCAATTTGGGCGACATTTCCATATAAATGTCACTAAAGGAGGTATTTAGTAACGATTTTGTAAATCGTCGCTAATTCTTTTCATATATATATTTATCAAATATGTTGTAATATATAATTTCTATAAAATAGTATAGAATTTATATATAATAAATAGAGCTTTCTAACACCACATAAAATTGTTAAATAATATATTTTAAAAGAGATCAATAAAAAGTATAAATTTATGTAATATAAATTAATTTTTTGTTTTTAGTTTTATAAATTTTTGAAATGACATTCTTTTTAACTAAATTATTTTTATACTTCCAATCATTGTCATTAATAATAAATTTCTTTTTGAAAAATCAATAATATTAAATTTAATTTTTAATAATATGATTAATATTTAATATCATATTTTCTATTTTTCTATATTGCAATTATTTTTTTAATTATATTGCAATAAATACAATTGTATATGATAATTAATATAATGATATATGAATGTATATATAATAATTGTAATTAGTATAATGATTTATGCATATATAGATAATAAATAAATTTTCTCATATCTTACTTATATAATATATTAGTCTATTTAATCATAATTCTCTATTTATTATATAAATTCTATATTGTTATATAGAATTTAATTATTTTCTAGATTCTAAGTAACACAAGACTCGGTAGATAAGGTAAAGGAGTTTCCTATATCTATATTCCTAAGAAGGCTCCTTATATATTCGAAGGCATCAATTCCTCAGGATTTGGTTTATTGACAACCTCTTCCAATAACTTCTTGGCTTTAGCTACACTAGCAGAAGATACAGTGAATGATTTCCCATGTGCAGTATGGGCCATTGAATTAGATAAACCACACTTATCATGCGTTTCACATAAGGAGCAAACAATAGAGAACAATCAAAGCTAAGTCAAACAGTTTAAGGAACCCAAATTCTAACAAATTCATACCCGATTGAATGACTCCATCATCGTCACAATGAACAAACATAGTTTTTGCAATTGATGACTATTCCAAAACAATCGATTTCCCTAATCTTGTACAGACCATTAGGGACATTGCCACCACATCCACTTTTATATATGTTTATTTGAAGATTCGAGGAAGCTTTACATGACATATAGTACATATAATCAGAAGTTTTTGTAATAACTTCCTAACAGAAAATGAGATACATATAATAAAGAAAGAGAGCTAATTTAGATGATACTAAAAACCTTGAAGAAGATGATCGGTCATTGAAGGCAAGGGGTGATTAAACTTTGATGAGCAGATTTGTTGTGCATCGATTTGTTCTTCAGCAAGCAAGATTTTGCCACATTCCTCCCATTAGAGTTCATTTTCACAATTAGAAACTAGTCGCCATATCGACATTCTGCGATAAATTTATGTTAACTATTTTATTCTGCAAAGTTAACAAAAACAAAACAAGTCATAAATATAATAAATATAAAAGCATAGTGTACAGTTTAATAAGGAAATGAAAAATTTTATAAAGTAAATTTAATAAAATATTCACAGAAGAAACAAAGGTCATTGAACTTAATTTTTTAATCATCCAAAAATCTCCTACATAAGCACATTCTATGCTTGTCACTCACCATTAAAAATGCAGAAAATGCATGCAAGAAATTCAACTAGATGAACATAATTACTTGAAGAGTTGAATGAAGACTGGGGATTGAAGTTGTCTCTCTAAAACAAGACCCTATGATCTCTAACTACTAGTTGGAAATTTGGATTAAACAAGAGGACACTGAGTTAGTATAAAATAATCAAGTAATTTTATACCTCCAAGAGAAAGCTAATGATTACCTATTGCAAAACAACAACCAAAGGTAAAAGAAGAAGAAAAGATGAGAAGCAAGACAGAGGAACCCATACCTGACAACTTGACCAACTTGAAGAACAAGATTGCTTTCTATGGTTCAACCGTAATTAGGAAGCATCTTAGAGACTCTTTCAGTAGGGGAGTTTTTCAATTTATTCCTCTATTTAGGTTATTAGATTTTCAATGTCATAAAATGACATGGTTTTGGCTTGATCTTTGGCGATGAATACAAAAATCATTGCAAAAATGTGAAACTTTTGCGATGCTATTCTCAGTTTGAAGGAGTCCTTTACTCAAAAGGGAGCCGAATTATTAGCACTACAACAAAAAGTGGGAAAAGTCACTAAAGAAATTAACCAAATTAGAGCAACCATTACCCTCTTGAAAAACAACAATTGTCTACCAGCCAATCATCAAATGTACCACCAACCATCCAACCTATTACTTCTCAATTCTATCTTTTTCTTTTCTAAGGAATAGGCTTGAAACTTTATTTATTGATTTGTCTCTAAGAATTGTTAAACTTCTAATTAATTTATTGTATTACTTACCATATATCATTATATTATACTACTCACCATATATCAATATTTGTTGATTTTTCTTAATAATCATATATCATTATATTACAAAATTCATGTTAAAACTATTTGTAAATTTTATGACACCATATAAAATTTTCAAATCATATAATTTAAAAGGTAAAAATAAAAAGTATAAATCTACGTAATATTAATTAATTGTAAGCTTATAGTTTCATAAATTATTGAAATGATTTGATATTTTTGGTAGCTAAATTTATTTTTACAATTAAATTCATTGTCAATAATATTAAATTTGATTTTTTAAAACTAAGATGTTTAGTCATAAAATAATTAAGTTAAAATTAGTAAATTAACAACTACAGATAAGAGAGTGATTTTGTTATTTAAGCTTTTCGCAACGATTTAAAAAATTCATCACTAAAAGTTTTACTTTTGCGACAATTTATAAAGTCGTTGCCAAAGGCTCAACCTCTGGCGACAAAAATGCTAAAAGACGATTCCTATAAAGTGTCACCAAAGACTTGCATTTAGCCGCGATTATGTAACACATCACTAAAAGGTCAACTTTTGGCGACGTTATTCAAAATCATCATCAAAAGTTGACCAAATAGAACGTTGCCCAAGGTCACCTTTGTTGTTGTGTGTGTTCAAGTGTATTAAATTAAGTAAGCATCAAAAGTATGTGTAATCCGAATTTAAAATTGTGTTAAGTAATATAGGCACATCCCTCGCTTTCTGAAAATTATATCTCATCCAAATGAAAATTTGAACCAAGACCAACTAACCTAGTCCTTTAATTACAAAAGCTAAGTCTGTCTTACTGCATTTCAAGCCATGTTCGAAAGAGTTCGTTCATTCCATCTCTCCCTATATTTATTGACGTTTCTTTTATTAGTAATTCCTATATTTATTATAGCTTTGCACTGAGTTCTACCTCAGCTACAGCAACTTTGGGAGTACGGACTCACGAAATAATTAAGTTCTACATGTGCTACAGCGACTTTGGGAGTAAGGATTCATAAATTAATCAAGTTCTCCATCCGCTAATATATATATTTTTCTTGCAAGTATCTAATGGTGCTACCTTACTATGGATCTTTGAAATAACAACCACGACATGCACCCAAATTTTAAGTCTTCTACTATTTCATCATCTTCTTGTCATTTACAGTTCCCATATTCATCAATGTTTATGCACCTAATATTTCGAAAAGTCAACGTCTACTAAGGCTCAGCCTTATTTTATACCTGTGTGCGTATGCAGTGGCACAATATATATGTAAGTTTGGCGTAAGCATTCTTGGATTAATTAAACACTACATGTGCTACAGGTTCATCTAACTTTATGTTCTTTTATTAAGTGTCAAATCGGGTCATCATCATGGATAGCTCATATATGGACACCTTAATTGATTTACTTGGAACATCTTGAAAATTAAATTAATTTAAGAAGTTCTAAGTAACTAATGAATTTTAATCATTTAGACTAAAGTATATCTCAACCTGTTAAAAGATATATTAAATATTTTAGAAATATATTATACATCAACTTCTTTAAGGCACCTATAATTATTTAATTGAATATATTGTGTTGTTAGACTCACTATATTATACTTCCTACCACTTCAAAAACATTGTTCATAATATAGTAAACAGAATTGATAATTATATCTTTGCTTTATGGTCACCTAATTATCATTCAATATAATAATAATTTCTCTCTATTATGAATAATTATTGGATGACACAATTCTAGTATATGAACATGTTTTACTAATACAATTGGGTTTGTTTAATATTTTGATGCAATATATTTGATTTACATCTTAAAATTTTTCCTTTACAACATCATACAGTTGATTGTACTATACATTTACTGCCTCGTTCCTCAATAAATAATATATGAGATGACGTATTACTTATATGGTTTTTATTTTTACTATAATAAATTTGTTGCAAATTTTTTAAATTAAAAATTATATTGGTTTAAGGTCTTAGCCTCAAATAGGGGATAAATTGCTAGGTACAAGAAGTTAGTGCAAATATACATATAAAATAGGCTAAGTTGTAACACAAAATGAGTTGACTTAGTATATCTTTTAGGCTTAGTTATGATCGGGTCATTATATGGATTCCTTACTTCAGTTCTAGACACTAAGAAAATAGTAGTTTTATAGAAGCTAGTTTACCATAATTCTTGTTGCAAGCTTCAAATTGTTACCTCTCACTATTACTATCTCTTATAATGATGTACGTTTGTGAACTTAAAGTTCATCACTTTGTGCTTTTGTCCCTTATAGATTATGTGGTTTCTTTCCATCCAAAGATTATAGATGTGAAAACATTCCAAGGCTATTAAGAGGAGTTTCATAATGTCTTGCTTCGAGTTAGGAGAATTGCCAATGCAAGATACCAAATCATTTCAGTCATTAAATAGGCATAGAGTCTCACAACTATTGAGGATGTCTGTCTATATTTACTTGGTAGATGCATAATTGAAAAATAGATAGTTGATTGACTCAAGGTTCTTTATGTATAATCTATAGTTCAAAGATGTTTGAGTTAGGTTAATTCCTCTAGGTATGTTGCAAGTTGAGAGCCTTCTTTGAACTACAAGCCATAATAAAAAATTATAGGGATAATAAATCATTCCGTACTAGATGGTTCTCAAGTCATTTTAGGGCTACAGGTCTTAAAGACTCTTTACCAGATTTTATTTTGAATTCCCTAGTGTGGTGCTTCAGGCATTGAACTGAATCCTTCTTTATAATTTTTGGTGTATAAGGGGGAATTTAGTTTTGAAAAATGTGTAAGAATATGTTGGAACAGTTCCAACCCCCATAATAATTAGGCTAAACTATTGCTTGAACTGGATAAAAGGCTCTCAAGGAATTGTAACTAAGGTGCATATATATTAGCCCTAAAAGACTCCAATTATTGTTATGTAATGAAGCATCCAATTCATTACTAATTTGTATTTGAATGAATTTTTGAATGGAGTCCATAGTCTTTAGTATCTATACCATTATTAATAAGGAATAAAGTCTTGTGTAATATTCTTAAAGCCTCTTTGCTAATAGTGCCTTGTTAACTAACTAGAGGGATAAAACCATTCATTCTTTTCTCCTACTGACTCTTGTATATGGATATGAGTTAAGGTCCTAGTAAACAAATAATTTCTTATCAACTTTTCCACATCTTTAATTAATTTCTTAGGTTGCAACAAATGTGAGGGCTAAAAGGTTGAGAGATTGATTACCATCAAGTTTACCAATTGCAACTTACCTACAAATGTAAGACACCTAGAAAATTGAGACCTAAGTCTCTTTATGATTTTTATTAGAGTCCCTGGTAGTCTTGGTATGTGATCTTCTTTGATGAAATTGGAACACCAAGATATATAAAGGATAAAAGGTTGGATACATACCTATAAGTAGCTCCCAATCCCATATCTCAATTCCATAGTCTTTTGAAGCAAACATGAAACTTTTTCCCTATTTATCTTTAGTTTAGATAACATATTGAATTCCTCTAAAGATTGCATTATACATTGGATCACTAGTTTACAAGCTTAACTAAAAAGAAGAATATCATATGCAAAAGTAAGGTGAGTAATTTGTTTTGAAGAGCACTTGTTGTGGAATTTGAATCCATATCCTTTTATGTTGTTTCTAGTTAATACTTATGCGAGATCCCCATAGATGAATTGTAAAGAGATAAGGGGATAAGGGGTCCCCTTGACAAATTCCCTTTGTTCCCCAACACATTTCAAATTCTTTTCCATTTATGTTGACATTATAGGTTAGTGTGGATAATACACTAGCGTGTCGAATCCTCAAATATGTCCAAGAACCCCATATGTTTCAAAGATTTTAAAATATATCCCTATTGAATTGTGTTAAATGCGTTACGGATGTCCATTTTTAGTATGAAAATTTTCCATAAACTATTTATGTCGTAGTTCTTCAAGAATTCCTAAGCAAGCAATATGTTTTATCCAATGCACCTCCCTTATGAGTGATTGAAGATGGCAGGCAAAACATGTTTTAGGTTTTTTACCTAAAATTTGGAGATAATTTTATAGAACAAGTTAAAACATGTGATTGTTTTGTAATCTTTAATAGTAGAAGAACTCTTTCACACTACATCATAAATATCTTTTTTTAAAAACATGTGATTGGTTTGTAATCCTTAATGGTAGAAGAACTCTTTCACTGCATCATAAATATCTTTTTTTAATCAATCTCCATATTTTTTAGTAGAAAAAACCATTGAATCCTTTAAAACCTAAAGCCTTATATTGGTTAATGGTAAAGACAACTTCTTCTATCTCCTCATTAGTGACTATTTTACCCAAAAGATCCTTTTTTGCATTAGTGATAAGCTATGGGAAAAGCTCTTTTATTTTAGCCTTATCAACTATCATCACAAAGGGATCGTAGGATGTTCCTAAAATATTCCACAACATTGTCTTCATTAGTCGCTTCCTCTCTATACATAATTTTAGTTCCATTGATGCTTTTTTTAATTTCATATAGTGAGCAAGGATTTATAGAAAAACTTTGTATTCGAGTCAACATCTTTTAGCAATTGATTCTTGATTTTTGAGCTATAATGAAGGTGTAATCATGTAAGGTTTCAAGGTACTTGTTTAAGACTGATTTCTCCAATATCTTCCTATTATAAGTCTCCAGGGTTATTATGGGTTCCTTCTATGCTAGTTAGAGCTTCCTTTTGGCTTTGGATGATTCCTTGAAACTAGTTTGGTACTATGAAAAGGAAAGCTTCTATAAATACATATACCCCTAAAACTCATTGTCCATGGATAAAGAAAAACCTTTTCAACAAAAAAAAACAAAAACTAAAGCAAACATATAATGAAAAATTCAAAATTGTAACCAAAAATCATAAATCAAACTATCAAATAGGAAAATTTGGGTGCTATCGTATAACTTTGTAGTGGCTAAGTTCAGGAGTTGGAGATAAGTGGACTCGAACTGCTGACATCCACCATAGGGTAAACCAACACCTCTCATAGCCTAACTAATTCTACAATGTAGGAATATATCCACAAATATTAATAAATATTGCCCTAAAATCTCAATAACCAAAAATTTTAAATTGATATGGTAGGGAACTAAAAAAGAGAATAGCTTGAATCATGGTTGAGTTTTTTTAGTTCCTCCATTATAACTTGTAATTTATTGTTAATTTAAAGGAAGCATAGGCTTTCTCCCCATACTCAAAATCTTGAAGTATAGCATCCTCGAATCCTTTCTTACTAATAAGGTAGTTGAAAATTTTAAACGGAGTTTTCCTAACCCTGTAAGATTACAGCCTATGAATTTCCATAAGACTATGATCAAAGCATAGTGATTTGCTAAATTTTATAACATAGTTTGGATGTTTTATTAAGCTAGTCCCATTCTTTAATGCCTTATCTAGATTTTTACAAATGGAAGGATATAGCTGCTTATTACTCTATATATAATGATAGTCAGTATATTTGAAGTTAGTAATATCAAGTTGGTAGATGCAATAAAGTAGATCCTTGTATGGCGTTGTTTTGCTTCAGGTGCCCTCTAATTCAGAGGCACGGATAGTGCAGTTAAAGTCACCCAATAGCAATCATGCTTCTAATACCTTGCTTTTGAGGCCCATAAGCTCTTTCCATAGTGTGTCTCTTTAGAAAGCAAAGTGGGAGGTGTATATGAATTTGATCTAACTAGTCCTAGGTCCCTTATATTCCCCATTATATTAATTCATTACACAAAGATATATGTGAGTAAGATGTTTTCCAATATTAGGTCATAAGCCAACATTATATGTGTAACACCCCACTCCCGCTGGACCCGAACCCGATATCGATAGTGATATTCGAATTCGTGCCCCACGAGGGTGGCGTGCCACATCACTTAACAATTAAAAGTCGGTATAATTTTTTTTTCTTTTAAAACCACAAACATCAATTACAGAAAATCAATAACCAAAGTATTCCACTTTGTGTAATAATCATTTGATACAAGCAATTAAATCAACAGAACTTTTATTAGCCACTTGGGCCCAATTCAAATTACAAAATACAATCATTTCAGTTTCTTAAAATTAATACAAACTGTAATATTCAATTACAAATAATACACAATTTTTGCGGAAAACATATATAATGGAAACATTGATCATTTTGATTACTATGTGTATGCAATCTTATGTGAGATAGAAGCTAAAAAAATGCACAAGTTACTTTATGCAACTTTTGGGATGTTTATGAATTGTTCAAGTGGCTAGCAAAGTAAATACCATCATCCAAGTGTGAGAGAAACATAACGAAATCAATGACATATATGGGGAAAGCAATGGCTTCTTGATGATACTTTCATTTTTTAGTGAAGAAAGAAATAAAAACCTATATTTTTTATGTGAAAAACATGAAATCTTGATTGAACTTAATTTTCTAATCAATTGTTGATCGAGTGAATTTTATCTGATAAATGGATGTAGAGTTGAGGGTTTCTCATATTTTGTGTAATTTCTTGGCATTTGTTTTGGATGTGGATAATTGTCGAGCACCGTATCGATAACTTTAATCTTTCTTTTTTCTTATAGAAGTAGTTATCATGTGTCTTTCGGAACTAGAAATTATCTTTTGAATAGCTGTGGGAAACCACTACCTATTTGATGTGATTCAAAGAATTACCAATGCACATCTACCCTAGTGCAATATTCTTCATTGTTATTAACTTGTATTTCTCTTAGATAAATAAAGTTTTCTTTTTAGAGGAGATATAATTAAATCAAAACATCTAAAAAAATTAATAAGTTAAGGTCTCATCATAAATAGATGATAAGAACTAATTAAAATTGCATGATAGAATTTCCCAAGGAGATTAACATTAGATATCTCTCCAAGATCCATGTCTTGAAACTCTTGAGCCTAAAAACCAAAGGAGAGGAACAAGCACAATGTATTTTTTGGGTAGCTAGCTCGTATTGTTCTTTCTTTCCAAAATACACTTGATCGCCTTTATTATGCTTTAATTCTGAAAGGAATTGACCGTTGAGTGTCAAATAATAAGAATGCAGTTTTTGACGTTATTTAGTGATATGATATTATTATATCATTTTATTTCTTTACTTAAGCATTAACTAGTTATTACATATGCCACTAGTTTACTGGCCATTATAGAAGACCATTACCCAATTGTTATCCCAATTGATAGCATCAGGATGACAAACTAACATTTCCATCAAATAAAATTTCTGCTTAAGTCCCTTCTTTTCTTTCTTCTAGCTTCTTCTTCATTCTTATTCTTACATTACTTAAGTGGTAATATTTTGGTATTAGAGTACAATTTTGGCAACTCTATTCTATGGTGAATTAATTTCATTCAAACACTGAGTTCAGAGAACTCATAGACAAGAGATGTGATGAATGGAGGACTTTAAAGAGTGTCAATTGCAAGAAATGCATGTAGCCCAAATGAAGTTACAAGAAATACAATTAAAATATAGTTGAGATGAGATCTTTATGAATTGTTCGAACAATAGGTTTTAATGCAAAAAGCCTAATCATAATTGCATTTGCGGAGTGTAGTGGGTGAAATAATTACTAATGCAAAAGAGCTCAGAGTTGACAGAACAAATAAAAGTGTGCAAAATAGTCAACTACAAGCTTTAATTTGGTAAGGTGAAAAGTGGGAGTTGAAGTGACAGTAAAGACAACAAGAGTTGAAATTTAGTTTATTTTAGGTTTTCTTATTAGAAGGTCTAGCATGTGTTAAAAAAAAGGGTTATGGCGTTAACAACAAATAGAATCCAAGCAGTAGAACAAAATACAGCACAAGTAAATTTCTTAAAGCAATAATATGTTCTTAATGCAAGTGTCTAACACCTCTTCCTTGCAAATATCTAACACCTCTTCCTTGCTTCAAAGACCCTAAACTTCAACTTTCTTCTTTAAAAACTCGAATTTGCTAGTTGAAAGTGACTTTGTGAATAAATTTTGTCAATCAATCTCAAACTTCTTACCATAATCAATAGTACTTTGAAAATGCCTTAAATTTCTTTTTGCTATTCTTAGTCCATTTCACTAGCACAATGCATAAAATGTACTTTCTTATCCTTAGCCACTGGGGTCATTATGCTTATTATGCTTTTGCCTTTCTTTCTATCTTCCTTAAGTTGTTGTTGGGTTATTTGAGTTAGGGTTTCATTTAAACGGTTTGTTTGAGTTTTGATTTTTACGTTCTATAATCCCCTCTTTTTAACTTTGAAAATATTATCTTTTTTTTATCTTTTACTCTACTTTATGCCTTCAACTATTTTGAATTATTTCACGGTTGTTCTCTTACATTGTACATTGTTTCAACAAATTTATGTAAATACATTAGAAATTTTATTTTTTGCAGTCATGGCTCGTTTCAGTTTGAGTTTACGTAGAAATGTCGAAAGAACAAAAAGGATTATGACTGTCTTAACTGTATGGTTGTAGTTGTGTAACGTTGTTAATTCACTATTCAGTTTGTTGGCATCGAAGGCTTCTTTATATAGTTATAGGCTAAATGTTAGAAGTTATTTTCAAATTTTTATGCAAATTGAGATTATAAGAGGTGAATTGTGCATAACAATGATGAGTCATATATTTCAATAGTTAGGATGAATAGGCAAGCTTTTTCTAAACTATGTGAAATGCTAGAAGGTATAAGAGGATTAAAGTCAACAAAAAAACATGCTTATTGATGAATAAGTAGCAATTTTCTTACATATTATTGCTCATCTTAAAAATCGAGTTATTAGGAAAAATTTTAAAAGGTCAGGTGAGACAATTAGTCAGTGTTTTCATAATGTTTTAAATGCAGTAATGCATTTGCAAGATCTTTTGTTTAGGAAACCTGAGCCCATATCAACAAACTCTTCAGACCATCGGTGGATATGGTTTAAGGTAGATAATCACCCTATTACTTTTATAAGAAAATATAGTGAATGTGATTAAGTTTCCTTATTATCTTTTATTTCATTTGAATTGTAGAATTGCTTAGGTGCTCTAGATGGGACATATATCACGATTAATGTGCCAATTAAAGATAAGCCTAGATTTCGAACTCGTAAGGGTGACATTGCAACAAATATGTTAGGTGTGTGCACACCTGACATGCAATTTGTTTATGTTCTTCCTAGTTGGGAAGGGTCCATAGCTGATGGTCGAGTTCTCTATGATGTAATTACTAGGAGACATGGACAAAAAGTGCCTCATGGTAAGCTTTCCTATATGATATAGGAAGGTTGTTTGAAATTTTGTATATAAGATAATGTAAATTGAATAACTTATGTGGTATTTTTATATATAGGTTGCTATTACCTAGTCGACGTAGGTAATACAAATTATGAGGGCTTCCTTGCACCTTTTAGGGGTCAAAGGTACCATTTGAATGAATAGTGTCAAGGTTGTCAACCAAGAACTCTACAGGAATTTTTGAATATAAAACATGCTACTGCACGCAATGTAATTGAGAGGTGTTTTGGGTTATTAAAAATTAGGTGGGCTATTTTTAGGAGTCCACCATTTTATCTAATAAAGTCACATAATTGAATTATTATAACTTGTTGTTTGCTTCAAAATTTTATTAGGCAGGAGATGAGTTTTGATCCCATGGAGAGTGATTTAGGGGATTATTTTCACACCAATCCAATTATTGAGGAGGAGTGTATAACTGCTATTGACCGAACTAATGCTTGGACAAATTGGAGAATTGAATGGGCACGCGAAATGTTTAATGAATGGCAAACATCTAGGCAAAATGAGAATTGACATTTTTTAGGTGTTCTATTATGTTTGAGTGTTAGGATGTTTTATATTAATGTTTATGTAAGTTGTTGAACTCTTTGTTGTTTATGTTGTACATTGTTATTATAGACTATATTTTTCTCGTAAGCTGTTGATGCTTAATGTTAATTGGTATGAAGAATTTTATGATTTTTTATTTTTTGTTTATTATGATGATTATTTTTTATTTATCAATATTGCTTTAATTTGGTAGATAAGTATATCGATGAATTCCTTGTTAACTATTGATTCTCAAAGTTCAAAAGAGTAAAAAGAAAGTGGGACTATGATGAAGATGTTGTGCTAGTTTTGTTGGACCCTGAAAAAAAATTCAATTATTATTGATCTATTTGTTTAATTATTTAATTATGATTTGTTTGTTTAGTTATTTATCTTAGAATTGGGTCATTAAATTTAGTAAGCATGAATAGAGATTAGAATTAGATTGAAAGATTAGAATTAAGTTAGAATTGATATAGGAATGTTATAATTAAGTTAGCTTAAGGAGTTAGTAGCATAAAGGACAAAAGAAGGGGTAAAATTGGAAGCATAAGTCAAATGAGGGGCAAATTGGGAGGACAAGACAAAATGTAGTCTTGAATAAGAAAGAAGAAGAAGAAAGTCGTGGGAAAGAAGAGAAAACATAGAGAAGAAAAACATGGAAGCTAGGAGAAAGAAGAAGGAACAGAAATCAACTTGTTTTAGGTAAGTTCTATCATCTTTTCTGTAGCACCCCAATCCCGCAAGACCGAACTTGACTTCGATGGGTGATGTCCGAGCTCGTGCCCTGCGAGGGTAGTGTGCTAGAGAACTCAATCACTCAGAAATCGATATAAAATTTTTTTCTTTTATTTTAAACCACAAACATAAAGTGCAGAAATCCCTAACCAAATCGGCCCACTTTGTTTCATAACCATTTTCAATCAACACAATACAATCATCAGAAATTTCAATAGCCATTTGGGCCTTTTTTTTTCAAATACAAAACCACTTTAGTTGTTTCGGAATACAAATTTATACAAAAAGTGTGGAAGAAACAATTCAATACAAATTAAGGACATGCAATGCAGACGCGAACTGATCCCGACCTCTATCCTTCACTTGTATGCTGTAGGTATACTCCCGTTGGCCTTACGGGGT
>JAOTAY010000003.1:20844968-20855914 GCA_025629805.1 Erythroxylum baracoense | reverse complement strand
ATACCGGGAAAATGTCATGAATGCATGTACAGGTATTTTTCATGTGCAAAAATTACTGTGCACAAATGCATGAGCATAAGATGTGTTTTCCTAATTTCTCCTATTAATCTCTCGTGTACCTGTTTCTATAATTCAACCCGTTATATAGAAACGGGATGTTACAATATGCCCTAAATGGTGATGAGAATGATATGTGATAATGCTTTAATCCCTTATAAGGAATCTAATTTTAGAATAACTGTGTGATCTTATTTTAGTTTCCAGTAACCCAAATATCAATAGCTTCAAGTTTTTAATATAGAGCCACTAGTAAATGCTTCCTAGGATCATTCAACCATATTTTGTTCTAAGCTAAAATATCAATGTTAAGGAAGTTATTTTGATTTCTTCTTAGCATTACGACCTGACTTACATTTATCCATAATGGTAAAATCATCAAGTGTAACCTTCGAGGAGTAGAGGGGTGTGTAGACACTATGGCAAAAAGTACTTTAGGTAACAAACAAAAGAGTAGCTATAAGTACGATTATCATTTCCTTTTTATTAAGGCAACAAAATTCATATCATTAAATAAAGTGGCATTGCTATATGTATAAGGCAACAAAATTTTTTGATTAGGCCAAAAAAAATTGTTGTTTTAAGTTTTGGCTAAGCAACCATTAGTTTCAAAATATAATAACAATGTTAAATAGATATTTCAATACTTTAAGTCTTTATAAGGCAACAAAGTGAATTTATTTAGGCTACAATTTATAACAATAAAAACAACAATTTATCCTTTCATTACCAATATTATTGAACACAAAATCAAACTCTTGCCATTACGTAGGCAACATTCATATATACATTAAAGGCAACATATAGATATTAACGTACGTCTTAATTATATATGTACTATCAAATATAAACGGCAAAAAAATGCATTTATATATGATATATAGTCCATAAGGACTTGTAAAATTCAATCTTTAAACATATTCAAAATACAAAGCAAAAACTCACTAGCTAAAATATTCATCTACAATATAGTCCTCCATTCTATATGGAATATAAGTGAATTAATCTAAAATACTAAACAAAACCAATATGTATGGGCACTCTAAAATCTTTCATGAAATACCTCCTTTTCCACTCCTAATCATCACCATCCTACAAAAAAGAAAAGAAAGAAACAAGTAGATTAGAATTGTAAAACTACTATGCTTATAAATAGTTTAACATATCTAAAGGATGAAATACTAACTACAAACAAGAGTTTGTATCATACTTCGACAGGCCACAAAACTAGGAAAACATTACAAGAGTAGGACCATTAATAACAGTGGGTAATGAGTAATGATTTCCTAGAGAAATCTCACCTGCCTTGATGTACTTTCTAACGTTTTCCATATAATGTTAACTACAAAATGTGAATGTGGAAAGTTATTATGTTTACCTGAACAGTAAGGTCGTTAGAAGAAAATTTGAATTCTTCTCCTTGCACAGGATTTCTTAAACTATGTACCATTGAGCTGTCATAGCAACAGAGACAAATTATCGAATGGAATAACTTAAATTGATATAAAAGGTATAATCAAGCATTTGACTTGCAAAAGAAAAAAGAGCAAAACAATCACTTAAAAATTTAAAATATGTTAGAATTATGGTGTCACTAAAGGAAGCTTTCCCATATAGTGTCAAAGAATATGCTAGAGTCTCCTATACCGTAGCTCCATCCTTGGCTCCGAAATACATGAACTAGTATCACATAATCCTGGATCCAAACTAAGTTCACCATTCGGAAACAGTAGACTCTACTAGACAACATAAGCCAAAATGCTGGGTAGTGATTAAACCAATGATCACTGGCACCAGCCAGAGCACAGTGATTATGCCATTAGTTATTTCTCTAAAAGGTAGATGCTAGATCAAATTCTAGATATCATTTTTTTAAAATGGTGATCCTCCCAAACCCTAAAAGCCCCATTATTACATCAGTTACAAGTTTCAACTGCTAGTAAAAGTATATAAAAATGGATGAACTAACTTGAATTGCTTTTTTGAACCACAAGTAATGATAGCGTAAGGATTTGATGTTCCATTTAAATTTTTTGTGATAAGATTCTTAGCTACCAACAATTCCAACTAAAATACAAAGTAGGACCATTCTTATCGCCAAATCATGGCCAACCTCACTGCCAACTAAAAAATAGGAACAAGCAAAAGCCTTATACAATATATCTTTCTTAAAGCCAATAAGAGTAAATAAATATCTGAACGTTAGATCAAAAGGGTAAAGATCCAGCGATACCTTGATTAAGTAAAAAGAATTGGCTTATGAATCTTCTTTAAATAGTCCTATCTACAAAATAAGTGCAGAATTGCATGTTAAAGAAGTGGAAATTACTCCATGAAATGACTAGCACACAGTATTGACTAACCAAAATAACATTAGGCTAAGAAACTCAATCATGATGAGAGAAAAATTGACTTTATCAATACAATCATTATAGATAAAATCAAGTAGCATATTCAACACATAAGCAATGAAGTAATTTTCACTCAAGATTTCATCTAAATAATTTCATTATTTTCACATTTAAAATCAATGGGACAAATTAAATGTGGAGTAACAAAAGTTTTCTTCTTTCTTCTTTTTCTTCTTCTTCATCGGGTTGTGTGTGATCAAAGATCCAACTCAAAAGATGAAGTCTTGCCTTTTTTAGAAAACTCAGCTTGCATTGTTGGAGTTGAAGGACTAAGGGGTAACATTGATTAGAGATGTAGAACAGATTAGGAAGCCAAATGAGGAAAGAATAAAGCCGTTGTCCTATGAATAATAGTACCTGGACTTATCGAAGAACAGAGGGTTTCTCAACATCTCATGTAGCTATAAAAACACTAAAAGAATGATCAAAAACATTTTATAACTATCAGCCAAAATCTGAAGGTCTAGTGAGGGAAGAGACGGGCTGAAAACAAAATGTGAAAATAACCTTTAACTAATTAACCAAATAAATTGCACTTGTGTACTTCACCTATCGATGGCCTGTGTAAGGGAATGGATAGTAAGGGCTCAACTTCATCGTCGAAGACCTTCATCATTAAATAGCTTCATCCAAAAAATAGGTGAAAATTTAAAAGTGTTAAACTGAACAATGTTATAATTAAACAATGTCATAAGCATAAAATTGGCTCTTACTTAGATAAACTTGATCCTGCATGTAGCTGTTTTGCGAGATCCTCAAGCTTAAATCTGATCCTGAAAAGCATGGAACAATCTGTTAAAGGAAGCTTAAGTAAGGTGAGATGCATCGAGATAGAATTTTCTCACCTATAGCTAGATGGTTACGAGTAGCAACGTCAATCGACTCTGAATCTTCCAAACCTAATTGGGAAAAACTTTAAGCATCGATATGCAGAGGGAGGGGGCTTATTGCTACATCTTTTCACACTTCTTTCTTGTCGAGAACCTTTGATTGATACGTTGTCATCCAAACTTCTCTAACTATCCTCTTGATCCGCTGTCATTCAATCTTTTTGTTTGGTTCATTTCATCATCTAAGTGTATTTGCTTTGTTTTCTCATTGTGTTGTCGTTTTGTCACACTTTTGATGTAAGGGAGTAAGCTTATTATCTAACCAGATTTACTGTCCTTCACTATTATTTAATACAATCAAATTTTAATTTTTTCAAAAATGTTGACCTAGTTAGAAGTGCTAAATTGAACATTCGATGTATAATATTATGCAAGCAATTTAAAGGTTTTTATGCATAATATTATATGTCCCATTTTTTATCCCGAAAATAATGCATAAAATTGTTTATATATATATATATAATATAATTAAAATTATAATACTTAATTGTTTTTAGTTATGATAAACCTTGCTATATAAAAATTCAAAGATATACTTTAAATTAATCTACATAACGCAATACCCAATGAAACTAGAAATCACTTGGAGTCTCTAGTCTTCCTCACTATCCACCTCCATGTCTTGCTCTTCTCCTATAGTATCGACTCATATGTTTTAATTTTAGTAAATAGAAATTAGTGGGTATTTTAATTTAGCTAGATATATTTTGAATAATTATTAGTAAATAGAAAATTTTGTATTTTAAATATATATTAGTAAATGGCTATATAAATAAATATGTAACATTAGTAAATACCCTTTAGTAAATAGGTGACTGGAACGATCGCAATAATTCTAGATATTGCATATATAAGACTTTATTGCAACCTATTTTTAATTTTGTTTCCTTTTCTTATATGTAGCAACAAATTATTATTATCATTGCCTTTTTATATTAGTAAAGACGACACTTTAAAAACTGTTACGTTATGTTAATTTTTGGCAATACATTTTTAAAATGTTACAAACATATGATTGCCTAAAGCTTTTTTTGCAACAATGAGACGAGACCTCTATCTCTTTTTTAAGTAATTTCAAAATCAAGCTTACTATTGTTTGGTGTTTGGATTTTCTCAACAGGAATCTTTTTCCCTGTGAATTTACCTTAACTTGCTCTAGTTGGATCTCTGCATTTCACCTTGGGCCGATGAGGCTCCGTTGTTATCATTTTCCTTATTTAGTTCATTCAAAGTCATTCAAGTCTCTTACGCTTCGGAAAGTTTGTCAACTCCTTTAATTAATGCCCCTTGGAAAGAACCTTCCTACCAAGCCTTCTCCTACTAGGTGAGGGAGTTTTCATTAGTAAAAGACCTTGATTTTATCCTCTATCAGCTAATCCTTTCCCCTGACCTTATTAGAGGCATCTCCTTAAAGAGCTCTTATTTTATGCATACTCTGACACAAATGCATGTGTAGCCCACTCTACGCTTAGTAAATGTCACCTTGTCTATGAACAATGGCTTTTTGACGTAGTTTGCTAAATAACTTAAGCCATCAGTGACCAATATTTGAGGGGGTGTTGTGCAAGTTCACCTATAGTAGCCCCTATTTATGTTGGATATCCTCTAGCTTAACTCTTTGATTACATATTTGTAGAAAGATTGGTATATTATTTAGATACCATCGACCTCCTCAGTGATATCTTACACTAAGCTGTTATTCGAGAACTTGAAGAGGAAGAGGAAAAGGAAGAGGAAGTCCATGTCTAGCATTGCCTCTTAGAGTCCTCGAGCTTTCCATTGCTTTTGTACTTACTGTCTCAAATTGGAAAGGCTGACCTTTTCTTAAGGTAGAATCCTACCATTGTCAAAGTGTGAGAGCATGTACCTTGTTTGAGGACTTCTATAGGGAAGATACGACAACCACACTATCTCTAAACATTGGTGTGGTAAAGTGGAGCTTTGTGCTAAAGGAATCTCATAAAACATATTTTTAGGCAAGAGAAGGTTTAGAGGCTTCTATGAGTTGCTAGGGTTGTTTATAGAGTTGGGCTTAAAGAGGTTATAGGCATTTGGATTAAAGGTTAATCAAGCTTATAGTAGTTACAGCTGGGAGCGAAGATGGACATGTTTTTTAGGGCAAATGTGGAATCTCCTGCTCTAAACTTTGCCCAATGTATATAGACTATTCATGTAAAGCCATGAAAGGAGGAAAAATGGATCGAGGGGACTTTGAAACAAAAAAGTAGTTTTTCTTAAATGATAAGTCAAAGCATATGAAGGGTTGGAAAAACCAAATATACACCTTGTTAGAAAGAAGTTCAACACCCACTACTCTTAATTTGACTCCGAGAAGAAGGTCAAGGAGTAAGAGAAGGTAGTTTGAAGGGTGAAGGAAAAAAAAAAAAGAAGTATCAACAGGGGGTGATCAAAAGGGAGAAAGGGAGAAGCTTTCTCTTTATAACCTATCTCTTGCATTGGCTATTTTCTTAATTAGAAAGATGATTAGGGGAGAACGATAGGTGATTTGGTTTAGCTTTTATTAAAATTATTGATATAGTAGTTTCTTTTATTTAAACCAAACTTAATTATTTAAAAATTTAAACCAAACCAAACAAATTTACATAAATTTGGCTTAGTTTAGGTGGTTAGGATTAATTTAATACTATGAGTTGTTCATTCTTTTATAATTTCAATATACAAAATTTTTAAAGATATTTAATGTATTATCTTCATGAAAGTAAATTGTCAAATTTATTCATAAGGAAATAATGATGGACTTGGAATGGGTGATATCCAAGGAAAACATACATACTTATATGATTATATCATATTATAAGAAAGGAGACGGCATTTATTAAAATACATTTCAATATTTTAGTTCCTACTATAAAAACTTTAATAAAATCATATTCAAATAGCAAATTATAATGATAAAAGGGTCCAGGCTTAACATGTTAAATTAGATTTGACGAAGTTGAAGCGGTATATCTCAGTTTGTTGAACGCAAATTAAGCTTAAGAAGGAAATCCTTCTATACCTTCCACAAAAAAAATATTTTTGTCTAAGCGCAACAAGAATTTTCTTTTAGAGTCAAAACAGAAGTTCAAACTACTACCAAAAGTTCACATGCTAGAAACTAATAACATACGATAAACACTTCGAGTATCAAAAGCAGCAGATCATATTTTTCCATATTACTTTTCTAAGTTTAATTAATTGCTAAAATAAATATGACTTTATAATTTTTTTCATGTTGAATTCTATGGTTACCTTTTTTTCAGAAAACTAATTTGTTAGTTGATATACGTCAATGAAAATGAGATGTGACACTGAAATACATACTTTTTTAGTAACTGGTTAGAGATGCCCATAAGCTATAAGAAAAAAAAAAGCAAATTGGTGACATGGCTATAAAATATATATGAAAAGCCAAAATAAATAAAAAAGATGTCATGATCAACTGTATTATTTCAACTTTTCCTTAATTGTTTAACCAATTGAGTAAGTCGAACTAATTAAATTAGCTTTTGTTTGCTTTAAACATCTTTTTGCCGAAATCATGTACTTTAAAATTTTTTTAAATAATTAGATTGCTCTTTCTTCTTTTACATTGTCTTGAAACATACACATTTTGGTTAGTAATTCACAAAGTTTATATTTTATTTGTTCTTGAGGACTCCTCGGAGCTATTTTCACTCATATTTTTCTTATTAGAATTAGTATAGCAAATGGGTAAGAATTATCCAAGGAATCCTATAGCTTCTATAACTTAGATTAGGAAATTCCAATTGACAAAATCAAAAGCATTTTTTAAATCTACTTTTAATGCACACATCTTTCATGCTCCCTTCATCATATAGCCTTTGAAAATGTCTTGGGCTATCATAATGTTATCTCCCATAATTCTTCAAAGCAAATACCACTACAGCCAATTCCAAATCATGAACTAGGTAGTTGAACTCATGGGGTCTCAACTACCTCGATACATATGAAATCACCTTACCATATTGCATCAAAACACATCCTAACCCTTGATGTGATGCATCACTATACACAACATATCCTCCAGATCCAGATGGAATAGCTAACACCGATGTTGTAGTCAATCGATATTTTAACTCCTCAAAACTCTTTTGGCATTCATCAATCCATCTGAAAGGTACATCCTTCCTTAGAAGTTTTGTCAAAGGGGCTGAGATCAGTGAAAACTCCTTAACAAACCTCCTGTAATATCTTGTTAGCCCAAGAAAACTCTGAATCTTATATACATTCCTCAGGGTTTCCCACTTCATCACTGCCTAAACTTTCTTTAGGTCCACCTGTATGGCTTATCTAGACACTATGTAACCCAAGAACTCTGATCTAGCTAGAATTTACATTTACTGAACTTGGCATACAATTGCTTCTCCCTCATTATTTGTAACACTAGCTTTAATTGCTCAAAATGCTCCTCATTGCTCTTTGAATACACCAAAATATCATCAATGAATATAATCATGAAATGATCTAGATAAGGCTGAAATACCTTGTTCATCAGGGCCATAAAAGCTGCCGGAGCATTTGTTAATCCAAAAGGCATCACCAAAAACTCGAAATGCCCATATCTGGTCCTGAATGCACTCTTCGGTCATCCACTTCAGCTATCTTGAACTGATAGTATTCATATCTCAAATCTAATTTAGTGAACACTTGAGCTCCCCGTAATTGATCAAGTAGATCATCTATCCTTGGTAAGGGGTACTTGTTTTTCACTGTCACCGGATTCAATTGTTTGTAATCAATATACAATCTCAAGGTCCCATCTCTCTTTTTCACAAATAATATTGGGGCTCCCCAAGGTGACACACTGGGTCTAATAAAACCCTTTTCTAACAACTCCTATAATTGGGCCTTGAGCTCCTTAAGTTCCACAGGTGCCATCCTATATGGAGGAATCGATATAGGAGCGGTACCTAAAACAAGATCAATGGTAAATTATTTCTCTCTGTCTGGGGATAAACCCAGTAATTTACTAGTAAATATATCAAAAAAAATCCCTGATAATAGGAATATCCGGAATTGTTTGCTCATTTTGAGTATCAACTACGTGGGCTAGATAAGTCTCACATTAATCTCAAAGCACTCATGAATAAAATTAGTCAGGTTGGTACTGCCTGACTAACTCCTCGAAACACTACTCTTAGCTGATTAGGGGATTCAAGAGCTACCTCTTTAGTATAACAGTTCATCACCGCCCTATGAGTAGTGACTAGTGAGCCAATCCATGCCTAAGATGAGGTCTATCTCTCTCAACTACAATATAATCAATTCAACTTCTAACTCTGCCCGATCAATCCGAACTATGCATCTTTTACATACCTCACTAATCATTGTCGAGCTACCCACTAGAATTCTCACCTCTAATCCACATTTCATTATCTCTCTCTCACAATGCAGTTTAGATGCCAGATACAGGGTGATGAATGAATGTGTAGACCCAGGGTCTAATAATGCAAATGCCTCAAATTGAAAGATATGTAACACTCCTACAACGACATCTGGGAAGTCCTGAGCCTCTTGTCTGGTAATAGAAAAAATTTTAGGCCGGGACTATAACTGATTACTCTGCACTTTAGTCCAAACACTAGGACCTACGGAACTAGTTCTGCCTCTACCTCTGCCTCTCTGTCCCGTTCCACTAGCTCTACTTTGCTGGACAGTCATCTCAGGCACTAAGCCCCTTCTCACTCTAGACTAAACCTCAGAAATTACAGGACAGTCCCTAAGTTGATGCTCATAAGAGGCATAACGTAAACAAGCTCCCGTTAATCTCCAACATTCGCTACCATGTTTCTTCCCGCAGTACCTATAGCTAGGCATCTTTAATGGTTGCCTACTATATGTCGGTCCTTTAGATGCTTGGCCTCTACCAAAAGAGGTAAAACTGCCTCTCAGCTTAAATCCTAACTGTCTCGATCTCAACTGTGATTGCGACGGCCTACTTTGACGTTTGCTAAATTTTTTACCTGAATTAGCTTAAAATTCGTCAGGTCTCTTCAATCTAAACTCCTGCTTGTACTCACCTCTTTCATCCTTCAACAGTTATTCAATTTTGATCGAAGTCTCTCAACTTAACAAAGCTACTCAAATTAGTGATCTCCAGTCTTGTTCTGATTTCTATATTCAACCCATCTTCAAATCGTCTACATTTGTCTCAGTCGAGACCAGAGCCACAATATAACCCAACAACTTATTAAACCGCACTTCACACTTAGCTATAGTAAGGTTCCCCTATTTTAGGTCAAGGAACTCCTTCATTTTCCTCTACAGGGTAGGGCTGAACTACCGGGAATGGTCTTCCACCATTGATAAGCTGAACCTTATAGTAACGAGACGGCATAATCAAAACTCTTGTTTGGTCCATAATCCATCTGGTCTAATATTCTTTCTGTACTCTCTAACCAGATCTCCGCCTCAGCAGGGTCTGTAATCCTGTAGAAGTCTACAACTCCCTGTTTCTGAATCTTATCGTACCTCCTTTCTCTCCTTTTAGGTACTTTCGAGGGCATTGGCTCAAATTAAGGAACAAGAGACTCTCTATTGGCTCATATGGACTCAAGGTCAGCTGACTCGACAACTCGATCCCCTATGGCAGACAACTTATAATAGATAACAAGTTTGATCACTATTTAAATTTCTCGCCAGATATCATATTAAACGACTCCTATATGTCCCTAAAGATACCAAACTATGGCATTATACACATTAGAAGTAACAAAACATGTTTTACACTGTTATTTCATTACAAACCGTTCATATATTCACATTACATAAACCCTCTATGATCACACTGTTTTAAATAAAAGATTCACATAAAATGAAAACTATACAAAGTACTCTATCTAAAATTCTCATATGATAGCTGACCAGACCTTTGAGCCATATCTTGATTCAAAATGGACAGTACTAAACTTCAGTTAGCTTGCTCTACTAGCAAGGTCTCCTTCCAGTACCTGAAAATCAACGTTGCAATTTTGATGAGTTTTGTGAACTCAATGAATGAACCATCATCGATGTGTTCACTCAAAACAGAGCACATATATATCAATGAATAACATTCAACTCAATCAAAGTAATGCTTCATTCAGAGCTATAACTCATATTCTAATTTGCATTATAATGAAAGAAACATTTAAAAATATAATCACTTTTTGATCATTTCAGAACATAACACTCATTTATCACAATTCTTCATATGACCATCAAAATCATAAGCATTTGTTAATATCAACACATCATAGTTCAACATTCATTTGCAATCAATATCATAAACACATTTAAATATACAAATGTAAAAGCAAATGAGACTCATTCCATCTTAACTTTGTTATGACCAAGTTCTTTTTTCATTGTCCCGTGTCTGTTGTGAATACCAGGCTCTTTTCAGTACTGTCTCGTATTTGTTGTGGATATCGAGCTTATTAATCATTGAGCCTGAGGCTCTGATGTGCATAACTAAGCTTAAAGCTCTGTTCACGTTGGTTACTCCCGTCACAACTCTTTTATGTGAACATGCATCATGTAATGGAGTAACATAGTTCACATAATATATCATCAATCACTTTCA
>JAOTAY010000003.1:20825740-20839453 GCA_025629805.1 Erythroxylum baracoense | reverse complement strand
CGCGGGGCGGAGAAGTGGGTGAGCGGCGGCGGGTTGTCAAATGGGGGAAGGGGCGGACAGGTCGGTGGAATGGGCGCCGCACCTGCGAGGCAGACGATTTGCAGGGCTCTGCCCTGCACCCGCAAAAGGTCTCGACCTTTTGAAACCGCGACTCGGTGAGGCAACCGGGGTCAGATCCCGGCGTACCACTCGTAGCCGCGATCCTCCCAATAGCCGCCCTTGCCGCCGTTGATCCCCTGCAGAGTGTCGACCAGCCGGATGCGCTGCAGGTACTTCGCATGCTTGTATCCCAGCTGGCGCTCCACCCTCAGCCGCAGCGGAGCGCCGTGCGGGATGCCGAGCGGCTGTCCGTTCATGGCGTAGGCGATCAGCGTCTGCGGATGGAAGAGGTCGCGCAGGCCGAGGCTTTCATAGTACTGCCCCGGAGCCTGATCGCCGCCCTTCGAGGGCTCGCCGTCCAGATTGTCAGCGCAGTAGAACACGGCGTATTTCGCCCGGGGCGACACGCCCGCCGCCTTGAGCAGGAGCCCTAGCTGGACGCCGGTCCACTGGCCGATGGCGCTCCAGCCCTCCACGCAATCATGCCGGGTGATCTGGGTGCGCGACCCCGATGTCGGCGACCGGATAGCTGTGGCCGCCGCCTCGGGCGCGTCTTCGGGCGTGATCGAGCCCCGCGCCTTCGTGGGCGGCGTCGTGCTGGCCTCGACGCAGGGAGTGGCCGTGCAGTCGCAGGTGGACGACCTGATGGTGACCGCCGTCGACGGCCGCGTCCGCATCGGGCGACCCAGGGGATTAAAAGAGGTCTGTCTCCTACATTCACAATGCAGAACAATGACACTAATTTCAGACCTTATAACTTCCTACTCAGTTATCCAAAAATTCCATGCTTTATAGAAATGGAAAGATCAATACAATCTCTACAATTCGTATGAAGAGATAAAAAGCTAATTCTAACTCCAACTGGGTCAAATTAAGTTACAAAAGTTTTGGAAGTATTAGATTCTCCCAGAAACTGCAAGTCTTCTACTACATTTCTTTATAATCTGGTTAATGATTAGTTATTCCCTTATGATTTCTTTTGTTAGCTCTATAAGAGTAGATAAGCTTCTGGGCTTCCCTGCAAATTGTTTGGAGTTTCTTTCCTTTAAAATCTCTTACAAACATGTTGTTATTGCCACCATGTATACTTCCTTATCCTGCTTAGATAATTTCGTCTTCTTGAACTTCTTGAATTTTTTAGTGAGTAAGGCAATGTCTTCTTCTTCACTCTCACTAGTTAATGTTTCTTCCGCTTCTCTTAAGGCTTTGAATACTAAATTCTTTCTCTTTGGAAGAATCTCTTCTTCTTGTATCTCTTAAAGCCTTATTTCATATATGAGGAGAGATCCAATAACTTCCTCCAATGGTAGTGTTGTTAGATCTTTGGCTTCTTGTATGGCCATGCCTTTATCTTCCCACGTCTTTGAAAATCACCTAAGTAACTTTCTTACCATCTTAACATTAGTGTAGGTATTTCAAAGACATTTGAGAGCATTAACAATATCAATAGATCTAGTATACATGCTAGATATGCTTTCATCATATTTCATTTACAACAATTCATATTAATGTATTAGAATTCTTACTTTGCTATCTTCCATTTGATTGGTTCCTTATATGTAAATGCTAAATTATGAAAAATTTTGTGATTCATTTCACAAATAGAAACCCTATTGAATTTTATTTCTTCCTAATGCATAAAATTGGATGTTTATGACCCTACTATTCAAAGAAACAAATCACTTATCTTAAGGTTCCCATTCTTTCTTTAATTTGGGTATTGTTTTATTATCTACAACTTTCGTTCTAAGGAAGGGACCACTATAAACTATTTCCCAAAATTCTACAATTTTTCCACTAAAAATAATCTCATCCTAGTTTTATAATGAAAGTAATCATTTCCATTAAAGAAAGGTGGTCTACTAATGTTTCGTCTCCCTTAGTTGAATGATGATGATGTTGCTCCTAAACATGCCATTATAATTTTTTCTATAGAATTTTTTTAGAAATACTAACCTAATAGACCTACTATGATACCACTATGGCACCCAAGGGAGGATAATTGGGTGTTTATATATGTCAATAAATCTTTTAGCTAGTGTGCTCAATTGACAACAGTAAAAGTATATAAAGATGAGTAATTGCTTAATATAAATTAATCAAATAATTGAGCAATAATTTAAAGAGGATGGGGAAAAGAGAGTGTAAACCAATTTATAGTAGTTTGGAAAACTACCCTTGCCTACGTCCACTCCCAAGACTATTTTTAGAATTCCACTACAATTCTTCTTTTAAGATGAAGAATAACCTTTATACAATCTTTCTCAATAATGAGGAACCCTTATTACAATTTTCTTCCAAGGCAAAGAGGAACCTCAATCTCACTTGTGTCACTCCCAAATATAATAAAATATTGCCCCAAAGAAATATTACAACTTAAAATACCTTACTTTATCATTTGATAACTCCCAAGTGGCTCACTTACATAACTATGACTCAATGATGCTCAGATGATTGAAAAACTCTTTTAAATGTGTGTATACAACACCTAAAACCATTTTGATGCTAAAACCAATGAAAAACACCTATATGTAGTGTTTTAGGACCCAAAATAGTTGTTGGTGCTGAGAACTAATTGCTATAACAACTTTCCTCTAATGGTCGACTAGTATGCATTTACAACACTAAAGTCATTAGCCGTTGGAGCATTACTCTACCAGTACACCATATAGGTCAACTAATATGCACATTAGTCAATCAATACATCAACCAAAGTTGTCATAAATTTTGTAACATAAAATTTAACAACTTGAACCAATATTGACTAACCACTAACCTATATAGGTCGACCAATCACCTTAAAAACATGATTTTAACAATTTTAAATGTTCAAAACCAATTTGTTTAATCCAAACATGCTTAAACACTTCCCAGAAAGTTTCCCAAAGAATGTTTGAAATATTAGGAGGCTTTTATATTAAAATGTAAAGCTTCAATGCCTCTCGATGAATGTAAAAACCCATACAATGAAGTAAGATATTATGTATGGTGAACCTTTTGGATCATCAAGTTAACAAAGTGAGCTTAGAAATAATAACATAAGATGTAAAATAACCTGTATGAGCCTTAATCTCCTTTTTTTCCTATTTTGATCTTCATTTCATCAATTAAAAACTACAATTTCTCTTTATCAATTTCATACACTATCTTCATGAGTTAATGACTTTATTTTTTTCTAATATTGCTTTTCATCAAAATAATAAACACATTAGTGGAAATTTTCTTTTGTTATCATCAATGTTTTTTAGAGGTTCAATCTTATTGAATTTCCTAAATTATTAACTACAGGTTTCTAGATAAGTTTAGGTGTGAATTTTTCAAATTTTATAATTAGGGAATCTAAAATTTATAAATTGATAGACATTCATCTAAAATTTTTAGATTTCATTATCAAATCTAATTCAATTTTAAGGTTAAGGTTTTAATTTTAATTCCAAGTTTTAATTAAAAAAAGATATTTCTTATTAATCCTTATTTATTAAATATCTCATATTTAATCATAAAATTTCTCAATCTTTATAATCAAGTGCAACTTGATTAAACTACCTTTTCTCTCTTCAACACGTTCTTTATGTGTGACCCATTAGATTCCTAAATATGTTGATAATATATATAAATTACATTCCTAAATCATTTTTAGGATTAGATAAATTAAACTCTTCTAATTTTTCTTTAATTTTCTACTAAAATAATTTATATCCATATATTAAGATTAACATCTAGTAACACATTATGCTACTCGAATATTTAGGAATGTTAAAGTTGTTTTGACACAATTTTCCCTCATGATTTTTTTGTATATTTGTATCCTTTTATTGTAAAATATTTTTATTAGATATAGACTATGAAAATAATGTCTACTCTATCCGAGTCCAATCATGTTAGTTCTCCATCATTAGTAATTGATGAAATTTCTAATGTATTTTACAAAGTTTCAATTCAACTTGACCAAGGATTTCCCTAATCATGAAACATTCCTCCTAATAACTTTAGGAAGATGAATTCTATATTGATCACTCAACTATCTCCATATAGTTCATACTATGTTCAATGAATACTGATTGAGCTATCATTAACTAGAATATGTAATAAGTAGTATCAAGATATAACATCCTTATGCAAGATACTTTAGGGATGTTATGTCAAATGATCACTTATACAATTATCATAATGAGAATTTCTATAGACATACAAGTAATATTTCAAATGGAGTTCTCATATAGTGTTAGTTCAGTGAACTTGTTTTTTAATAAATACCTTATGTGTTTTTTTAAATATTTTCATATTTTAGTATATGAGATTGACTATTTCCTTAATACGTGCTAGTATTTTTATGCCTTATTAATTTTCAACTTCTATAGAATAATAACTAGGAACAATTTAGAGATAATATATAAATGCAATATGAATATGATAATTACAATATCATCATAATTTGATTTACAATATATATTTACCCCCAGTGACTTAATCATACACATCTGAATTTGTATAATGTAAATAATGTCATTAATTATGTCACTAAACTGTAACCAACTAATAGATTGTAGGACATAAATTAACATCTCTCCCTTCCCTTGTTTTCTTTCCTTTTTGTTCCTCACTACCCATTTGTTTATATCCAACTATTTTATAGCTCTTCCTACTTTATTATTTTCTTTGGTTTTTATCACGCTTGGCATCCAAACTTCTCACTTAACTCTATTTTTTGGTCGTGTAGCTATTATCAATTATCAATTTTATTTTTAAACCAAAATTTTTTACTTTTGCAAACCAATCTATATTTAGTTTTTAATCCTTGGATCTTTCTTCTTATGCACTTCATTCCATATCTTTTTCTTATTTTTGAAATTAATCCCCTTTTATTGTTTTATTCTTTCTCTGTCTCTTTTCTTAATTCAAATTGGTCTTCCGTTCTTTAATAAATTCAATAGGAATAAATATAATCCAATGAAATTTCTAAAATAAAAAAACTAAAAGACAATCAAGGATGATAAAAGAAAATTTAAACTTAAAACAAATATAATTAAATTTAACGGAAAGGTTAGTGACATTAACTCAAAATAATCTTAACTCAAATTTAGTCAAAAATATTTATGTGCCTTTAAAAAATTAAAATAAGATTCACAAATAATTTAAGAAAAAATTGATTATAAAATTTAATTACTAATTTAAAAATTGAAAGTAAATTAACTACATTAATTAACTATATATTGTCTTAAGTTTAATTAAAATATTAAAAAATAAAAAACATAACATTTTGAATCTAATACTATGTGAATAAAATGAATGGAAAAGGCTATAAAGATTTAGAATAAATTTAAAATTACAAAAAAATGAATTTCTTATTTTATTAATTTTTTAAAAAATAAATGTCTACGATATGAAGAAGTTCTTGAACTTATACTAACACTGACATCATTGGTAAATTTTACCTATAAGAGTTATTATGTGAATAGATGTTAACCTTAAGGATAAATTTATAAAATTTAAAGACTTATTTAAATTTTCTAAAAATTTTACGGTGAATTTGTAACCTGTCTCTTTTTGGACCTAATGGTTTGAGGCCCAAATATGTTGTAAAGTCTGGAATTAACCCAACATTAACAAAGGAAAACAGACCATATGGATTTCTCAACTTTACCCTCCAATAGCGCATTAATTAAACTGGAGTCTTAATTCACCTGCACAATTTTGTTTTTTACACCGCACAGGTCCTTGATTGACTTTAAACAATTAATTGGTCGGTGCCAAATAATTGAAGAAAAAAGAAAAAAGCAAATAAATGGTTTTATATTTTAATAATATCATGTCGAAAGAAAAAATGTTGCATGTAACATCAATGCCATGATCAGTAGCTGGGCTGTCACTTTCTTAAACCCAAAACTTGCAGTCACCATGAAAGGTTCCTCTTTGATTGCTTATGAGAAGAATGATTCTTGACTGGCTTATGAGAATTGTGTAGCAAGAGAAGCCTCTTCATTACTCTGACAAACACCACCAACCCTGCCTTTCTGGGCGAAAACAAAGTGCCATTAGTCTTGGATAATCTCAAAGCTTGATGAGCACATCCCACGTCCAGTATTTGCTCAGATTGGCCTCTTGCGCTCTTACTTCTCTTCAACATCTCTTCATTGAAATTTTCCCATAACATGTCCATCTTTTCCGCTTCATCATCATCTTCATCTTCCTTTCTATTGCTTGCTCTCAACAACTTTTCCCAACCACATGAAAAGCTCTTTCTTGGTGTGCACTTGATCTCCAATCGTGTTTGTACGCATTTCTTCAGTTCTTCCGCTTCTTTGTATGATGATTTCTCGTGGCATGGGGAGGCTACAGGGGACAAGCGCCATAATGGTGGTGAATCAATGCTCGACGATAGCGTGTCGGTGACGGTGGGAAAGCTGAAATCTTGATGATCAGTGCTAGCCATGGATTGGTTCATGAATAATGAGTCAAATAGGGGAAGATTGGCTTGTGAGAGAAATAGGGGTTGATTGTAGAAGTTGGAAGAGTTTTGGTTTAGGTAGCTTTTGGACATATTAGTTGAACTACTGCTAAAGGTCAGCAAATTCTTGGTTTTCCTTTTACAACGATCAAGATTCTAAAAGTGGGGGTCCCACTAATCGTGATGATTCAAGTTAGAGTCCATCGGGTGGGACATACAAATCATGTGAAAACGAATAATGTAAACAAAATCATATAGCAACGGATTCTAAGAAAAAGGCTAGCTCTTGATAAGTGATATTTATTATAGGATTTTCTAATTCATTTTATGTAATAATGTGTATGTTTAATATACTTACTGGGACGTTTAGCTTCAGTTTTATGTTACTTTCATAACTTGCATGTGTATGTAATTGTAAATAATAAATTGCATGTGAAGTTTTAAATGAAGGTTTTAAAGTTTTAGGTTTTGCATGCTTTTTGTGTGTTTTGATGCACATAAATTTTACATAGTTGTATGTTAATATTTAGGTAGGATTTGGACCTTATTTGTATTGATTATCAACTAATTTGCATATGGACTTGTTGTAAATATTAAAGGAGAAAGCAGGAATTTTCTAGGCAGAAGCTCGAATTTTCCAACTTTTCAGCTGGCACTTCCAACTTGCTCCACATCCATTCTATGCCGGTTTAAGCACCCAAAGGGGTATAAAAACTCCATTTTAAACCCTAGAAAGAGAAGAGGGTCCTGCAACACACTAAAAGGAGGCAGATATACACATTTTTGGGTGGATTTTAAAGAAAATCAAGTGATTTCAAGAGATCTCAAAGCTGTCTCACCAAGTTCCGGCTTTGTTCTTCAACTCATAAGCCTTCTATTCTCTCTTCTCTCATTTATTTTTATTTAATTATCGGATGGAGAAGAGTTATGGACCTGTTATGAGGATGTTGTTGATGATTGTAATGGATTTTAAAGTAGATTTTAGGGTTGCTCTTAAACTATGTAAGAACTCACTTTGGTTTAATGTATGGTTTACTTTAACGCTTATAATGTGTGGACTTTATATGCCTTGCTTACATTGAGAAATGGAGTTAGGAAACCCATTTGGACATACTATGAGAGTAGGCAATCTTGAGAACACTTCACAAATCAAGCTAACATGAAATATAGAGAGAGATCTTGGATATTTTGATGGTCGTCCAATAGGTTACTTAATATCCACTTAACAGTTAAGTAAAGTGTTTAAGTTGAGAGACTACATAGTAGAATTTAATCATTATTTCAGGCTAAATTGGTTTGAGGATTGAGAGAGAAAGGGACAATACATTAGAATGCCTAGGATTAAGTATGATTACAGTACCAAAGTGAGGGATTACATGGTATGGAGAGAATGACCCTAACCTTTATAACTTGATTCTTGAAACCAAAATTATGTTCTTTATTTTGTGACATTTTGAAGTGTATTTACAAGCCTTTAAATTATTAATTTTTGCAACTTCAATTTCTCATTATTTGTTTTCCTGAAACAAAAGTCAATTTGAATTATAAGGTAACTAACCATTTATCGAAGGAACGATACCTTGCTATACTATTTTATATGAGTCGTATACTTACTGTATAGCAACTTTAATTGATTTTAAAACTTTGAGCTAAACGCGAAGATGTTATTAGTTTATCCATTCATCAAAATTCAGGTAGGGATGATGGTGATATATGATTTTAGTTTGATAATTGGACTCCTCTAAGTCCCCTATGGCTTAAGGAGGATATTTCTTCACTCTCTACAGGAATCTTTTCTCAAGCATGAGTTAGAAATGTTATTGACTAAAATTCTTGGCATTTTTAAGGCAGAGGCTAATAGGCTTCTAAGTTACTTTCCAAACTGCCCAATCCTCTTTCTCCTGATAAACATGTTTAGTCTTTAAGTAACAATGGAGACTACTCAAACTCTTTATGAATCAAAGCTCTCAATGCTCCTATACCTCTCATTCCTTGATACAATATTTTATAGAAAGGTTCCTTAAAACCAAAAGCTTTATTCATTACTTAGTCTGCAACCAGGAGAAGAATGAAAACTAAAGACGGGATAGTTAGGTCCATTGATAAGTTATATGTGCTATGTCGTATTGAGAAAGAAAACATGTCATCTCTACTTCAAATATAATTTCACCACTTCCATTTAGGCTAGCATTCAACATGCCTTAAATCTCTACTGTCATGAGTCATATTGGAACAATATATTGGAATGGGTTGAAGATAAGTTTAGGTCTTTCGGGAAAGATAAAGTTTGTATAAGTGTTAGTTTTAACTGTGTAGTCTATGTAATTTAGAGGGAAGGGAATCAAAGAATTTTCACAAGGCTAATAGAAATAAGAATATTTTAATCCGCAAACTACATTATTGGATAAGGGAAACTTTGGTGGCCCATCAAATTGCAGGACAACTGAGAACCTCTGCCAGAAGACAATGGAATCTTTAGCTTCCTAGTTTTCCTAAAGATAACTAAAAATGTGATGTATTTCCTTTTGTTAGGTATAGCATTGTAAAGACCCTTTGAATCCTTTTATGGCTTTAATGAATTATTTTATCTTTTAAAAAATCATATAGCAATGATCATATTTTTGTTTTACTATTTGCTAGAGAAGGTTGTTGGAAGTTAACAACACATCTCTCTAAAAGTCAACCAACTAGTAGATTAGGATAAGACTAAAAAATAAATTAACGAAACTAACACTAAGATTTACATGAAAAATCCTTCAATGTATAGGAAAAAAATACATAACAAATTGACAAACAGATCCACTAAATTCATATAAGAATTTACAAAATTTAATCTTGAGCAATCGACCTTTGCTCGAAATAATTTCTTATCCTATAATTACAAGTTGTCACACCAAGTTGAAATAACAATCAACAAAACTATCAAACTAACCCTGAAAATAATCTCTATAAATAACTTGTTACTAAAAAAACAATCAACAAAAGGATAGGAATACTTTCTGCTTGCTTTAGCTCATTTTTTTCTTCACTTTCTGGTGTTATAGCCACTCTTATATTAAACCTGTAGATTTTCTCTTTTATATTTTAAAAATAGAGTTTTTTCTGCACCACACGCTATCATATACACAGTCGTGTAAATGATTGTGTCTTTTTCATCTTTAACAAAATCGCAAATGTATATGGTTACAGAGAGTTACATTGTCGTCACACACAACCATATATGTCATAAACATAGGCATAAGCACAATTGTGCATGTCTTTGCCCTTTCTCTTCCTTTTGAACACATTTCCAAATGCTTACACAATTGACTAAAATAGTCGTGTAAGTAAAGACACAACAAGGCCATTTCTTCCCATAAAAGCTTATTCCAACTATTATCTGTCTTATTTTCACTCGTTCATCATCCCTATGAATTATAAAAGTGTCTACAATCATTGAAAAGTCATACTTGTCTCAAAATAGGGCTAAACACTCAATAATCTCCTCTGTAGCCCAAATATGGGAGAGACACATAATGCTTCAGTATCTACTTTAAAAACATCTCCACAAACTTATTATAAAGCTCATGTTATTTTTTAGAACCACTTTGTCAACATATTACCACCATTTATGTGAATCTTCTTTAACTCTTCAATCATAAACCTTAACCAATGATATCTGAAATCTATATTTTTTGTGTAGGAATGATATATAGTATTTTTCCGTAAGTCAATAACACTTTGACTATAAAAAAAATAATACATATTCTTTTTACTTCACATCCAAATCTTTAAGGAACCTTTTCAAACAAAGCATCTCCTTACCAACTTCATTATAGCTACATACTCTGCTTTAGTTGCTAATAAAGCCACACACTTTTGTATCTTGGATTGCCATGAAATGGCTTCCCCTACAAACTTGAACAAAAAGCCTAAAGTGGACTTCCTACCATTAAGATCTTCAGTCATATCTGCTGTATTGTGTTTTCTTCCTTACTGCGTCGTTTTGATGTGCTTCTTCTCCCAGTTGCCTTCTCTTCATTAATTAAAGTAATTATGTTCATGGCCATGCAAAACATTAAATTCATGTACACCTTGCATGGTCCATGCATAACAACCTTGAGCAATTTTGATTTATTTGTGTTTCTATTTTTCTTGTCTTTTAATTTTCTTTTTCTTGCTCCATAAAGACAAGTAAAAATTAATTTTCTGAAAATAGCCTAAATGTTGTGCTTTCGACTCACTTTAACTTTGTTGCTTCCGACATGTGCCTAAAATCACATATGTGTCAAAGTGAGTATCTTAAGCAATATCATGTCATTAATCACTAAGTGTTATGAAATAACCAAACTATCAATTAAGCACATATCAATCACCAAGAATTCAATCAAGGAGGCAACCAAGGAGCCCAATAAAGAACCCTTATGTATTTCATGAGGCCAGGATTTAATGAAGCAAATCAAGATGTTGTTAGGCCACCGATTCAAGTGACTTTATTCGAAATTAAACTCACTCCGCTTAATATATTGCAACAGAACGTGCAATTCTATGGATTGACAAACGAGGACCCAAATGCACATATCGTAAACTTCCTTGAAATATGTGATATCTTCTTATATCATCAGATATCGGAAGATGCAATTAGAATGAGGATTTTCTCATTCACATTAAGGGATAAGGTAAAGGCTTGGAATCACTATCTTAGCCCCTCTAATATCACTATATGGGAGCAATTAGTTCGTGCCTTCTTAAACAAATATTTTTCCCTTACCAAGATAACCAAAATCATCAGGGGATTACAAACTTCCAACAGAGTGATGGGGAATCGATATATGAAGCGTAGGAGAGATGCAAGAATTTGCAAAGAAGGTGCCCATACTATAATCTACTGAAGGAATTACTTTTGTATACATTCTACGATGAAGTGAATCCACCCACGAGAGGCACTATTGATGCAACCTAAAGAGGATCATTAATGAGGAAGATGGTGGATGAAGTTGAAGAGTTGTTAGAGGAGATGGCTAGCAATAGTTACTTGTGGACAAATGAAGCGAGTAGATAACCTGTAACTTTCCAAAAGCAAAAGGGAGTGATAGCTGTTGACCAAATGATAGAAATGCAAGGAAAGATCGATAATCTAACTCAACAATTAAACAATATGAAGACTTCTTCCTCAACTTCTGTGAAAATTGTTCAACTGAAGTGTGAGTTGTGCGGGCAAATGGACCATGATACCATTGATTGTTTCCTGATAAAGGGTCATAAGCCAAAACAAGTGAATTATGGAAGTGCAATATGGTCGAGGAGGGTGAAATAACCCCTACTCTAACACTTAAAATCCTGGGAGGAAGAATCACCTAAAATTCTCCTGGTCGAACAATACGGGAGGCCATTTCAGAACTTAAGAACCACCTAGTTTCTAACAAGAGAAGTCAAACACAATGGACTCCAAATTAGATAAGATTTTAGACAAAATTAGAGGTATGGAGGAGGTACATAAGAGGCATGAAGGCAAGTTTTAGCAAGTAACAAAGAATCACGCCTCCTTAATACACAACTTAGAAGTCCAAATAGGCCAACTGGCAAAAGCATTGTCGACCCAAACTGTAGGAACCCTCCTAAGTAATGCAGAGTCCAACCCAAAGGAAAGAATCACGGTTATCACCCAAGCCAATGAGGAGAAACTCGACCAAACGAGAGAAGATAGAGAAAAGGAAAAGGAAAAATCAGACACAAATTTCTTTCAAAGTGAACTTGAATTGAAGCCAATCGAGGAGCATCGATCTGAAATTCCTTCCTTTATTATATCACAGTGGACGTCAATTTAGGTCAGGGACAAAGGGAAAACAGAAGGTAAGAAGAACAAGGAAAATTCCTTGCTGGCCAAGTACAATCTACCTTAAATGAAAAACTATCTGCCTTTGATTTCATATCCTATTAAAGCAATGAGGAAGTCCAAAGACACCAAACTAAATGAAATTATGGACATAATAGAACAATTAAAGACATGATTCACACTAATGGAATCGATCAGAGAGAAGGTAGAAAAGGAACTAGTAGAGGAAAGAAACCCCAATGTAGCACAGAAGAAAGAGGATCTAGGAGATTTTTACATCCCCTACATTATTAGTGGTGTTAAAATAGATAGGACATTTATTGATTTGGGGGCGAGCATAAATATGATGCCTTATACTTTAAGTCAAAAATTAGGGGTAAGAGAGATAGAACCCACTAAGATGCTTATGAAGACAGCAGATAGATCAGCTCATCGACCGAAAGGTATCATTAAAGATGTGCAGGTTCAGGTTGACAAATTTACCTTCCCCATAGACTTCTTTATCTTAGACATAAAGAAGGATATGGAGACACCGATGATCCTTGGATTGCCATTTTTGGCCATTACTCGATTAATTATTGACATTGATAGAGTTAAACTGACCTTAAGAGTAAGTGATGAACAATTGTCCTTCACAGTATTCAAGAATGAAAAAAGTTTTTTCCAACTTACAACCATCGTTAAGAGAACGAAAAATTGCAGGGAATTAGGGAATACTGATGATCAAAAGGGTTCACCTGAATTGGAAAAATCTCGAAGGAAAAGGCAAAGGAAGAATAAGAAGTAGAAGGGCAGTGGCATACATAATTCGGTAGAGCACCTACACTTTATAAGATCTATGATCATGCCACCGTTGAAGGACTCTTTTAGACCACCATGAGGAAAAGCGTACATCGAGCTATTGACAGAAAAAGAAGCACTGCATAGGAGGCAACCCATGATTTTTATTGCTTGCTATTTCTTCTTTGGTTTTAGGCAGTTTGGAATTATGTTATTTATGTGTTTCGATTTCAAATACACGTCTTGGAAGAATTGAGGATCAATTTTGACATGGGATGTTATGGGAGGCAATTACAAAGAGGTAATGATGCAAATAGGAAGTTAAGGAAGGATCTCAAATGTTAAATGAGGAAAAGACAAAATTTTAGAAAAACTACAAAACATGATCGTGGCATTTGGCAAGTTAAAGGCCACGATCGTGGCCTACGGTTGGGCAAAAATGGACACGAGAATTTCAGCTGAAAATTTTCCAATTTTACCCCTCCTAACCCTTCCTGTAACACCCCAACTCCCGACTGGACCCGAACCCGACATCGACGGTGATATCCGAATCCGTGCCCCGCGAGGGTGG
>JAOTAY010000003.1:20801999-20820564 GCA_025629805.1 Erythroxylum baracoense | reverse complement strand
TGTTTTCCTAATTTCTCTTATTTACCTCACTTGGACCCGTTTCTCTGGTCCGACCCGTTATACGAAAACGGGATGTTGCAGGAAGAAATAATTTTAACTTATTTGTTCAGTTGTTAGTAAAGCTTTTCATGTGCAAAGAATAAAATACATTCAAATGATCCATTTTAATTTAATTATTCTTCAATTTTTATTCATGTCTATTGAATTGTTATGTGTTTTACATCAGTTAAAATTATTTTCGAGAGCTAGAATATTGTTTTCACACATATTTTTCCTAAAGTATTTGTTCAATTTTTTAAAAATTATAATTTTGGGAGAACACCTTTCAATTTTCAATTTGATAAAAAATTTGCTTCTTAACTTAAATTATAATAAAATCTCTATTTATCCTCAATAGAAAATTTATCATCATTAATTAGTAATTTTTATTATACCTTAATATATTAAACACGTCAACTCTAATTTAATAAATTTTGAAACGCTTATCGACATAATTTTTAGTCATTGATTCCTTGAGAAGTATTTTTATTCACAATTCTCCGATCATAGTAGTTTATCAAAAGAGCCTTTTCTATTCATTGTTTAATAATGAAATAATGTCATATTCACGTCACCCGAAGAAAATCTTCGTCAAAGTAGTTGAACAATAAATATTTGTTTGTAGACATTTCCATTTCTTAATTCCGTCGATTCATGTATGATAGAGCTTAATTAGTGCAAATATATGTGGGAATAACACAAAGTAGAAATTAAAAAATCGAGGAGCAGATTTTATAATATAAGAACATATCGCAGGCATAATATGAAGAGAATAAATGAATATTTTATCTTCACTCCCCTCATTATTTGATTTACAACTATAGTTGTCTCTCCTTATGAAGTTGCTCAAAAGCACCAAGAGGCAATTGTCTACAAAGGCAAAAAATAACACTCATTGATAGGGGCTTATAATATAGTTCAAACTAGTTTGATTACGAGTATTCACGTGGGTTTATAGTGCTCGCAGGCAAAGAGCCCAACAAAAAATCTTAATATGGAACCAACTTTATAATGTTTCATTGGAATTTTTTTTTGGTACTCTATGAATATAATGACACATTTCTTTCTTCGTGTTCTTATACTTCAAAGGGGAAATAGTATACTGTCTACTATTTAAGCCATCAAACCTAAGTTCTATGCCTTTGTATATTCTTAAATTATTTGGTTTCTGTATACAATTTTTGGCCTGCTCAACTAAGATTCCAGATATATGTTAATCATGAATTGGTTTCAAGGGATAAGAATTAAATTGTATGCAAATGAAGCTAAACTTTAAAAGATAGTTGGATATATCTCATCTACCGCCGCATTGGTAGGAGCAATTGCTTGATTTTGGCATATTTTTCCACGATGAGGGATTGACTTCAATGAGCTTGAAAGGGATTGCTCCACCATACAGAACGCATACTTTTGTTAGGACAACTTGCATATGGAAATCATAACTCTACCTAAACAAGTCAATTTTCTTTTTCCATGTGCATAGTTCACGTGACAAAGTACGCTATTTTACAATTCAAAGTCTCGCAAAAAACTTACTTCTCTGAATTAAAAAAAAAGCAAGAGGAATATTGATGATCAGAAATACAAAAAAGAATTTTGAGAAAATGAAATGTTGGTTTGGAAGCACGTTTTAATAAAATGAAAGAAATTCCAATCAAAATTCCTTTTGCCTCTGGATGGAAAATTAAGCAAAGGAAATGTTGGCGTGAAAATAGTAATTATGTCAAAATAAGATTCAATACCTCATATTGATCCTTATTTATTAAATATGTCATATTTAATTATAACATTCAAACTTTACAATCAAGTCTTAATTAAATAACTTTGCTCTCTTAACCCATTTCATATGTGAGACCCATTAGGTTTCTAAATATATTGACAATGATTATAAATTATAATTCTTATTCATAATTAGAATTAAATAAATTAAAACTCCTTTTAATTTATCTTTAATTCTCCAAATCATTTATAATCATATATCAAAATTGGCGTCTAGCGATGCATCATGATCACTCAAATACTTAGGAATGTCATAATAGCTTTGACTAATCTTTCCGTGCATGATTTTTTCATATAATTCAATCATTTCATCATACAATGTTCTGATTAGATAAACAGCATGGAATTAATGTCTACTCTATTTTGATTCTAATCATATTAGTTCTCTGCCATTAGTTATCAATTCAATTAATGACATTTGTAAACTATTTACAAAATGTCATTTTACCTTAGCTAAGGATGAGAAATCAATACTAATTAAGAACAACAAAATATTCTCCTTAATTACTTTAGAGTGATGAATCATATCTTTATCACAAAACTACCTCCATATAGTTTATATTACATCAAATGACTACCGATTGAACGACCCATTATTAAATAGGTCATAAGTAGTATCAAAACATAACAAATCCTATACAAGATATATTTGGAGACCTCAAGCTAAAGAATCATTTATATAATCATTACAATTAAAATTTCATAGACATACAAGTAATGTTCTAAATGAATTTCTCATTTTGGGTTTGTCCAGTGAACTTGTTCTCTAATAAGGACCCATACGTTTGTTTAAGTATCTCCACACTTTAGTGTATGAGATCGACTACTTCCTTCATAAGGAAAATATAATATGTGTTAGTCTTTTTATGTTCTACTAATGTCTAGTCTTAATAGAACAATAACTAGGAACAATTTAGGGATAATACATAAATGCAAAACGAATATCATAATTATAATCTCATTATAATTTGTATGTCAATCCCATAGACTTTATCATATACATCTAACATATATAAGATAAAAAATGCCTTTAAATTATCTTTCACTAAAATACAGCTAATCGATTGGTTGTAAGGCATAAACCAACAATCTCTCACTTGCACTAAGCCAATATGTTAAATATCTTATTCCATATCATCATATGACAATTACATTACTGCTAGAATAGTGGCTTGATGAGAGAATTCTACAAGATTTTCTATAGCAAACACTTGCTTAAATCTGATAACTTCCATCTTAATTATCATCATAAATAAGAAAATTTGCTTAAATACATATTTGGATCTTTGATAAGAACTTAGCTCCTTTTACATGCCTAATGGCTCTAATATTCCACAATACATTACTGTCTTAAATAATGCAATGAATTATATGAAGTTCATTACATAACTTATTGATCCAATTAATCATTTCCATTAATGAAAAATGTATTATGGCTTCATTAGCAACCGTTGCTATATTAGAACCTTTCCAATCTAGAATGATATTGTTTTAAGTAAATAAACCATTACTAAGATTTACTTATAAAGTTAATATCCTTATCTCCTTAAACTTAACTATCAACTCATACATAGAATAATAGATATCTTTAATATTTCATAAGTATGATATATCTCAAATTCTAAACATCTTTAGTACATTATTTATGTCCCTGGACAATATAATAGTTAAATAACTTCCAATTTATCTCTATAGATCTAATTCCTAGAATTAAGTTTTTACCGTTCCATATCCAATAAGAGTTGTTCTTAGACAATTATGTTTTCAACAATTAAAAATTAGAATTATTATTCCCTGTGAGCAATATGTCTCCAAATACTCTCACTAAAAAGGACAGTTATACTCTCACTAACCTTCTAGTAGATATGATAAATTCACAATCATCTCTAAAATAAACTTTTTGAATTCATCATGAAAGTGAATCTTTCAATGTCTCGTAGGCTTTCAACTACATATCAAATATATCAATAAGGCAATAGTTTCAATCGGATGTATTGTCATCAGATTTGAACGTTTCAAATTTCATCTTACTCCCACTACTTATCCCGAGAACCATTCTCCTATAAGTATATTGAAATAAACAAGTTGTCCAACAAGTTTGTAAGATTATATCTAGCCATTGGATATCACATAACCTTTCATTACCTAATTTAATTCTAAACATAATGGATAATACATGCTTCAGCTAAGCATTACATTCTTAAATCATTAACTTTAGACTCTTTCAAAGACTTAGTGTTTCATATCTAACACGAAATCTTGTTAATTGATTCAATTGTAACTATTGAAGGTAAGTCATTGTACTAGGCATAGCTATATGAAACATACTATTGCATTATACAATATCTCATATTGTATTTTCCTCCTTACATTAATCCATATTCTTATGAAATGTTTTTGTGAAGGTATTCATTAGAGAATCTCATTACTTATAGATAACCAAAATTTAAAACTTACAACAACGATCTCATCAAAATGCTTCAGCATTTTCAATGCTTAATTTCTACTTAGATTTAAACAATTTGAACTTTTCAAAATTTTTAAATCATTATTTCATTTAATACATATGGTTATATCACATAAAGTCATTATTAACCAAACGAAATATAAATATTATCCTTTTAAGAATTGTTATTCCATCTAATACATCACATTTATAAATTTAGAAATACCATCTCATCCTTTCACCAAAGGTTGATTTGGTTATTCTTTAACTTGACAAGTTTCATATGATTCATAATCAAAAGATACACATGTCCTTGTATGTAACTATATGATTCTCATTATGTTAATTTAACCAACATGGCATAAAAGGATAGTCTCGGTTATCCAACTTTTATTCTGGCCTTCTATGTTAAGCATAAGTCTCCTTTGATCTAACACATACAAACTATTTGTATAAAATTGAATCAATTACTTTTACTCAACAATTTATTTCTTATCATGCCTTGAACATTATAATAATGTTGAATCTAAATTCAGTATCAAATACTCATAAGTAAAGTTTGTAGGTTAAGAGATCACATACCGAACCTTAATCATTATTTTAGGCTTAATTGGTTTGAGTATTGGGAGAGAAAGGGCCAATACATTAGAATGCCTAGGACTAAGCATGATTATAGTACTAAAGTGAGGGATTACATGGTATGGAGAGAATGACCCTAAATGTTATAATTTGATTCTCTAAACCAAATTGTTTTCTTATTTTTTGACCTTTTGAAGTATGTTTGTAAGCCTTTAAATTTTAAATTTTTGCAATTTCAATCTCTTATTATTTGGTTTACTCAAACAAAAGTCAATTTGCATTACAAGATGACTAACCAATCCTTGACAGAATGATACCTTACTATAATATTTTATACGAGTCATATACTTACGGTATAGTAACTTCAATTAATTTTAAAACTTTGAGCTAAACACGAAGTAGCTATCAAGTTTTTAGCACTATTGTTAGGGATTGCGCCTAACATCAAGTGTGATTTGAATTGTTTTGATTTGAGATTTCTTTTTATTTTTATTTGATACTCTTTCTTGTGTGTAACAGGTGTATGCATATAAAAAGTTTCGAAAGTGCGAGCAAATTAAGCGAACTTAACATTACCAAACTTGAAAGGGAATTAAAAACCAAGGCGTCAAGATGAAACCGAAAAGATAATGGCAGATCAAGGAGATGAAGGCGGTGACCAACGAACATTAATGGATTTTATGAAGCCTGGGTTCAATATCAACTAACAAAGGATCACCGAACTGTTTATTAATGCGAACAATTTTGAAATCAAGCCTGCTTTATTGAATATTTTGCAAACTAATGTTCATTTCTATGGTTTACCACATGAGGATCCAAATGCTCACCTTGCTAATTTTTTAGATGCAATACATTCTGTTATAATGGATTATTTGACGAGGTAGCAAGGATGAGGCTCTTTCCCTTCACACTAAAAGATCAGGCAAAGGCATGGTTAAATATTCTTAATTCAGAGCATGTAACTACATGGGACTATTTAGTGCAAATTTTCCTAGCTAAATACTTTCCATTAACAAAGACGACTTGGATTGTCAAGGAAATCGCAACCTTTTAACTGTATGGTGGAGAATCCCTTTATAAGGCATGGGAGAGGTTCAAGGAGCTATAGAGAAGTTGTCCTCATCATAACCTGCTAAGAGTGACGTTATTACAGACTTTTTATAATGGAGTTAATGCAGCGACCAGGAGTACAATTGATGCAGCATCTAGAGGCTCGTTGATGAGAACAACCATTGATGTTGTATACGATCTAATTGAGGATATGGATACTAACAATTATCTGTGATCAACTAAAATAAGTAAACCGTACAATGTGAATGAAAAAAAGGAATCATGAGAACAAAGTCAACTTTAACCATACAGGCGCAGATAGTAGCATTAACTAGGAAGTTAAATAACATCAATGCCTCATCCAGTTCGGTAAACACATTGCAACAATTTTGTGAAACATGTGGACAATATGACCACATCAACAGAATGTTATTTGATGAACAATAATGGAATGGAACAAGCAAATTATTTGGGTTTGCCACAACGGTTAATAAAAATCCTTTGTTAAATACTTATAACTTTGGGTGGAAAAACTACTCAAATTTTTCTTGGACTAATAACGCAGGTGCAAATTTGAGACCATAAAAAATGTCAAGATTCTAAGACAGGTCAGGAAATTGGGATTCAAAGTACTAAAGCCTTGATTCAAAGATAAAATCCCAGTTTGTCAGAATAGTATATGCGATAGGCTCTATAGGCTCCAAAGTTAACAGTATGGATGAAGAATAAAAGAAGACACAATCGAGGACTGACCTAATGCTCAAGAGGCATGCATCTTCCATTCATAACTTGGAGATACAAGTGAGCTAACTTGCAACTGAATTGATAGTTTGAAATTTAAATAACCTTCCCAATATGACTGAATCTAACCCGAAGGAGAAAGTGAAAGCAATACATTTAAGAAGTGGGAAGGAGTTAGCAGAACCAGTTCAGAAGGAAGCCAAAGATCAGGCTAAGATAAGTCAAAAGAAAGGAAAACAGAAGGTAACGGAAGAGGAGGAATCCCCCTACATTCCACATCCACCGTACGTACCCAAGTTACCATTTCCATACAGATTAAGGCAAAATCCTGTAAAGACCCAATTTGTAAAATTTTTGGAAAAGCTTAAGAAATGGCATTTGAGTTTTTCACTTCCAGAGTTCTTGAAAATATGCCCAAATATGCAAAATTCTTAAAGGAGCTACTTTCCCATAAATAAAATTGGGATTTGAAGAAGACAGTAGCCTAAACAGCCAACTATAGTTCGATGATCACTAACAATATTCCATCAAAATTGAAAGATCCAGAGAGTTTCACTATTCCTTGCATTGTTAATTATGTGGAATTTTCTAAATGTTTGTGTGATCTTGTGCAAGTATTAATCTTATGCTATTTTCAGTTTTTAGGAAATTGAAGATGAATGATATAAAGCCAACCTCAATGACAATTCAGTTAACAGATCAATTGATAAAGAAATCATTTGGGGTTGTGGATGATGTTTTGGTAAAGATTGATAAATTTATTATTCCTGTTGACTTTGTAATTCTTAATATTGTAGAAGATAGGTCGTGTCCACTCATTCTTGGATGTCCATTCATGAACACTAGGGGGCAGTCATTGATGTTAATCATGGGATCTTAATTCTACGTGTCGGTGATGAAAAGGTTAAATTCAACATGAATAGGACATTAAAAAGAAAGGCTGAGCAAAACATTTGTATGAAAGTTAATGTGGTGAATGATTGTGTGGGGGAACAGTAGAGAGCAATTATTGAGTAGAAAAGTGAAGTTGATGAAACTGAGATAAGTTTAGAAGAAGGGGAGTTAGATGACAATCAAAGGTAAGAAAGCTTAGAGAAAACAGAGTCACCAAACGCACCTTCTTGTGAGAAAACACTAACCATTGAGCTCAAACCACTACAAGCGCATTTAAGGTACTTATTTCTTGGTAAGGATTAAACACTACCGATAATTATTTCAGTTCAGTTAGATGAGGAACAAGAGAAGAAAGTAGTTGAGATTATAAAGAGAAGAATGAGAGCTATGAGGTGGAAAATATCATTTGAGGGAAAAACCCCAGCATTGTTATGCATAGAATAAGTCTCGAGGATGGATGTAAGACAATAAGGGGTAGGTAGTGACGACTGAATCTCAAAAAGGATATTATTAAGCTTCTGGATGCAAGAATTATATAGCCAATATTAGACAGCGAGTTAATGCGTCCAGTATAGTATGTACCTAAGAAAGGTGGGATAATAGTGGTGGAAAATGAGAAGGGTAAGTTGATATCAACATGAACAATTAACGGGTGGCAGGTCAACAATAATTATAGGAAGCTCAACTCAATAACAAAGAAAGACCATTTTCCATTACCTTTTGTTGATTAGATGATAGAGCGAGTTGTTGGACATACATCTTATTGCTTTTTAGATGGGTATTCTAGCTACAATCAAGTATTTATATATCCAAATGATCAGGAGAAGATAACTTTTACATGCCCATGTGGCACTTTTTGTGTACCAACGAATTCCATTCGTACTTTGTAATACACTAGCTACATTTCATTGGTATATGATGGACATTTTTGTAGACATGATTGAGGATTTTTTGGAAGTATTTATAGATAATTTTTTAGTATTTAAAGATTCTTTCGAGCAGTATTTGACAAATTTAGACCAAGTTCTCAAACAATGTGAAGAGTCGCATTTAGTCTTAAACTGGGAGAAATGTCACTTTATGGTTCGGAAAGGAGTTGTGTTGGGGCATAAGATATCTTGCAATGGTATTGAAGTGGATAAAGCGAAGACTAAATTCATTGATAAGCTTCCACCGCCAAGCAATGTCCAAGGGGTCATATCATTTTTGGGGCATGTCGAGGTCTACTGATGATTTATATATAAAGGATTTTTCATTAATTACCAAAGCCTTTACTCATTTATTAGTAAAAGATGTACCTTTCATTTTTGATAATGATTATTTATTTGCTTTTAATAGGTTAAAGGGCATATTGACATCAGCAACTATTTTACAGCTGCCAAACTGGAATTTACCATTTGAATTGATGTGTGATGGTGTTACGCAATTGGATGTGTATTAGGGCAGCGCAAGGCAAAAATGTTGCTTGTCATCTACTATGGTAGCAGGACTTTAACAGGACCTCAACTTAACTACACAACCACAGAAAAAGATCTATTAGTTGTAGTTTTTGCATATGACAAGTTTCCTTATTGAGTTCGAAGGTTGATGTGTTTATAAATCACGCAGCACTGAAGTATCTTTTTGCCAAGAAGGATGCGAAGCCCCAATTAATTCGATGGATCCTACTCCTACAAGAGAATATAGAGATCAAGGATAAAAAAAGGAGCCAAAAAACATGTTAGTTGATCACTTGTTAAGGTCATAACGAGGGGAGATGTACCCATAAGCAGAAATTAATGAAAAATTATGTAATGAGACGATATTTTTGGTAAATGAATCAAGTATTCCACGATTCACGGACATCACGAACTACATCACAGGTGATATCCTTCCGCCTCATTTTTCTTACTAGTAGAGAAAGAGAATTTTACACGATTGTGCACAATATATGGTAGATATACTTAAGGTAGACAAGCATCTGGTCTATTTGTGAGGTATCTTCAATAGGATAACAGCTCAATACATTATGCCTGGATCTCTATACCAGAATGGCATGGTAGAAAGAAGAATCCAAACATTATTGGATATGGTACAGAGCATGTTAAGTAGCTTCAAATTTCCTAAGTCCTTGTAGATTGAAGCTCTTAAGACAGTTGTGTATATATTAAATTGCGTACCAATCAAGGTTGTTCCAAAGATGCCATTTAAGTTATTTAAAGGATAGAAACCGAGTTTGCAACGTATACATGCTTGGGGATATTTGACTGAAATAAGAATTTATAATCTACAAGAGAAGAAATTAGATATAAGGACCATAAGTGGGTATTTCAGTGGATATGTCGAAAGGTCTAAAGGATATAGATTTTATTATCCATCACATCACATTAGAATTGTGGAATCAAGAAATGAAAAATTTTATGCGAATGACTTGATTAGTGGGAGGGATCAATTTCAAGATATAGTTTTTGATAATAATCATATGGATACTTTAACCTTCCACCTCAAACAGTAAGGTGATTGTCATTCACAATGATCCTCAAATTCAAATAGAATTTGTACAACAAATTGTTAAAATTCAACCTATTGAAAACATAAATGACAATCAAAAAATTCCACTAGTTGTTGATAATCTAGTAGATACAGTTATTCAAGAATTACTTAAAAGCATTCAGCAACCAGTTAAACAACAGACTCCACAGGAGGATGTTGGTGCAACATTAAGTAAATTTGATAGAACAAGGAAATCAACTACTACTAGTGATTATGTTGTATATCTATAAGAATTTGACTACAATATAGGAGCCGAGAATGATCCTGAAACCTTTTCACAAGCCATGAGTTGTAATGAATCAAATTTATGATACAATGTCATTAAGGAAGAAATGAATTATATGAAGAATAACAATGATTAGGATCTTGTTGAGTCGCCTAGATGAAAAAACTCATAAGATGTAAATGGGTATTTAGAACAAAGAAATACTCATTAGGCAACACTAAAAGATACAAGGCAAGACTCGTTACTAAAAGATTCATTCAAAAGGAAGGAATTGGTTACACATATACATTTTCTCCTATGTCTAGAAAAGATTCACTACGTATAATTTTGGCATTGGTTGCTCATTTTGACATGGAATTGCATCAAATATATGTGAAAACAATTTTTTTAAATGATGACCTAGAGGAAGAGGTTTATATGAAACAACCGGATTTTCCTCTGATAATAGTGAGTTTTTGGTTTGTAAGCTTAAAAGATCTATAAATGGATTGAAACAAGTGTCCTGCTAATGGTATTTGAAATTTCATGATATTATCTCATCATTTGGTTTTGAAGAAAATATCATGGATCAATGTATATACCAGAAGGTTAGTGAGAGTAAAATTTATTTTCTTGTATTATATATGAATGGCATATTACTTGCAACCAATGATAGGAGTTTATTACATGATGTAAAATAATTTCTCTATAAAATTTTGAAATAAAAGATATGGGTGATGCATCTTATGTCATTGGTGTTAAGATTCATCGAGACAGATTTTGTGGTATTTTGAGTTTGTCTCAAGAAATCTATTTTTAGAGAGATTTTGGATGAAAGATTGTTCACCTAACGTAGCTCCCATTGTGAAAGGGGGTAGGTAACTTGGACCAATGCTTGAAAAATGATTTTGAAAAGAAACAAAAGCAAAAAAATTCCATATGCTTCTATAGTCGAAATTATAATGTATGCTCAGGTGTGTACAAGAACTGACATTGCATTTACTCTTGGAATGTTAGGCAGATATCAAAGTAACCCAGGATTAAATCACTGAACAGTTGCAAAGAAAGTATTGAGGTACCTTCAAGGGATCAAAGATTAAATACTTATGTACAAACAAACCAACAATTTGGAGGTAATAGAGTACACAGATTCAGATTCTGTTGGGTGTGTTGATTCACAGAAATCGACCATCAGGTTATATCTTCATGTTTGCTTATAGAGTCATATCTTGGAGGAGTGCCAAGCAGCTTCTGACTGCTACTTCCACCATAAAGGCTAAGTTTGATTCTTGTTTTGAGACTACATCATATAGTGTTTGGCTAAAGAGTTTCATATATGAGCTTAGACTCGTGGATTCATTTCTAAGCCATTGAGAATATATTGTGACAATTCAACTGTTGTCTAGCTAAAAACAATAAGATTGGTAATCGAAGTAAACACATCAACATCAAGTTTTTATCTATAAGGAAACGTATTGAGGACAAGAAAGGGGTCATTGAATACTTTATACTAAATTGATAATAGTTGATCCTTTAACAAAAGATATGCCACCAATGAAGTTCAAGAATCATGTTGTTAGAATGGGATTGAGTTCCATTATATAGTTTTTATTGTATGGATAGTGTTGTTTTCGTAGAACTCTTATAATATTTTCTCATATTACGGTACACATTAATGAATTTTGAGAAAATTGATTATTTTGAACCTAGAATACATATAGGGTTTATTCATTAAGTAATGTTACCACATTCGATTGATACTAAATATATTATACTGTAATACATGGAAGATAGTACTCAACTATTAGAGAACATATCATCATGATTCGTACATTATATTTTAATCGAATTAAGATTTGATACTAAGTTAAACGTAAGAACCAAGTGAAATAATGTAAGAACTTTTCATATTTTGGTTTAATACCCATTAATCGTGGTCCAACGTTATGAATTAAGTGGATACGAATGTCCTAGTTTTGCAGCAACTTATAATGTGTTTAATGAGAGCACATTCATATAGGATTTTCTTGCAAATTTTGGGGTCTCTAAGCTTCTTTTATCTTCTGAGAACATCTCCTATCAAATTGAAAATTGAGAACTTAGAAGAATTGCAAAACACAAACTATTCAAACAAAGACAACAATGGCTAGAAATATTTCGTTTTCTTCTGTATTTAATTTATATGTTATTCTATTGGATACATATGTTAGAATTGATGAACAGTTTCTGAATATTTGTAGAGAAAAGGAATAAAATAATTGACGAGATTTAAGTTTGGACATGGTATGGAAACATATGAATGAATCCACTATAGAAAAAAGAGTTGAAGAAACAAGACGATGGAAAGGTAAGCACCTGTGACAACTAAGAAAATTATACTGTTTAAAAACTGGAACAAAACTAAGAAATGATTTTTCCTCTTTCTATAATTCTCAACAGACTTTGATTAACTCCCAACATTTCTTTGCAAGGATCTGATTACTGGAGGATATTATGCTCCGGGAACATAAGACAATGAAATTTTAAGACTGTGACTCAGTTGGTGACAAGACAATGATTAGAAGGTAAGGTCTTTGGGGTCCTCGATAATTGTTGCCAATGTTTGTAGAAAGGAGGCAAGATCCGCACCATAAATTATTCGATGATCAGCTGTAACATTTACCTGTAGAAATGGCAATTTTTCATCAAAATCCAGGACCTTTTTTTCATATTGAAAATCAATGAAAATATGCTTCTGACCTGCATCTGGTTCTTCATACCAATCCGGCCATCCTTGCTAGCAACAACACTAGGCTGAGAAGATCCCACAGCCATAATTGCTCCCTGCAAAAGTTCAGGTAAGAAATGAATAACCACGGGGATACAATGCAGTAGATCAATGTTGGTAGATGATTCAGCAGATAGGAAAGAAGAACATACAGTTCCAGGTGGCAAAATGGCATCAAAACGATCAACACCAAACATTCCAAGGTTAGAAAGTGTGAAAGTACCTGTAAGGAGAAGTAAAAACAATGAAAATCTAAACAAAAGAAAACAAACAAGATAAGAAGTGCTGAATAATCAATTTGGGCACTTTTTTGTTGGCATGCGGCTCATTTTAGACTACACACGTCGCCTTTAAAGTACTGCTAGCCCTTTACCACACATACCAAGCTCTAGGTGTTAAGTTGAGCAAATACTAGAGCAGTTATGAGTAGGGATAGCAATAGGTCAGCCCCACCAACTGTTTTTTAAAATAATTTTTTAAAATTAAGAGTGTAAAATAACGTTTTTTTTAATTGAGTCTGAGCCTGCTCAGGCCTATCTGAGACCCAACTCTTCTAAACAAAACAATGGTCTCCCTTTTTGCTTAGAAAAGTTAGGCCTCAGACCGACCTATTGAAAACACCTGAGTCTAAGCCCATAGACTAGCCCATTGTCATCCCTAGTTATGACTACAAATTTGAGAACAGAGCATATAACAAATCTAAGGCATTTAGCATCTTGGATTTGAAATATAATTAATTGAAAAATGCTTTCTAAGAATCACCGCTTATGAATGACGCATGCTATACAATGATTTGACTGCAACATTTCCTATATAGGGTGGATCTTCCATGTAAAATGGAAGGAAAGACTCAACTAAGCCACGACAATTTTTCTCATGTTCACACCACTGATTCTACATTCATACACTTTAGCATTCACATCAACAGCAATGTATAATTCCTTAAAGATGGTTAAAGCACATCCATCTAAAATGATCATTTAAGAGTTAAATTAATGATCTAGCTATACCAAAGACATTATGATAATAAAAGAAATTCCATAATTTGAGCATAATAATAGAATAATGTCAGCCATCAGGAAGATACTGCCATTTCTAAGAGAAAACTAAGAGGGTGCTTAGTTAATAGATTTGGGAAGGTATCAATGAGTAAGGAATGAAAAACGTTTGGTTGATTATATATTATCATTGTATGAACAGTTTTTTAATATCCCACTTTTGAGGATTACTCGATACCTCCTAAATATGAGGGGAATTATTTTCATTCCTTAGTAATAGGCAAGTGTCACGGGCGTGACAGAGACTATCATGCCTGTGACACTTTTTTTTTGCAATTAAATATAATCAATTAAAAATATAATTAATTAAGTAATAATTAATTAAAATATAATTAATTATTTATTTTTTATCAATTAAATATAATTAATTAAAATATATTAAAATTAGATGTAAAATAAAATTTTAATAAACTTTATTCCTCAATATTTTAACAAACCAAACATTACTAATAGTAATGGTAATCATTCATTCCTTTTAACCAACCATCATAATTATAACGATTATATCTATTCTCATTTCTCAATATATTCATTCTTACTCCTATTACCATTATCCCATGTGAACCAACTGCCGTCTAAAGTTTTTAAGAAGCAACGACAAAATGTGGACCTTTAACTAACTTTACCATCAATAGTTCACACAATGAAAGTCCACATTATCAACAAGAATTGCAATTTTTTAAAGATGAAAATCAATTTTGAATTTTTACCACAATATTGATATTTACAAAATAAATCAATAATTTAATTTGATGGATGTTATTTAGGAATAGTTCACTTTGTAGCAACTACTTTATAAACAACTAACAAAGTGAACCCTTTTTCTAAAAAGTACCTCAAGCTAAATCACACAAAAATATGTGCCAACGCTAAAATCAAGTTATGTTTATATCGCACATAGAAAACTAATCTCTCGTCAAGTACAAGTTTTATCACAACTTCAGCAATTTAAAGATTTGAACTGAGGGAACTCTAAATCTTGATTCTACCTACAATAACATGCAAGACTATCCAATGGGACCCAAAATGTGGTCACATTCAAGAACTAGCAACTATAAAATATAAAGATGGCATTTCCAAGGTGAGGTAGGACAATTTATTAGTCAATCACTATTAGTTAAAGGGTACACAAACAACAAACAAAAACATAAAATATGGAATTTAGCCTTGGAAGAGGACTCCCAAATGAAACAAAAACTCAAATGTTGAGTACCCTTGGGATCGTTATACAATACCGATATCTTGTGGTAAGGCCTGCCACCTACCAAATGATATATCCATGGCTAAAGAACAATTTGAGTAATAAAAACACAAAGTTACTCTCAACATGTCACTAGAAAGGGAAAAAGTAGGTGGATCCAACTCTGATCATATGCACTACATTGAAAGAGTACGTAACTAGGCACTCATAACCAATCAAGGAACTCCTTTATAAGAACAAAAATTATGAACCATCACACACCCAAATCAAGGTCTTAGAGGGTTCCAAGGGTCTTAGTCGATCCCTGAGGTAGTGAAGGAACTTCAGACTTCCATGTGTGGAACAGTTTCCCCTCTTCCATCATCAAAAGATTTAAAGCATATATAAGCAACCAGCAATTAATACTCTCCTTTTCACAGAAAAAGAGGACAAATTTGGAACTGTATCCTTTCTTTCGCAACACAGGTTAGTGCATTGATTTTGGATGCAATTGCATTATGAATACATTACAGCCACAAAATGCAATCATATCTGTTGTTGCGATCACAATATCATAGTAGCTACTGCATTTGGTAATTGAAATTTAAAACCTTGGCATCACACAATTACATTGCTGATAGTCCAATGGCAAGCTCTGTTGATATTTTTTTCTCTTAATTTCTTTTTCCGGAGTTTTCAGTAATTATTGGTTGACAGATATTAGTATGCTTCTGATGACTAATGGACATTAAAATCTGCTCACGTAAGTCCATCACAAGATGAATCTTATAGCCACTATTGTTGATCTTCAGGGGCAAAAAATTATATAAATACTCACAATAATTTTGTTTATCAAGTAAAAAAAATTTCAATAAAAGCATCTTGCACATTTTCATATCTTTAAAGTGTACCTGTATTGTACTCTTGAGGTTGCAATTGCTTGGCCCTGGCCTTATCAACCAATTCCTTCCAATTTCTTGACAAGGAATAAATGTCAACCTGAAAAATGCATCAGTAGAAGTCGTCGTGCAATTTAGTAACTAGATTTTCATCTGAAAAGAATCATCAGATAGCCAAAAGCAGGGTAACAAAACCTTGTCAGCATCTTGAAGCACTGGTGTAATCAAACCACCATCCACGGCAACAGCAACCGCAATGTTGATACTACCATTATATGTAAAACTCTTTCCATCTCTGCAACTAGCATTTACTACAGGATGCTTAACTAACGCAAGTGCCGTTGCCTTTGCAAGCAATGCAGTCATAGTAACTCCCTTTGACTTTATCTAAACACCGAAAGAAAGGATAATGATATTAAGGATGTATCATCGGAATAATAAATGCAATAGAAACAACCAGCACATATTCGGTACCACTATTTCAAACATCAAGTTATTCGTACATTACAATTTGAGAAAGGACAACAACCAAAACTTCTTTTATCCAAGCAATGACACCCTAATCCACCGCATTGCATTTAGGACTTTCATATTGGAAACATTCAATAAGATCATAACATCCAAAAGAAAAGAAGAATTCATCATTAAAATTGAAAAAAATGCAATCAACACCTGCCAATTACATATAAAATGAAATAACACATGTCACCGTTGCATTACCTTCTTGTAAAGAGCATCAAGTGCATCAGTAGTAATAGTGTACCCAACTCTAAAAGTTGGCACTGACAAGCTCTCCACCATGTTCTTACTCACCGCCCCCTGCATCGTAGTAAAGGGAACCACAGTCCCCAACTCAACTCTAGCCAGGGCGGCCTTCAAGGTTCCCACTTTAGTCGAAGCTGATGAAGCAGCAGCGGCAGCGGCAGCCTCAACATCCTTAGCCACAATCCTTCCATTAGGCCCACTTCCCATAACTTTCTCCAAATCCATCTTCAACTCCTTAGAAAGTTTCTTGGCATACGGCGACGCCACCACTCTCTTCCCTCCCTCCGACGCTGGGTGCACCGCCGACGCCGCCGCCGCTTTTGAAGTTGTCGCAACTGTCGAAGACTGCCCAACAGGCCCCGGAATCCTCTCTGGCACCGACTCTGGAGCACCACTAGACGAAGCAGCAACTTGGGTAGCGGAGGAAGATGAAACTTTAGACTTAGCGTCCGCAATCTCCGCCTCAGTCTCCGCCAACAAAGCGATAGCAGAGCCGACAGCGGCGACCCCACCTTCCTCGACCATGATGGCCGCTAAGTACCCGTCGTAGAAAGTCTCAACGTCCATGTCAGCCTTGTCGGACTCAACGACGACCACACTTTCACCTTTGGATAGCTTGTCGCCTTCGCATTTGACCCAAGAAACGATCTTCCCCTCAGTCATGGTGGAGCTCAGCGCCGGCATGAAGATTTCCCGGATCTTGGCCTGCACATGAGTGGTCCTTAAACGATTATCTGGAAATTGGATGGTGGTGGACGAGCGGTTCCGGTTTCGCCGGAGGAAGGTGGAGGAAGAGAAGAATGTTGTTTGGAGTAAATGAGCCATTTGGGTGAATGTGTGTGTGTGGGCGCGCGCGCTCGCGTGAGAGAGAGAGAGAGAGAGCGTCTTGCTGTCACTAAGGTGGGCGCGGGAGATGAGTTTTAAGGGTCGTGCGCGTTCTTGGAATCATCGAAAAGTGGGCGGAGGTCTCAACAAACTAACCGGTGACTCCAGTCACTCCCCGTAGCTTAGCTTGTTTTACCAGTGCATTTTCGCTTAACTATTTGTTTATTGACCTTCGTTCAAAACATTAATATTTTAAAAATGGAATTAAATATTGAATCAATTAAAAAGGATCAAAAATTTAGTTATGGTCTCTCATATGCAGGGACGGAACAAAAGAAAAATTTGAATATAGAACAGAACAAAAATTGAAAACAGTGAAGTGTTTGGTTGTGATGGACAAAATAAAGAAAATTGTATTCGTCTCGAAGACAAAAATGTATTTGGTTACAGTTGACATAACATAAAAAACAGTGTTAATAACCAAAGTATCCCTGCAGTATAATATGATTGAAAATATGTAATCCATTGATTATTTTAAAACGAATGATTTTGTGTTAGTATTTTTTTAATTATATCTATAATAAGGAATTAAAAAAAAGTAACATATAAATATCATTTTTGGCTAATATCCGCTTCCTCTCCTAATTTAAAGGAATGGGTATCAATATCATTGTTCTTTAAATGTTTCTGAAAATTAATTAAAATATAATTAATTAATTATTTAAATATAATTAATTACAATATAATTAATTAAAACATAACTAACTAATATAATTATGCATTAATTAAAATAATGTAATTAATTA
>JAOTAY010000003.1:20763215-20793680 GCA_025629805.1 Erythroxylum baracoense | reverse complement strand
TCTCCTATCAGTCGCTTAGAAATTTTCCGGGTCCGGAAACAGCTCCAGAAAATTCCCGAAAAATTCCTATAATTCCCCTAAATTAGGAAAAACACTAGAACCCTCTCCAATTCACTTTTACACAAGCATAGTCTATTTTTTGAAAATCACTACTTGTTTACACTAATTCCGGGAATAAGTCATGAATGCATGTACTAATATTTTCATGCACAATAATTCACATTTTTCACAATTGCATGAGCATGGTATATGTCTGTCCTAACTTCACTCATTGGTCTTCTCGTAGACCCGTTTCCCTGATCCGACCCGTTAGGTGGGACCGGGATGTTACAATCACTCCTTGGAACGACTCCTCGCTCAACTAACCTTGGAAGAATTGTAAGATTTTCTCAAAATCTTCCTACTGTTTAGGATATGGTCCATTTAATGTTTAACCCGTTGACCACGCAAACGTAAACGCCCATACTTCATTAATTTCATCTTCTATGATAAGTAGAAGTGATGAAGCGATTTTTATATATTTTGGGTCCCTATCCTCTTTTTCACGTAACAAATACTAGACACCATCGCATTGTGGAAATAAGAGGCTAGAAGATTCAAAATTTCAGAGAGCTAGACATCATCGAAGCAATGGCTGGAGGTATTTTCGGTTATGCTTTCGTTGCTAAATACGGTGAATAATATACATGTATCTTGTTTACATGTAAATGAAATTGTGTTTTGAGATGCATGCTTGAGTTTTTTCATTTGGTATCATAGCACTGTGCCTCTACCTTGCTTCCAACTGTCTGAGAATACATGCCTCTATTATGCTCTGTTTCTTGTTTTCTTTTCTGCCGTGTGAGCTAAGCTTGAGTTATTGAATCTTCTCGACATTTGTGTACATGATAAACGTTAGAATCGTGTTTTGGTACTCCATGTTGTACCCAACGGTGATTGGACAGCGAAGAGAGGCGGGATGACGATGACCGTGCATGGGGCCTTCGGACGTCGCCAGCCATGCAACGTCGTATGTTTCAATTTCTGGCATCTCACGCTCCTCGGCTCGTCCTCGTCGTCCCATCACCTCCATCCTCAACCTTCTGGCAATTGTCACATGCCTGCTACCTTCGAGTTGGAGTCGAGTCACACCGACCTGGCTGGAGGTTGAAGACGAAGTCTGTTTTTTTGGGAAAATTACTAATTTATTAATTCTTTAATTGTGTTAATATTAGTAATTATTGGGTTAATTAAGACCTATCCCATTTTATTGTGAATTTAATTATAAAATCATTTTGGTATTAATATTTTGTGAAAATATTAAAATTTGATTTTTATGTCTAATATTGGAATTAAATTTGACATGCTAGTTATAATTATTTAATTATTTGCACAAATTATATGTGATTAATTGAAAATTGTGTGTATAAATTTATGATCATTATACATGCAAAATTAGATTAAATAATTTGCGCATTGTTATTAGATTTTTTTGCATTATTTATTAATTGATGCAAATGTTTAAGCTTTATTTAAGCTTAAGGTAATGTGAGTGATCAATATGATTTTAATTAGTTGGAAGTAGCCAAAGCATCTCAAATTAATTAGGATTATATATTTAGTTTTAAGATCACATTAAATCGTTAATTGTAATTAATCATACGTAATATAACAAAATCTACCAACATGAATTTTGTTATATTTGTATGATTAATTAGGATGAAATATCGGATTATATTTTTTAATCTACCCACAGGAATTAAGAAAAGGAATATAATTCAATAATTTTGTTATAAAGTTATAGATGAATCTAATTGAGTAGAACTTTAGCCCACAGGCAAGTCTTATGTCACTAGATTCATCTATTAAAAGCATATTTACATTAGTAAAATATGAATTATTATTGGTCTCAAATTATATATAACAAGCATATATTTTGAACTAGCAATTACTCAGGTTATGAATATTTATGATATTAAGCGTGATATTCCCGAATTGAGAGGTGACAACTATAAGGTGTGGAAGGAGAGAATTTTGCTTCATTTGGGCTAGATGGATATAGACTAAGCTATTAGGAAAGATGAACCACCGAATATGACAAAAACCATCACTCCAGATGCTATTGCTCTTTATGAAAAATGGGAGAGATCTAATCGTCTCTCCGTAATGTTCATAAAGATTAAAATATTTGCTGGTATGCATAGTTCTGTCGAACAACATAATAATGTCAGGAATATATTAAAGGCCATTGATGAGCAAGTCACCATATCTAATAAGGCCTTTGCCAGCACCTTGATCATTCAGTTTTCATCCTTGAAACTCATTGGCATAAAGGGCGTATATGATCATATCATGCGTATGAGGGACATAGTGGCTCAGCTGAAAGACTTGGAGGTTACCATATCGGAATCTTTCCTGTTACATTACATTTTGTGCACTCTGTCCCAACAATACGGTCCTTTCAAAATCTCTTATAACATATATAAGGATAAGTGGTTGATAAATGAGCTGTTGACCATGTATGTGCAAGAAGAGGAGAGATTGTTGATGGAAGAGGGTGAAAGGGTGAATTTGACTGTTTCAGGAAAGAAGACAGGATAATGTCAAAAACAAAGGAAAAGGAAAAATTTCTCCTTAGACTAATATAAAGAAACCATCAAAGTGTTTCTTTTGCAAAAAGAAGGGACACATGAAGAAAGATTGCGCTAAATTTAAGAACTGCCTCAAAAAGGAAGGCACTCCAATTTCATTTGTTTGTTATGAATCTAATATGGTTAATGTTAATCATAGCGCATAGTTGATTGATTCTGATTCTACAATCCATGTTTCAAATACTTTGCAGGGTATGCAAAACCTAAGGAAGCCATTGGGAAGTGAACAATACATCTATTCAGAAAGTAAGACGAGTTCACATGTGGAAGCCATTAGCACTTGCAGTTTGGTTTTAAACAGTGACTTTATTTTGTGTTTGGAAAAGACCTTTTATGTTCCAAATTTCTCTAGAAATTTGATTTCTGTATCAAGACTTGTACCTTTTAAATTTTCCTTTAACTTTTCAGATTTTGGTTTCAATTTATGTAATGGATCTGAAGTTATTAGTTATGGTACATTATCTGATGGTCTTTATCCCATTCAGTTACAAAATGACGATGTCTATAATTCGATGCATGTCACTGTTGGATTGAAATGATGTGTTGTGAGTGAAGAATCCTCTATGTTATGGCACCGTAGATTAGGACACATCTCCATTGAGAGAATTAAAAGATTAGTAAATGAAGGGGTACTTAGTTCTTTGGATTGTATTGACTTTGAGACTTGCATGGATTGTATTAAGGGTAAGCAAACTAACAAGTCTAAAAAGGGTATCAAGAGGAGTACAAACTTATTAGAAATCATACATAAGAATATTTATTGTCCAAATATGGACGCAAATAATCCAAAATACTTTATCACCTTCATAGACGATTATTCGTGATATATGTATCTCTACTTACTTCATTCTAAGGACGAAGCTTTGGATGCCTTTAAAATGTTTAAGGCTGAAGTGAAGAATCAATGTGAAAAACTGATTAAAATCGTGAGATTATATAAAGGTGGAGAGTATTATAGTAGATACACTGAAAGTCGACAAGCGCCTGGTCTTTTTGCAAAGTTTCTTTAGGAACATGGGATTGTTGCCCAATACACCATGCCTGGCTCTCCGGATCAGAATGGTGTGGCAGAAAGAAGAAACCGAACCTTAATGGATATGGAGAGAAGTATGAGGAGTAACATAAAACTTCCTCAATTCCTGTGGACTGAAGCTCTAAAGACGGCTATGTATGTATTAAACTGAGTTCCAACCAAAGCTATCTCAAAGACACCTTTTGAGTTATTTAAGAGTTAGAAACTGAGTTTAAGGCATATACACATTTGGGGATGCCCGTCTGAAGTGACAATTTACAACTCACAAGAGAATAAGGTAGACCTATTGACCATTAGTGGGTATTTCATTGGATATGCTGAAAGGTCTAAAGAGTATAGTATCTATTGTCCATCTCACAGCACTAGAATTGTGGAATCAAGAAATGCAAAATTTCTTGAAGCACAACCCTCTGGTTCAAGTGATAGATTAATTGTCATTCACACCCCTCAAGTTGAAACGTGTGTTGGACAACTAATTACTGAAGTTTCACAAGCTGTTAGCTCTAATCCAGTAGATCAAGTTACATATGAGGAACAACCAGAAATTGTTGAGCAACCAGTTGAACAACAGGTTGAGCAGCAGATTCTTCGAGAGGATAATGATACAACATTGAGGTGATCTACTAGAGTTAGAAGGTCAGCAATACCTAATGATTATATATAGTATCTACAAGAGTCAGATTACAACATTGGAGCCGAAAATAATCCTAAAATGTTTTCACAGGCCATTAGTTCTAAGGAATCGAACCTGTGGTACAATGTTTGAAAGGTGAGATGGATTTTATGGCATCTAACTAAGTTTGGGATCTCATTGAGTTGCCCAATGGTGTGAAAGCCATTGGATGTAAATAGGTATTTAAGACAAAGAAAGACTCACGAGGCAACATTGAGAGACATAAGGCAAAACTTGTTGCCAAAGAGTTCACTCAGAGGGAAGGAATCGACTATACGGAGACATTTTCTCCCATATCTAAGAAAGATTCTCTTCGTGTAATCATGGCATTAGTAGCTCATTTTGACTTTGAGTTACATTAAATGGAAGTGAAAACGACGTTCCTCAATGGTGAACTAGAGGAAGAGGTTTACATGAAACAACCTGAGGATTCTTCTCTAGTGATGGTGAGCATTTAATCTACAAACTTAATAAATCCATAAGGTTATCACTTCATTCAGTTTTGAAGAGAATAAAATGGATGAATGTTTATACCAGAAGGTCAGTGGGAGTAAAACTTGTTTTCTTGTGTTGTACATAGATGACATTTTACTTGTGACTAATAATAAGGGTTTGCTATATGAGGTGAACCAATTTCTCTCAAAGAATTTTGATATGAAAGATATGGGTGAGGCTTCTTATGTAATTGGCATCAAGATCCATAGAGAAAGATCTCGGGGCATTTTGGGTTTGTCTCAAAAGACCTATATTAACAAAGTTTTAAAGAGATTTCATATGAAAGATTGTGCAGTAAGTGTAGCACCCATAGTGAAGGGTGATGGATTCAGTTTGAATCAATGCCTAAAAAATGATTTTAAATGGGAACACATGAAGAACATTCCATATGTTTCAACCGTTGGAAACTTTATGTATGCTTAGGTCTGTACTAGACCTGACATCGCATATGCTATTGGAATGTTAGGTAGATATCAGAGTAATCTAGGTGTTGACCACTGGAAAGCTGTAAAGAAGGTTATGAGATATCTTCAGGGCATAAAAGACTACATGCTTATGTACAGGCAAATTGAGAACTTGGAAATAGTTAGATACTTCGACTCAGACTTTTCTGGCTGCATTGATTCAAGGAAATCAACATTTGGTTATATTTTCATGCTAGCTGGTGGAGCTATATCTTAGAGAAGTGCCAAGCATACCTTGATTGCTACTTCCACTATAAAGGCTGAGTTCGTATCATGTTTTGAGGCCACCTCGCATGATGTATGGTTGAAGAGTTTTATATCTGGGCTTAGAGTTGTCGATTTAGTTTCTAAGCCATTAAGGTTGTACTGTAACAATTCAGCTATGATCTTTATGGCTAAAAATAACAAGAGTGAAAGTCGAAATAAGCATATCGACATTAAGTATTTAGCCATAAGAGAACGTGTTAAGGAAAGGAAAGTTGTCATATAGCACATTAGCACTGATTTGATGATTGCGGATCTTTTAACTAAAGGCATGCCACCTAAGTAGTTTAAAGATCATATAGTGCGAATGAGACTTGGTTTCATAATGTGATTTTGTACATTTGTTGCTTCAATGGAACTCTTATTTAATTTGATGTTGTCTCATATGATTTTGTGCACATATATATCTGATTGTTTTGAGAAATATCATCTAATTTGGACCTAGAATAAGCATATGGTTTGTTCATTAAATTTAAGGGCTAGTAATGAGAAATTTTATATATGTAATACATGGAAGATAATACTCACTATAAGAGGACCTATCGCCATTCATATATATTTGGTTTCTTGTTATGTTTGGTGTTGGGTTAAATAGACCAAGTGGGAGAATGTAAGATTTTCCTGAAATCTTCCTACTGTTCCTACAGTTTAAAATATGGTCCATTTAATGGTTAACCCGTTGACCATGCAAACGTAAATGCCCATACTTCATTAATTTCATCTTCTGTGATAGGCAGAAGTGATGCGGCGAATTTTTTATATTTTGAGTCCCTATCTGCTTTTTCACGTAATAAATACTAGACACCATCGCATTGTAAAAATTAGAGGCTAGAAGATTTAAAATTTCAGAGAGCTGGACATCATCGAAACAATGGCTGGAGGTATTTTCTGTTACGCTTCCGTTGCTAAATATGGTGAATAATATATATGTATCTTGTCTACACATGAATGAACTTGTGTTTTGAGGTGCATGCTTGAGTTTTTTCAAGAATATCACACCTCTCGGAAACACCTTTCTTCGCGTCTGCTTGCTTGTGATTTTCTCCTCCCCGTTGTTGCTTTTTATAGCCACCGAAACAACTCCAACAGCCACACCAAGCTGGATTTTTTTATAAGCTTCCTCTTGTCCCTAATCTTATCCAGCCTCTTCAAAAAGATTTGGATCTTTCCTCTTATCTCATTGATTTTCGGATGTTTGAGATGAAGATGTTGCTGGTTGCGTGTTTGCGCTTTCTTCTCTCTGCTATTTCTACATTACCTTTTCGTTCTTATCTCCGATGGTGCGCTGCGTGTTATCCTCTACTTCTACTGCCGTTGCGTTTTTCTCCTCCTGGAAGTTACGTTTTGGGCTGCTCTGTTATCTACTACATTGCTTTCCTAAGCTAATGCATTTTATTTTCTACTGTGCAGTCGTTTTGCTCTTGCTTCTTTGCGTTTTATTTCTTGCTGCTTGGATTGTATTTTGTCTTCCTCTATTGGCTGTACGTTGTCGTTCCTCCTCCTACAACTGCACTTTGAGTTGCTTCTCATTTGCTTGCGTTTCATGTCTGGATTCTTGCGTTTTGGATTGGGATTTTCTCTGCTGTGTTGCCGTTTTATTCTCTCCTAGTTGCTAGTTCTACTGTACGTTTTGCTGGCTTTCTATTTCTGCTCCCTGGCTGTGTCGTTTTGCTCCCTTTTCTTTCCTATAGTAGTGCTGCTGTTTTGAATTTTTTTGGCTCTCTCGTGCTGATAGCGCTTTGTTGGTTGTCTTGTTATTTTTTTTGCCTGTTGCATTTTATTGGTTCTTTAAGCTCCATCATTCCTATAAAAACAGTATTTAATACAAATTATATATATATATATAGCAATAAAATATAAAATTAAATAACTTAATAATTAAAAAGAAAATGCAACAATTTGACCTAAAAGTGTTGTAAATAATTTAAAACAATGTAAAATATGTTATAAATTTTTGCTTATCACAAACATACAGAAAGAAAAACAAATAGAAAACAAAGGGTTCATAATTCTAAATCTCCCTTTTATCTCCTATCGAATATTCTTTGTAAGGTAAAAGTTTGACTTTGTAAACTCTTACATCCTTCGATGATTTCTTCATGTTTTCCACTCCTCTTGATCAAAATCGACCCTTTGATCACCTTTCAAAGTCTCTAAATGTCTCAACACTTTGGCCCCACTATTTTACATCCAAATACATCTTTTTACGGTAATTTTTAAAGTATCTAGACCATGTACTAGACTGTGTATAACCAAAAATACCAAGAATTTGCGATTTTGCATGGTTTGAGAGAAGTTCAAGGGTTGATGCTCGACTGTGTATTCATTCTTTGCTTCAATTGTTCATTTTATGTCACATTTTCATTCGAATTCTTCTCCTTTTAATTTGAGAAGGCAATTAGAACCTATAAATGCACTTGGAGCAAATTAAGTACTAAATATATAATAAAAATATAAAATATCAAGCAAAAATACATCAAATATGGGTATAAATATGGTCAATTATGCATCTATCACATAGTGAGAGGAAGAGGTAGAAGTAAGAGTAAAGGGAGAAAGGTTAATGAATTAGGAGTACACTTTAATAAGTAAATTGTCTCAATTGAGTACCATGTAAGTCAATTGATACATGGAACTATTCTCAATTAGTATTTGAAAGTATACAAGGAATAAATAACCATTATTATTATCATATATAAACAAAAAGGAGAAAACTTTAGATAATAGGGCCAGGTAGCTCTCAAAGATCTATTATTGTTGAATCTAATTCTTCTATTGAAATTGAATTTTAAATAAGGAGATTGTAAAGAAATGGAGGGAATAGCATCAATTCTTCTATATTTTGTAAATGAGAGCAATACAAACAGAAGAAGGCTTTTAGATTTGGCCTTGAACTTATGTTAAACTTGATTTTTGAACTTGTTATTATTTATTCCATTTCGCACTTAGTTAAAGGGAAATTGCTTAGCATTATACTTGGTACAATTATTACTTTTCATTTTCTTGTACATTTTTGTTATTACTTATGATATTTTTGGCTTGGTTAAATGGAAGTTACATGACATTAAACTTAGCGTACAACTTTGCATTGATAAACTGCTTATTAAATTCATAAGAAATTATTGATTTATAATAAGGGAATTATGTTTAAAGCTCTAAGTTGATTTACAAGCTGGATAATAGTTGGTATTGTTGATATTTAGAGCATTCGCCATTGGATATTTGTTAAGGAGAATACCATTCACTAATAATTGAATACAAAAATAACTATAAAAAACGTTATGGAAGTTAATAAAATATTTGTCTACACGACATACATATTGTTCTAATTCTAACAAAATATTCTTATCAAATTATTATGTGGAACACTAAAGTTGTTGAAGTTAATATCCTTTAAATTTTCAATAAATAAAGTTACAGATTTAGCTATAAATATGCCAAAACCTATTTTATAATTAAATATCACCCGTTACGCTCTTCTTATCTTTTATGTTGTATATTTCATCATCGCTTTCACTTCTGCCAATTTACTATGCAGTTTATGTATGTTTTCTACATGCCTTCCATCTTTTAACTTGTTTTCAAACTTCATCCATTTATTCTCTTCTTTTAATTTATTTATAATAGATTATGTCATTTCACCAAATTCTTGACCTATCCACCTGAAAAAATTCCATCTCTTATAACAAAGTGGTAAAAAATATTGTTCATTACCAAATAACAAAATACTTTATTATTACTACCTAACCAACCTTACAATTATAAAATCTATAAAAAACCTATGCATCATATTGCTTTTGACTACTACTCCTTCTAGTCAATTTGAAAGATTCATCATTCATTATGCTTCACCAAAACTTGTACTGATCAAATATCAAATATCAAACATCAATATCTCTTTTTATTATTTTTTACTAATTTCAATATTTCAACTAACATTTTTCTTCAACTATGGCAAAAAGAGCTTTAGGCAACAACATGTTTATAACAGTTTAAAAATTTGTTGCTAAAAATTAATATAACGCAACAATTTTAAAATATTTCCTTTAATAATATTAAAAAGAAACGATAATAATAATTTATTGCTATATATAAGAAAAGACAACAAAATTAAAAAAATGTTACAATAAATTCTTCAGTCATCTATTTACTAAAGGGTATTTACTAATGTTACATATTTATTTATAAAAGTACTACTAATATATATTTAAAATATAAAATTTCTCTATTTACTAATGAATATTCAAAATACATCTAGCAAAATTACATAAACTACCAAATTTTATTTAGTAAAATTAAAACACACAATACAATTACTCCAAAATACACAAAAATATGTGAAATATATACATATATGAAGGTGTCAAACTCTTTTTTACCTAATTTCTCTCCCTTTTTAAGACAAAACCTAATCCCTATGGACAACAGGTTGCATTGTTTAACTGAGATTCCAATCGAAAAGGAAATTCAACTAAGATTAAAGGGTTATGAAGTTAAGGGGCAAAGGCAAGTGAGCGACAGAGCAGGCATAAAATGATAAACTTAATAAAAATTAATTATAGAGCTAAAAACCGCCCCTACTATTCTCAAGTAAGGAAATATGGTCAAATCGATCTTCTTTCTTTTTTATTGAGGGTTTCTTTAAAGGGGCTCGCTCTTTAGAAGCATGAGCGGGTGGCTTTGAAACTCCAAAAGGTTACATCTCTTGGTCCAGGCGAATCCAATGACAACATGAATGTGATATAATGTTTTAATAGAAATCATGAAGAAATGGAAAACTTGAGAAATCTTATTTAATGTTTCTATCTCTTACTTTTCTTGTTCCCTATTCTTGTTTGCATTATCTAAGAAGTGATGGTGGATAAAGTTGGGAGGACATTATAAATGGATGTTTAAGCCAAAGGGTCTACTTAGGTATTATTCAAATTCTTTGATCTCTAAAACATAATGTGGGACACAAGAACCAAATTAGGTCATAAAAACAATAATATGATCTCTAGCAATGTGAATCTCTATGTGAAGAGATGTTAAGAACGAGCTTATTGGGTTAGAGAGCTTCTTCTCCAAAGCCTGAAGAACTGAAGAGATACTACACAGTAAGTACACACAAACATGTATAAGCATACATATCCAGAAACTGTGACGTAAATGCAAAGAGTGGTGATCACCATTGTAAAAGTCAATTGAGGAAGATGGTGGCTATTGGAATCAAGATGTTGGTTTTTATACTACTACAAAATAAAGAAAAATTCATTATTCCTTGACCTATTTTAGTGAGATCTACCTTCATCGCCGACAAAGCCCTTCCCCATTTTTATTTATGAAATTCTCAAATCTAAAAAGGGATTCAAGTAGTCAGATCAATGGGTCCTGGGCACCATTTGATTACAGTTCCTACACCTAAATTGGATCGACATAGGGAGAATGAATGTGGTAAGAGAGGATGAATCTTTGAATTTAGGTCACCTAGACAAGGCTTATCATAGGAGAAACTTGCTCTGTCCATCAAGCTTAAAACTTGATATTCAAAAATGGTCTCTCTAGTTCTCTTCTTCGTAAATCCCTTGTTCAAAACTTCTTAATTTGTCAGGTAAGCCATCTAGCTTTTACTTGAATTCCATTTTTTGTCAGTCTCCACCGTCTCTTCGACTAAATCTACAATCTCGATATTTAACCCTTTTTATGTTCGATCACCTACATTGGACCAATCCCACTCTTTAACCAAAACATGTTTTAAAAACTACTTTAATTATTCCAAGTCTTTACTCTCTCTTTTCATTCCAACTATCTTTTTCATTTTTTATAATTACTTTTAATTTTATTCAAATGATATATTGTTTTTTACAACAAAATATTCAATATATTATTTTAATATTAGTGTTAAGTTTTTGAATCTATAATATGTAATGGATTTTACTTAAAAGTTGGCCTAAAATTGAAAGAAAGGGCACTCGATAGAGCATTCCGTATAATAGAGTGGTGGGAGCACTTACAATAAAAACTACTATATGGGTAACTAACCTGACCAAAGGGACTAGAACAAATGTCAACTTGAACTTCAGATCCACTATGTTCTACTGATTAGATCATTTCCCGTGTTTGAAGAGTAATTTGAAAGATATGTGGCCATAAAATGGGGATTAAATGGAACAAAATTCACAGGCTGGTAGAGTTGTGAAAGCACCTCTTTCTTTTATATTTTGGACATGGAACAATATGTTCCTATGGAAACATGGAAGAATTGAAATCTTAGATCAAAACATTGTGAATGGATGGTATGAATTGCCTAAACAAAAATTCTTGAACATCAAGAAACCAAAGTTATTACTTACCACAACAAAAAATTAGGGCGAACAAAATACTTGATTAGATGTTGCCATTACTTTCTTTGGTTTAACAATACTACTTCTTATTGCAATATGTTTGGTGATTGATTTAATAGGGCATATAGCTTGTGCGAGTGGGATAGACCACTTGTACAATCATGTTATCTCTTTTTTTCTTTTAACATTTGCAACTGAATTTGTTGTCATAAATTTATGCAGCTATCATGAACATGGAGTCATCACATAACAATGGTGTTGTTTTTAAGTTTGGGCTCTGGTCTTTGTGGGATGGGTTTAATGATAAAGGGTAACATTTTTCTTCTAATGTAATTGATTTTCTTTTACATGTGCATTTGCCTATATTAGCTTTGTTATTGTTGAAACAAATTATTTTTTATTTAACAAGGAGGCTGAAGAATTGGCTGAATTTGAAGCAAAAAATACTTGCAACTTAACATAAAATTCAGATGATTTTCCCTTTTTTGTTATTATAATGTTGATTTTAAGGGTTGCATTGAAACAACCAAAGACGGTACCTAGGTGAGCTAACAATGCTATGTAATCAGCTTCATCTTGCTTTAGTTAGAAGGATAATATGAACACTTGGAAATGAAATTTTTGCAGATTATTAGTTTCTTTAATAACTCTCACAAATTAAAATTTAAACAAGACCAATATAATCTTAAAATAAACTTATTATCTATAAAATATGCAAGTACCTCAAAACATATAGAGGACTAGCTAGCTTTCCAAGTAAGTAGTAAGCATAGGTCTGTAGGTATAAAGAACAAACTGAGTTTTTCTTTTATGTTTCAACTAGAAAAGAAGAATAGGAATTGGTAAGGAGAAATAAAGTTTCACATGAGTTTTAGCTAAAATTTGTAGGGACCATATGTATATATTTATATGCGTATGATGAAATACATATAATACTAGTTTTAGTTTAGATCTAGTTAGTTTAGGATAGTGATAGATATGAAATAGGGGAAAAGAAACTTGAGGAAAAGACTCCTGTAGCTAGGGTAATTTCAATCTCTCTGTTAGTGTTGTGTGGTTTGGTTTGTATTAAACCATTTATATGTTAGTTTCGTCATTTGTTTTTCTTTCTCTTTATTAGTTTTGTCATTAGTTTTTCTTTTTCATCATGTCTCCTTCATTTTAAAGCACTTAGAATTGCTTCTTCATTGGCTATCACTCTAGTTAGTTACTGGACCAAGTTTATTTAAAGTACAAGTCTTATTTTGTTAGATGTTCCTTTATTTTAGTTTTTAACTTAGTAATTGAATCAGAGTTATATTTAAGTAGTGATTCCTAGTTTTAAGGGTTTATGTTAATAGTGTTCTTGTTTTTCCTTGGACTTAATCTCTGCAAATAATTCTTGGGATGGTAATAACCAATGAAGTTAAATTTTGCACTTTTTTTGTTTCTTTCTTAAGCTTGATAATTATCCTAAAGCTTTTAATCATTGCTCTCTTATTTTTAAGTAGCTTGCTATCAAAGTTATATTTACTTGTAACTTTTAACATCCTAAATTATGTTGCTAATTAATAGAATAAAATAGATCAAAAATCTAATAAGGACATTAAAATCATTCTACCTATAGGATGAAGGTTTAAGAAGATGCTAAGGTACGTTGATATGACACAAAAATATACGAGTTATTTACATTCGCACTGCATAAGCATTCTAGTTTTATTCCCTTATTATCAAGGTAGAGTCATACAAGAATTTCATATCTGGGCCTCGACATATAAAAGTATATCTTATATTTATTTATTCTTTTATATATATAACCTTAATGTTTTTTGTTTATGATAGGCTATGGTTACGTCAGGGCCCATATATACTTGCTAGCACTTCTTTATGTTTGCTTTAGTATAATATCTTTCTATAACATATAAACTGTAATTACGGAGAAGATTTTTAAAGCATTTTTGTTGAAATATTCTATTCTTCCAAATCATACATTTCAACATGCAGAATATCAAATGAGAAAGTTCATTTTAATTTAATGTTGTTCATCTTATTATCTTTTCCATTGAGATCAACTGCAAATTATTTTTGCTTATTTTTCCATTTGAAATATATTGCACCTAATGTGGATTGAGAGGTTTATGCCTTTTGACTTTGTTTATAAAAAAATTGAATCATTGTGTTGTTAGTTTTTGAACTACATTAATTTGTATTTATTAAATGGAGGTTACAATAACATAGTTGGTAGTTCATTCTTTAGATATATCAACCTATATTTTGGAATAATTCTAATCTACTTGTATTTTTTTAGAAAGGTGATGATTAAGAGTGGATAAAAAGGTTCTTTGTGAAGGATTTTGAAGTGTCCATACATAGTATTTTTTTGTATTTTAGTTGACAGACTTATATTCCATATGGATTAAAGGAAGATAATATAGTGTATATTTTAGCTATATGGACTATATGATGGCATATATAAATGTAGTTTTTTGTCATTGACATTTGGCAGCATATATTTTAGGATAGATATTAATGTATGTATGGTTGTTTTCAATATTATGTATTTTTGTCTTAATGAAAATTAATGTATGTTGTTGCTAATGAAAGAAAAAATTATTATTTTTGTTATTACATACTATTGCCTAAAAAATTCAATTCATTGCCTTATAAAGATTCAACCTATTGTCATATACATTCAATGTTGTTGCTATAGTTTGAAACTATTTTATTACCTTAATCACAATTCAAGCAACATTATTCATTTTGTTGCCTAATAAAATTTTTTTTATTGCCTTACACATATAGCAGCGCCACTTTATTTAACGGTATGAGTTATGTCGCCTTAATAAAAAGGCAAACACAATTTGTTCTTATAGTTACTATTTTGTCTGTTTCCTAAAGTTGTTTTTGCTGTAGTGTTCTAACCAAAAATTTGGAGGTTGTAGTATAATAAACTACTAAACACTGCCTCATTAAGGTTAAATGACAAAAGTATTATACATTCTAGCTAGAATAGATATAGAAAATGTAATAATAGTGTAAGCATGAATTATCTTCCTTTTTCCTTGCCCAGTTGAACGAACCATATTATGAATTATCTCAACTTGCGATGGTAGAGGGTGGACGAAGAGAGGTGAAGACAATGGAAAAAAAAAATCAAAACCATGAACAATAAATAAGACCAAACACTGAAAACAAAAAATGAGATACAGAAAATCAATTTCCAAAAGTGAAAAAGTAAAGAGAAGAAGTAGCTAACTTCAGTGGTTGTCATTCTAGTTTCTTCAATTTCATGGGTTACTTTGATATTCATAGGTTATGGTTTATATTTTCCCAAATAAGAGACAACTTCCTTGATTTAATTGTTCTCATGAAAAAAAAAAACACAAAAGTTGCCTTTAATTTTCTTACTTGCACTTAATCCAGCAACAAAACAATAAGTATGTAGCATAAATAAATTATGCCGATAAAATGAGATTCAAAAGAGAAAATTTCAAAAAGTTTGAGGTTAATTTAGCAAAAATAAAAATTTACAGACCAAGATATATCTCTACTCAAAATTTAAAGACCAATTTAGACTTCTTTCTAAAATTCTATTTTGTATAATTAAAAAAGGTTGTCTTAAGACTGCAATGATACACATTATCTCTTCCATTTAAGTTGTTTGTGTTTCTGTAATTTAAAAAATATGTGACTTAATTTAAATTATAAAGTTATGTCTTTATATGAATCTAACACCTTTTGTTCAGTTATTAGCTTAACAAAAAAAGGCATTCGTAGATATCTGTCAACTTTTATATAATTATTAATGTTTAATTATACCCACTTACATTTGGTATCGTTATATTTATAGTTCAATTTCTAGAAAGATATCAATTATTATGGATAAGTTTGAATTCAAATTTCAATATCATATTCAATTTCAATTCTTATATAATTGAAATTGGGTTTTGTAATCCTAAATTATAATTCTAATTCTGTTATCCTGCCACAAACTTGATATGACATTACAGCAGTTAATAGTTTTCTATTTCTAATTAGTTCTATTTTGGGGACCACGTGATCATGTTCCATTTTACTATTTATAATGTAATGTTTTCCCGTTTGATGTTTTCTTTTACTAAGGAAAAAAAAAAAACAACATTAGGTTATGAGTTGCTGAATCCCCAATTGCCGACTTGAAAGAAGCTTGGTTGAAGGACTTTAATGTCAATCATGTCGAATAACAAGGCAGCTTATATACAGAAATACATCTTGAAATGTCAGTATTCGAATTCGGTGACTTTCTACATTTATGTGGGAAATCAAGACAAAACTTCCCTTGATGCGGAACATAACTTGTAATAAAGCAACCAAAATAATAAGCAAGATAACATACACTGAATCAAAAAGCCTTGTTGTTAACTTGTCTCATTTATTTGTTTCAATGGTTACAAAAATTTGATGAATGTGTTAGAACGGAAGTTTGTGTATATATCCATGATTCTATCATGAACAACACCATGCAGAGGCTGTAAGCAAGCACCTATCTTGCCATCCGAGAGAAATAGTCCTACCGTCATCTTTTTCAAACACCCTGAAACCACCGTTCTCTCCATCAAATTGGCGTGAACAAGAATGTGTTCTGATTTTCAACAAAAGCTTGGCTTGTATCAAGCACTTTGAACTTAGTTGAATTCCTGAAAATCCATTACTCTCCATCCTTCCCTTCCACGTCTCCATCTTCTCATATCTTGCACAATTTGATTCATCCCTCCCGCAATTGAGCATGGATTTAATCTCCTTACCCAGATGGTTCTTCTCGATGTTTAATCTCTCTGAGCTGTCCAGTGGAAGACAATCGTCTAAAGAGTCGAACATGGCTGCAAAATAGTGTAGAGACTCCATGAATCTTGATAAGAAATTTCGAGGGCTTCGGCTACCTTCTTGCTCTACCAGTACAACGATGGATGGGCTCAGTGCATGTGCTGATTTTAGCGTGTCAGACACCTTCAAACAATCATTTAAAGTGTTCAAATGAAAAACTAGATTCACAGCAACTGTCTCGTTCTTCTTCTTCCTCAGGTTGACGAGCTTGGATCCTCTTAACAGCCCTTGAAATTCAAACACTAGATTTCGAAAACCTTTTGAGAAACTAACTAATCGAGTCTCAGTTTCTTGCAGTTCGTCAAGGCTTTTACCGAATCCCGTTATACGAAGTGAGATACGGTTAGCAGTGTTTGCCTTTTCAGAGAGAGATTGCATCAATGAAGGCCATTGGAAGCCGTACGAAACATCAAAATCGACGATGTGCAGTGCTCGGTTATTGTTCTCTTCTTCCTTCTCAAAAGCCTCGATAATGACCTGGTTTGCGGTGAAATGAGCAAATTGATAGTAAGGAGAAACGCGGTAGAGATTTGTGAATGCTAAGAATTCTTCTTCGGTTGTTGGTTCCTTTATGATCATTTCATAGAATGGAGATTTTCGAGTGAGAAGTCTTGCCGATAGTCCATCAGCAAAATATGCAACAACTCTCTGAACAGAATCTCCATTTAATGAAACACTTTGGTATAACTCAGTTAGATTATCTAGAGCGGATCCGAGATTATTCTCGTCAACAGCGGTGGCTGTAATTAGAAGCAAATGGATCAAATGAATACCCTTTCCATCTTCATCGACTCCATTTCTCTTTTGGTCTAGCTTTATCATGTGCTCCCTCATCTGGAGTAGCCTGAAAATCTTGCCTTCACAACCTTCATAGTTAGAATTGGAAGGGGTCAGAGTCGACCTTCTCTTCCTCTTCCTTCTTATCGATGCATTAGAATCGGAATCTGTAACAATTGCCAAGCTAAGATTCAGTAATTCCTCCTGCCGATATCGTATGTCATCCTCCATAATACACATTAGAGAAAGAGAGAAAGGAGGGTGTTTATAGCTAGGATATGAAAGGATAATATAATGGTTTGAGTTTTTATGGATGCACTCTGCGAAGGGAATAAGTCAACAAAATTCCATTGTGTCCTTACATGGGAATAGAACCAAAGACACACTCAGCGAGACAAAGAAGGGAAGGTCTTCCCATTTATTATTTCCACGAGTGAAAGAGAGAAGATTTAGGGTATCTTTTGATTCTGGAGAATAAGCATATAATAGCTCAAGAAAATTAACGGGCGAATATAAAAAGATAAGAAGAGAAGGAGAGGATATTTGTCTCAGGTCTTTGGGTGATCCGGTACTTGCATCTGCAGTCGACAAAAAACAGCGGGGAAAATGGGGTATCCGACCTACCGTCCACAAATGCCTGTCTTTATTTTCTACTTCTGGATATAAACTCATTTTTTTCTTGACCTTCGCTGATTAACCATAATAAATAAATGTCAATTGAGATTTTAAGTTGAATATATATATAATGATTTTTAGATTTAGTTGAATTATAATCACCTCTGAATCGATTGAATTTTTCATAATATATAGTTGGTTGTTTTCCATGCTCAAAAGGAATTAAGCATTATATTAGTCTGGCTTCTTATAGTTTTTGCCATGTAATCTGACCACATATATTAGTTCAAGGTTTGAAATAGCGCTATACGATGAGTAAAGTTCCACCAAAGAACCATCAGTCAAATAAAAAACAGAATTTAAAAACTTAAAAAGAGTAAGCTATTTAATTGATAGACGGTAGGTACCGACGAAGAGTTTGGCATGAGAAACAAATTAACCAGGAGAGTTTCTATCTGTGAAGGCATATTTTGTTTTTAATTAACAAAATTAAACCTGAAATGACCCCGTTTATAAGAACAATCTATGGAGAAATCGTATTGGATTACAAGACAATATATTCTCAAATAAGAACAGTAGCAGCATGCGCATCAATTAAGAAGAAATTGACTTTTGTTTCATCGCTTTTCTCTGCTCTGCCTATGCTAACGCTTCGCACTTGGTAATGCAAACTAATTTGACAACACGAATTCATTGCAAAGACTTTGGATGCTATTTCTTGTCTTCGGCCATATTCCAATATCGGGAAATTATGGCATCAAAGTTAAAATAGTTGCCTCGTGGAATTTTTTATGAGTTCAATTCCTTGCTTTACATAGGAAAAACCGTTTGAATGTATCTTAAAACACTTTCTAAACCTTAAATATCACGTACGAACATAAGGCATACGTGGATGACAGTTACACTAATGTTTCTTAGATTAATGTCTTGCTTGTGGAAGACATGTAAAGCATATCATCTAAATATTCCTTGGCTCAATTAACCTGGCCTAACAGGACAGTGACAGTACTTTTATTGGTTGTATGGACCGATCCCTGATGCCTCCGTAAATATACAGGAGCTTGACATATGGCAACATCTTGCACCGTATAAAAAACTAATATTGGAAAGGAGCTTGTCTAGGAGATACCCTAAACTTTGTCTTTGAGGATCTACGACGGACAAGATCCGTTAAATTGTGTGGCGATAGTTCTAATATGGCATTAAACCATTCAGTTTAGTCCATCCAAAGCGTAGACCGTTTTCCGGACTTACTCATGAATGTGTTGCCTAGATCTCAAAACTTGTATTTAATGGTGTTGTAAAATCCAAATGGTTATTTCCTATCAGATTCCTGAATTCCGACAATCAAAATTTCTCCCATGGAAAAAGAAGTATCAACATACAGTAGATTGCCCGGCATTTCACTCTACTATTCTTCTAAGAGAGATTTTTTTAGAGGATCTTGCTTTTCCACATTTAACTATCAATACACCTATTTAGTTGGCACGAAGGAGTGAAACTAGATGAAGATGCTGATAAATAATTATGCCATATAAGTTATGGAATTAAGAAAATAACACATTGAAGATCTGTTTTTCTTCTATATATTTTTTTTTGGCAAAAACAAAAAGGTTGTCCGAGTGATATCATCTAACATGCCTCAGGAATCCTCAATTTTTTGCAGTTCAAGGACATGACAACTTTCTTTTTTTTAATTAAAATTATTTTTAATTAAATAAATTTATTTCAATCTCTTATATAATATTTATTAACAAAATTATTTTATTTTATTATAACAAATAATTTAAAATAAAATTTTTATAAATTAATATTTATTTTAATTATTAAATCAAATTTTATTTAAAACTTATATATTTTAATTAATTATATTTATTAATAATTATTAAATTTAATTTATTGAATAAGTAAAATTAAATTAATTTCAAATAGGATAAGTAAAATTAAATTAATCATAATAGTTATTAATAATTAATTTTAATTAATTAAATATGTAATCTTATATTAAATTACAGTACAAGTACTAAGACATTTAGTGACAACTTTTTTGTGATATTTAAATATTTCGTCACAAATATGATAGTTATTGTGACCAAAAATTTGTAAGTCAATATTACTTTCATTTTTTGTGATAAATTATTATGTAGTCATTAATGGTATAATAGTTGTGACAATACTAAGTCTTTCACAATTGTGTTAACACTAATAATAAGTTATTAGTGGCAATAATAACTTTGTCACTAATATTATTCAATATTTAGCTCCTATAGTATTTTAGTAAGAATAAAATGTAATTGTGAAAAAATAAATTATTCTCACTATTATTATTCGTTATTGTGATAAAAAAATTGTTTGTCACTTAATTGATATATTTTTGTGACGACAATTGTCGTCAATATAAGCAAAAATAGTTAGTGACAATAATATATCGTCGCAGTAGCATATGAACCTCTATGGTCACTATTATTCAAAATGATAGTAACAAGAAATCTTTTCATCACATAAATTTTAAAATAAGTTTAACGAAAAATCTTTTCCTCACATAAATTTTAAACCTTTTGTGACTAAAACTTGTCGCTAATATAAACCTAACTAATTAATGTCTATTAAATATCATCACAATAATAAACTTACCTTAATGGTCAATATTATTTAAAATGAGTCATAGAAAAATAATTTTCACACTTAAATATTCTAATTTTTGTGATAAAAATGTTATAACTATTATTGAAAATATTACAATAAGTAAAAATTAGCAATATAAATTATTTATTTTTATTACATTAACTTATGTAAATATGGTAACAAAAAAATTTAGTGATCTAATAGATTTTTAGCAATCATAATTAAATTTAATATCACATTAGAAAGATATCACAATAAAAGAGATTAAAATATTATATTAAAGTATCAAGTAGAAGTTTGAATAAATCTAAAATCCATAAATATTCAATTATCATTGTCTTCTTTATTAGCCTCATCTTCACTCACGGGATTTATCTCAACATCGTTAATAAAAGTACACTCATCATAATTAGTTTCATTATCTTCTTCGGCACCTATGATATTAATAGTTATGGGATTTCCTTCAACACTTGCTGTGGCCAAGTCAGATCTATTCAATGATACCATATTATCATCCTTTTTCAAATTAGCTTCATGAAAGGTAAAAGCACACTCTTTATTTTCTTGGCGTGGCTCATCTACATCTTCCTCAGGTAAATCATACAAATCACGTGATTTTGTCTTCACAACAACTTGCCAATTACGCTCTCTAATGTCTCTTACATAATAAACTTGTGAAGCTAAAACATATGGTTCATTGGTGTTCAACTTACGTGTAATATTGATTATAGGAAACCCAAATTTGTCAACTTTATATCCACCTTTATGATATACATCCCACCATTCAACCTTAAATAAAGTAACACTATTTCCCTAGAATATTTTAATTGTATGATATCTGTTAATACACCAAAATAATCCAAGTTACTTGTATTCTCATCCCCTTCCACAAGAATGCCACTACTTTGTGATGTCAAATGCAAATCTCTTTCCTTTGTGTTAAACCTCCAACCATTGATGAGGAAGCTTTTATAACGATAAACTCGTATTTCTGGCCCATACGCTAGATGCAACAAATTGATCATTAACCAAGTCACTTCCTTCAGCATGCAATTGAATAATCTGGGAGGAGTAATAATCATTAAACATGTAATTTTAAAAATAACCATATCATCATAATAAAAGTTAAGAGCGTGTGTGTCTGTATATATATATATATATATACTTACAAAATTTTTGAACCATTGATAAAATTCTTATTGTTGTTTTCTATCCACATTTTTAGGATCCTCTCTCTTGAGTTTTTCTTTATACATGCTTCACATTAAAAATAAATAAAATATGAATAAATATGTACAGAATATTATATACCAAAAATAAATTACATAAATTAATAATTAAAAGTTAGATCACTTTCTCGGCATACTCTTGGATTTCTTGACAATTCTCTAGCACATATGATCTAGCTTGAGCCCATTCAATTAAGCTTAACTCTTTATATGCTTTTTAAGTAAAGGTCTACAAGTTCGTAAAAAAACTTTAAGAAGCGCTTGGTTCATAGAGGACAATAGGAATGAGAATGGAAATGAAAATGAATATAGTGAGGAATGAGAATGGATATAATCATTATAATTATGATGGTTGGTTAAGATAAAAGAATGATTACATCCATTGATAGTGGTTGGTTTATTTAAAATGTTGAAAAATAAAAAATTATTAAAATTTTATTTTATATCAAATTTTAAATATATTTTAATTGGTTATATTTAATTTATACACTTTAATGATAGAATGTTTAAAATAAAGTATATTGCGATATTTCCTTTCCGATAGCTCTTGAAGAAGAAAATACTTCAATATTTTCTTACATCAACATATCATTAGTTACATAATATCCTCAAAATATAGTTTAATCATCCAAAATATTATACAATTCATCGATATAACCATAATATCCAGCATTCCATTGCTATAGTTAAATCAAGTAACATAGTTTAATACAATTTACATTCCTCTTATAATGCAAATGATGTAAAATATCACAGTTATACACAACACCTTAACCAAAAGTCTTCAATTGATGCAAAATAACTAGGTTAACACTACAAACTTTGTTTGCATCATAACTACAAAATTCGAAACTAATACAAAATAACTTAGTTAAGCAACATCAATTGCATCAAAAGTTCATAATACTTACAAAAATATTAATATGCTTTCTTGAATGATTCATAGACTATAAGATGGATAAAGGAATTCAAGTATAAAAGATCTTTTTAAATGACTTGGCAAAGCAAACAAAACCTGAACTTTAGTAGCACATTACAAAATAACACAACAACCTTACCAACATCCATTTCAGATATGTCAATATTAAGAAGCACACTGATGAGCTCTTGCATCTTCTCATGAGTTAAGGAATTAGATTTAGACTCTGCAATAAAATCATTTGTAACAACTACATATTGTGAGGCAATTTGTTCACAAATAGACTCAAACTTAATGGTAAAGCTGTCTAACCTTTACTCAATAGTATTCTATAGTGTTGCTGGTTTTTTTTTCTTGTAAGAACTTTCCTTTCTTAGCGATAGGTTTTTTTGCTTTTTTATTCCATGGCTGCTTGAAGGAATAGTCGAGGATCCTTATGTATCAGATACCACAAGTTCATCTTCACTGTTCGATGAAGAACACACTGTCATATTCTTTGGACTATTAGCCTTAGCACTTGCTTCAGCCATATCCTCAGCTTTGAGTCCCGTCGCTCTATCTTTACCCCACACCATGTCCAGTTTCCGCAAATATAGGAATTTAAAGTTCCAAATTCCAATTACATTCTTGTGATTTTGTAAAAAAAGAATTACAAGAAGAAGAAGAAGAAGAAGAAGATTAAAAACATAATAAAAAGAAAATGATATAATTATGAGAAAAGAAACTACTAAAATAAGAGTTCAATCAACTTTTAAGTTAGATGTCCTTACCAAGCACCATTCAGCATACCATTATTTCTCATAATTGATCTTATGCTCAACATCATCCCACTAACAGCCACTTTGCATACACATTTTAGAAATTAGATTGTACTTGTTTCTTAACCATTTAATCTTAGAGTCAATATGGGGATCGACATCCTTATCAAAATTGGGAATCTTGTTCAGCAACATCTTGTGCACTTCCACCATGTAATTGTTCTTAAATCTCCTTATATACTTTCCATAAAGGATCGCAAGCTAGTTCCTGCAAAATGTCGACCAAAGCTTCAACCTCATCATCCTTCCAATACTACTTATTCTTTCCCTTCCATGGGCAGGCATAGCCATTCCTATTAAAAGTATAATAATGTAAGAGTTATCAAAGAAATAACATATAACAAAAATAACTTTGCTAAAAATTATAAATACAAAGATGTAATCTAATAACTCACGAACACATAGTCAACCAAACAGAGATGTGAACATTGGGTGCATTTCAAAAGTAATCTAATAACTCTCAGTTATATATTACTAATAGTAAACAAATAGAGATATTCAACATTTAGGTACATGAATCAAAATCAAAACATTTCAACAATCTAATAAGCACATGAAACAAACATATCTTAAATTACTAATCTACATCATTACCATCGGATCTAGTTGTCCATATATTATACATGTTGGTTGTCATATTATTCCTAAATGTCAACCACTCATCAGTTGGACTAATTTGTGTAATGTATTGCATTTCATCATTTTCATCACTCTCATCTTCCTCATTGTCATCTTCCTCAATCTCCTCTTGATCTTCAGTGATTGAATCTTGTGGATTAAAGCTCATGAACTTACGAATCAAGTTGTGTAAAAGGGAATAAGCCATTATAATGCGAACTTGGGTTTGAATTGAGAAAAATGAAAGGGATGCAAGGATCTTCCATCTTCCTTTCAACAATCTAAAGCATCTTTCAATAACATTCCTTGCTTTGGAATGTTTCATATTAAAGTATTCCTCTACTGTCTCTGGTCGATGGCTATCGAATTCTTTGAGATGATAGCGTTGCCCTCGATATAAAGCAAGAAATCTATTTGCATTGCAATATCCAGAGTCAACCAGGTAATAACATCCTTCATAATTAAACAATAAGTTATGATTAAGCAGCATAACTCAAAGAGAAACGAAATTAAATATTGTAATAGAAATTTACCTCTAGGGAATCATAGACCATGAGGCCTTGAGATCATTTCTCGAACCACACAACCATTGTGTGCAAAGCCCTCCTAACTAGGCAATACATATATGAATTGCATGTTTGGGCAACAAATGCCTAAAACATTTAATGAAATACATCTTTTTCTTGTGCGATATCAAGGCTTATCTTCATTAAAAGGTGTAACTTTAATTAGTGTACCATATAAGGCTCCTAGGCAACCCTACAAATTAAAACTAAAAGTGATTTAGCACATGTAAGTTATGATATTAATGTTATAAGTTAATTGTAATGTTTAATTACCTAAAAACATTTCCATCTCTCATCTTGACAATCTTGAGTAATAGGCTCCAGCTTTTTGAACAAAATATAATGCAATCTTATAATTTCATAAAGAACTTGATGGAATTACCGACTCACGGTTTCTTTACTACGGAGAAAAAGTAGGCTTATTATCCTACTCTTTTTAGGGTGAGCTAGGGTGTATATGAACATTGCTACAACCTCTTTTACGGATGTGTTCCTAGTGTCTTTTTAACCCCCGACATCTTTTACCATATCACACAATATCCTAAAGGTTGGTCTATTTATACAAAGTTCAATAATGGAGGCATTATCACAATCCGTGGTCAATCTAAACATCCATCTCATTCTATCAATCCTTTTTTCTTCCTTTTTTTTAATTTCACGGACCTTTTCTTGAAGGTACAAACAATAGATAAAATAATGGATAGCAAATAAGAAAATCATCATATTATTTGTTGTTTGTTAAAGTATCGAAAGGTTCTTTAATTTGTGTCGTCATTCGCTAATAGGGGCGAGCCATGTTGATCTACATTAAAAAATTCAGAAAATAATTGTCCAACATATAGATAAGGCATGTTGAAAAGCAAGGTAATAACAGTGGAAAAGAGATAAAACAATAAGAGAAGGTATTAGAGAAAGATGATCAAGAAGAAGATCAGTTTCTATAATGTAAAGTTTCTTGATTGCGATCTTCTTTACATATACATACTAACCCCTCCATGTCAAAAGTCAAAAGATAAGAAAAAAGAAATAATTATTAATAAATAGTTTGGATTACTGACAATTTCTAATAAAAAGACAAATTATGAAGCAAAAAATAAATAAATTTAATCTTCTCATTAAACAATTCAAGAATTCCGTAATTTAAGAGCAAAACGTTGATAATAAGTGTTGAAAATCTGAAAGAAAGAACAAATTTGTGAATCAGATAGTGAATTAAGCATTGTTGCAAGTATTGGTATAACAATTTATGTACATAATTGTTTTAGTATTCCAAATCTAAACTTAGAGGTACTAAATCCACAGGTTGATTCTTTTTCCATTTTTGCATTTGCATTAGGAGAAAGTGAGACAGAGATGATATTCCTTAGATCATGACTTGGAAGATAACTATATCGTTGATCTTTTATGTTTGTTCTTTGTAAATGCAGAAAAATGGCATTGGCGTCACAATTTAATGATCATGTAATGAAGCACAACTTACTGATAGCTTCGCGGTCTTTCTTCAGCTTCATTCTTCTTATGGTGAACTCCATGAAACCAATAACAAGGATGTAATCTGTGGTAGATGAACTAACAGAAGAGAATGACTAAGTTTATTTGCTATAAATATGGAGATCATAGGAGAAATAGCACAATCTTTCCTGAAATCTATCATATAGAAACATAGGCTCATCCATCACTTGAAACAGTTTCCATTATCAATTCCTATAACTTGTTCAAATTCAGCTTATTTTCACATCTAACATTTCAAAATATGGATCAGGTCTACGTATTGGCTTTACCCTATAATGGATTATTGCACATTGTTTAAAGGAACTCTGGAACTGCTCTCTTTTTACTGGTAGGAATGATGGTTGGAGGGGTAATCTCTATCCACTTTTTTGTGTCATTGATTGTTACGGTTGTAGTGAATGACAGGTGCATAATATCAGCGTTGATAAAACAATGGGAAGCAACTCAACAAGCAGAGAGAAAGAACATGAACAAAAATAATGCTTTTGCTAATGCTAGCCATGACATTCTTAATGAACTGGTAGGAGTTACTGGTTGGATTGAGATATGCTATGGAGAAGTATCTCCAGGTTCTAAAATGAAGACATACTTGAAACAGATGGATGGTTGTGTAAAAGATTTAGTTGGTAAACTTAGAGATTAGTACTTCCAATTCATGTCTTTTTTACCAAATTTCGATGAAGCACCTAATTCTTCTTCTATAATATACATATCAATTTCAGGTATATTAAATGATGTCCTTGACACAAGAAAAATTGAAGCTAGTAAGATGCAGCTTGAAGAAGAGGAGTTTAATATAGCTTACCTTCTTGAAGAGGTAGTAGATTTCTATTATACCATAGGATTGAGAAAAGGTGTAAATGTGGTGTTGGACGCCTGTGACAGCTCCATTCTTAAATTTTCCATTATAAAAGGAGATAAGCTATGGCTAAAATGAATCATGTATAACTTAGTTAGTAATGCTATAAAGTTTACATCTGAGGGGCATGTTTCGGTTCGAGCTTAGGCTAAAAAACTAAGTTTATAGAGCATGATAATTATAGGCAATCAAAACAGTTTATGGGAACACTTTTCATACTTATTTTACAAAGAAAAAGAAGGAAATGACTTGCAAGCCATAAATGCAATGAAGTAGAATCTTAACTATATGGAATTTGTGTTTGAAGTGGATGACACAGGTAAAGGAATACCAAAAGAGAAGAGAAGTTCAGTCTTTGAAAATTTTGTTTAAGTCAAAGAAACTGCTTTAGGACAAGGACGCACTGGATAGGTGATCAACAAAGCTCACACACATTTCAGCATATCATATTTGACATTAACTTAAATCCCAAAGAAAAAACATGAGAATACTATCCAAATTCTCAATCTTTCATATTTCCAATCACAAATATAACAAAAAAAGGATGTTCATGATAGAAAAGAAAAGGCTCAACCTAACTTAAGCAAAGGGATAAAACTTAAAGGATTGATTCATATAAATACCTCCTGAAAGGCCAAAATTGAGATGTCTTGATTGATAAGTTGCTTCACAGCTACAGTAAAATCGGAGAACTACTAAATAGTCAAAGAATAGCAAGATATAACTTCGTTTCTGAAAAAGAACAAAAACAATGAGTTTTGACCATGCAATTCAGCAACATGAAAGTAAACCCAAGACTCAACCCACTTCACCAGCAGAAACAAGCTGGACAAAATGACAAACCCAAAACAACAGAAACAAAAGCGAAAGGACACAGTAGAAGAAGAAAAGAAGAAAACGTTAGTAGTCAAAATGCAGGAGCAAAATGCAAGAGTCCAACTGATATAACCAGCCTTGGCAAGGAGGTTCAACGCCACAACACTACTCAACAAGACAAGCTTTCTATGTCTAATAGACCAATTATAAGGCAACAAGCTTCAAAGCTCAAACAAGCTATGCAAGGATTTGTTCAAGGCTTAATCACATCTCAAATTCATGATAAGGCCAAGACATCCATGGAGGAACACCAAGGCATGCCAAAGCTTGTAATTTTGCTAAAGGAGGCATGAAAAGTCTAGTTCTTAACCAATTTTGAAGACAAACTCGATGTCTCTTATAAAAAGGGTTGATTGTATTATTTGGGCTTGTAATTTAGTTACTTTTATTTAGTTTAAGTTTTGAACTTGTTTTATAAGTTGTTTGTATTATGCCCATTGTTTGCTTTTATTTAGTTTAAGTTTTGAACTTGTTTTATAGGCTGTTTGTATTAAGCCCATTGTTTGCTTTAGAAGTTTAGGTCATCTTATTTTCTACAATATAAATAGAATGAGATGAGGGCTGTAATACAACTTTTATGTCATTTTGATTAATGAAATTTCCAGAATTTGGATTTCTTCAAGACAGGTGTGATTGCCATCTTGGCTACTTCAAAAAATTAATTTGCAACAACAAGTAAGTACTTGCAACATGAATTAGTTTTTGATTTCTTTGGGATTGGGTCTCAATTCACGAAATTGGGGTTTGATCTAGCATGTTCTTGGGATAGAAAGTTGGGGTAATGAGCCAATAGAATTAGGAGGTTTCAAGAACTCAGATTTCTTGGGTTTTTCGTATCATCTTGGCATCAGAGCTTTGGCTTAATTCTATTGAACTCATACATATCTTTTTATGTTTTCTTGTTTGTTTCTTTGAAAATTTCGTTTCTTTTTGGTTGTGACAAATCTGATCTTTAGCATTCTTTTGTGTCTTTTTGAATTCTTGTTTTTGAATTTGTGTTTTTGTTTTTTTAGTGAAACTTTGCTTTCTTGATCTTTAGACCTAAATAAAAAAACAGAAAAGAAAGAAAACGTGAAAAAACAAAAAAAAGAAAGAAAAAGGAATCAGAAAAGAAAGAAAACGTGAAAAAAGAAAAAAAGGGTCAGAAAAGAAAGAAATCGTGAAAAAAAAAGAAAAAAAGAAAAAAAAAGGAATCAGAAAAGAAAGAAATCGTGAAAACACAAAAAGAGAAGACAGAAAATTTTAGACTGATCAAGATAGTTTTCTTTGAGTCATATATGCAATTCTTGTCAATTCAGAATTGGACAATCATTTCTTTTACATAGATTCAGGTTGTAAACTCAAATTAGCCTAATTTGTGTGCAAGAATCATTAAAACACATTGAATTACCTATCTTTTAATTTGGGGTAGATTTGAACTTATTCCTCTAAGTTCCGAGTTTTTGGTGAGTTTAGTTATCATTGGTGTGTCTTTCTTTGTTTCTTTGTTTAATTTCTTGTTTGAGCCTATCTTTGCCTCTAACACATTGAATTAGACAAATTTGCACTCATATTGTTCAATTACTTATAAGAATCATTGCATACACATTCTTCATTCGTGTATTGGCATAGAAAATTTGTTGATATCTGTTCATTATATTTGCTTCTAGTTTTTTTTTTGTTCATTTCGTTTTCTTGTTAGGTTTTTTCTTGTTCTTTTCTAATTAATTTGTGTTCTATTTGCTTGTTATTGCTTGAATTGGTTTCTACAGAGTAACCTTCAAGGCATCACTTGAGAGGTAAAAGGAAAGAGAGTGTGAGCCTATCTAGTGAAAAGCCAATATTTTATGTGACACGAGTGGTAAAAATTTTGTTCTAGAGTGAAACACATGAGAGAGTGCTAGTGAGGTGCTTTCTAACATTTTCTTGCAAGTTTTTAACAACATGTCTAATGAAAGTGATAATAGTGCAATGAAGAAAGATCAAGAGAATCCAACAGATCAAAACTTCACTTTGCAAGCAATGTATTGTCAATTTGAGAGGCTTAACTCAAGGTTTGATGATATGGAAGAAAGTTTTGAGAGATTGAAGGAGGAATCACAATCTGCTAGTAGAGGAGATTCGGGAAATAGAAGAGATGCTACTACTCTGATTCAAAACACATACAATTATGAAGAGTATGATGATTTTGATAAGGATGATGAGGAGGAGTGGCGTAGGGGTAGAAATCAAGGCAGAGGTGGACAATATGGTAGGGGCAGATTTAGAGGATGGACTCCCCAGAGCCTATGGCTCAACGTATTGCGCGCATAGGCGCTCGGTCACAACAAAGTAATAAAATGAAAAGT
>JAOTAY010000003.1:20736694-20763115 GCA_025629805.1 Erythroxylum baracoense | reverse complement strand
ACCTACCTATAGTCAATCTAAGTTAGAAAACCTAAAACCTAACTTGGAAACCCTAACATCAAATGGGTTCCCCTTAAACCATCTTCTTCCACATTCATTCCCAACACAAAACCCATTTTCCCTACTTCCTTTGTCAAACCAAATAAGAAGAAAGATAAAAATTTACCTCTAACAAATTGATTTCCTCTTCTTTTCTTCTTCCTTCCAAATTTCCCAAAATTTTCCTCCTTTCCTATCTTCTCTCACGACTTTCTCTCCTTTCTTTCTTAAATTTTTGTTTTTGTTCCATCTTAAAGCAAGACAACGTTTTTCCTTTGCCCATTATGCCCTTAATGAGTGTTAAAAGTCATTCCTATTCTTCCTTTAATGCTTCTTGTCTTTTAACCTTAAGTGGCATGCCAAAATTGCCCTTACACCTTCTTACTACTTTAATATAATTAGCCAATGTAATAAAATCCTACTAATACAAAAATTTAATTAACTACAATAATATTTCTATTATGACCTTATAATTCATGCTAAGGCAAAAATTCAAATTTCATGCTTATTTCATAACTATCATGCTTAATTCGACAAAAACATTTCGGGGGCCAACAAATGAAGAACAATTTGGCAGAGAAATTAAAATCATTCTCCACCTTCATTATCACCAACTGAAATATTTGAAGGAGAGTAATAGTCAAATTGCTATTGGACAATTATAGAAGGGTGATGAAAAGAAGTTCAGTTTCGTTAAAAAGAAAATATGGTTTTTTCTTTTTTATCCGTTATGTAAACCGGTGATGAAAAGAAGTTCAGTTTCGTAAAAAAGAAAATATGGTTATTTCTTTTTTATCCATTATGTAAACCTCCTTGATAATTTCTTTTTCTTTATTAAAACTTGTGGACAAGGTTTTCTAAAGTAGGAGGAACTGTTATGTAATTTTTATACAACAATTATACAACTGTCAATGTAAGAGAATACCATAAAACAATCCCTGTAACCGTTTAGGAAGATATGAAGAAAAATATGAATTAGCTACTTTTTTCTCTCTCCATATCTTGTTATTTCCTCTGCCTTCTCTCCTCTTGGTTTCTTCCTTCTTGTTCTCTCCTCTATTCTTCGTATTTTCTCCCTCATATATTACATATCTCATATAAACATTGCTATGTTTTGATATTAGTTATAACATATCGTATTCAAGAGTAATTCAATCAGTAGTAATTGAAAATAGTATAGATTATATAGAAGTAGATGAGTCATCAATGTAGAATTTATCATCTTAAAGTGATTAAGGAAACTATTCGTTGTTCTCAATTTGTATTAATTCGAAAAATTGTTGACCAAAGTGGAATGAAATTTTTATAATAATTTTAAATGTCATCAGTAAAATCAACTACTAATGTAAAGAGCTAATATAATTGGATTCAAACATATTAGACATTTAGAATAATATTACACGATAAAAGGATTGAAGTATACAGAAAAATTATGTACAAAAAAATTCGTCAAAACTATTTTGACATTCTTAATATTAAAATGGTCATGATGTATTGTCAAATTCCAATCATATTCTATAAATATAAATTAGAAAACTAAATAAAAATAAAAAATGTTTAATTTATTAAATCTTAAATACAATTTAAGATTATAATTTATGTTCATTGTCAACATATTCAGGAATTTAATGGATCATATACAAAGAACAGTTAAAAGTGAAAAATATAATTTAATTAAGTTGACTTAGATTGTAAAGTTTGATAAACTTTAAAGTTAAAGTTGAATTTAAGATATTTGATAAATTAAGACTAAAATTGAACATTGAATCTCATTTAAACATAACTAATATTTAATTAGAATTCAGGTTGATTAACTAAACTACGTTGATTAATACACGTCAGACTAACTAATTAAGTTTAACTAAACTATGTCATTTAATTAAACTAACAGATTAAACATAATTAAACAACATAGTTTAGTGTTGTTTTTGGAGAACATGCTAATGTCTGGAAGGAACATGCTTGTGTCATGTGTATGACTGCGTAAATTTCTGTAAACATGTATAAGTTAAAAGGTAACATTTATGCCCGTGTAAAGTCAGACATGACCGTGTAAATGGAGAACACAATCGTATCTACTAACTGTGTATTTACCTCGAGTTTTGAAATTTAAAGGTCCAACACGATACTATACATGGCCTTATGGATGATCTCTTGCAATACAAAATCTTATCCTTTTGAAATGTAAAGATGAGTATGTGAGAAAGAAGTTACATATAGGGTTGGCAATAGGGCTTAGGCCTGAACAGGCCTAAAGTCAAGGGCCCAGTTTTTTTAATCCGACTTTGGACTTGAGTCGCCCCTGACCCGGTCGGGCCAGGGCCTGAGCTCAGGTTGGGCAATCCCAAACTTGGGCTAGACATTACAAGGGTTGACCCGAGCCCAACCTGACTCATTGTCATCCCTAGTTACATAAGTCATAAACACTTAACAAAAGAATAATATAAGTCCAAATAGCATTTATCAACTACAATTTTATTGAAATTTGATCTATATGATTAATTGGAAGTAGTATTGCTATATATATATATATATTCAATCTTAGAAGTTTTTGTGAAAACTTTAAAAAAAAATAAAAGAGTTAAATTAGTTATAATTGCCTTGTAAAGTCTTCCTGCTCCAGAAAGTTCAAAACCTTTATCATTTCTATCTTGCTATTTGATTTATTAATTTTTGTTATCAATTTATCTCGTAGTTTATACTTCTACATTGAAAATTTTTCATATTAAAATCCTATATTCATTACATTTCAATCATTTTCATTGTGCAAATAAATTGATAATCTCAAAAATTTTGTGAGCGTTATTGCTTAAATTCCAAATATAACAATAATATCTTTTGATTTAAATTTATCTTGCTCATATACCCCGGTAAATAATATACCTCTTATTTAAGTTCATATTGATCTAGCTTTCATATGCTACCAATATGCTGAGAGATGCGTTTTCTCTTTGTCGGTCATCACAAAACAGGGAAGACCAAACTCTATTGCCAAGAAGGGTTCGGTGAATTATACACGTCCAATCCAGTATCAAATTAAGAAAGTTGTGACAGGACGTCAACGCTTGCATATCCAAATATGTAAGGGAGCACATGTCTGCATGTTTCTCTTGACGAAGCAAACCAATGAAGCTCAAAGCATAAGACTAGTCCTGAAGCTTGTGCTTAGCTTATCATAAAAGTCTGACTATTAAATTATTCGTATTAGTAGCAGGGAGTAACTAATGTCATCCTGTCCTTTAAAGATATATGGCTCAAACCACTTATAGCAAACTCAGTAAACAGTAAATCGCTTCAAAAGAGGACAACAGCGTCAAGAAGCAACAATAGTACTCAAAAGCATATTAAACCAAATTATACACGATTTCAACTGAATGTAAGAAGCTCCCAATTCGTAGTTGGAGTAGTAGAGTACCAATTTTTTTTTTTGGTGAATAGTAGAGTACCAATATTGCTACAGAGAAACCATATAATTCTTTTGCTAACCTTTGACATGTGAATGATGGAGAGTGGTGTTGGGAAAATCGGGTAATTTTTCCCTCTAAGGTAAACAACTAGTGAAGTGAATCGATTCGATAATACCCAGGAAAGATCACAATGACCTCCGAGACAGTATTATCATTCTACGTAAAATCCCAGGAAAGGTCGGAGGGATCACAAACGGTCCCACTTAAAACCCGATCTCCTAGACAGAAATTAGATGCACGGTGTATTTATCACAACCTAACCCGTGTATGCACACGAATAATAAATACACCCAAATAAATTGAACACAACACTACAAATGTACCCGACAAACAATATTGAATACTATACTACAACTTGAAAAGAGACAAGACAATAAATGCCGAATAATAAAAGTGATAAGGAAAGAACACACCCGAAAATTTGATAACAGAGTTCTGCCAAATATGCCTACGTCTCCGGAGCACCACTAAAGCAGCCTGCTTTTATTAAGAAGAGAACACTAAATTTGATATGTGTACAAATTTTGAGTATATATCAAATTTTGGGATATATAGATATAGGAGGGGGAGGAGTTATTTTATAACTTGAAAAACTCCTCCCATCCTCATCTCTTCCCAATATAGGATATAAATTGGGCCATCAAAGTCAAAAAAACAACATCTTTTCTTCTCTTCCTTTTTTATTTCTTTCACCTTTTTTAAGAGGACGATAGGCAAATGTTTAAGGTTGGCAATGAACTAGACCCCAAACTTCTTTCAGCTTGAGGGGCAAAATGGAATCACCTTAAAGTTCTGGAATAATAGGAGTTAAGCTTTCTTGTGCGAAGATGGAAACCCTCCATTAAGAAACAAAACTTGCAAATTAAGCCCCAACGAACACAATAGGAAAAAAAAAAGGTAGCAGGTAATGCAAAAGCCATAAAGGAAGTGATTCAAAAGAGAGAACGAATGTCTTCAGACAGACATAACTAAATACCAGCAAAGAGCAGAAATCTGAAAAATGAAAACTTCAATAAAGCAACAGAGCAAAAGTAGTCCGAAACTTCATTCAATCAAAACTTCAATGAAAAACGATCAAGCACTAAAAGTCTGAACCAAGTAGTCCTCAAACCAAAAATCAACGTGAAGAAGGGGAAGAAGCCTTACATTAAAACACATGATTCGTAAGAAACCAGATCAAAGAAAAAATGTGGCTTGTAAGAAAAAACCAGAGCGAAGATGGCTACTGCAGTTGTTTCTTGCTTATAGAGAGAGAATAAGAGTAGAGACTGAAGGAGGAAACATCATCGTGGAAAACACGTGCCAAAATTACAGAGTAATGATTCTCATTGCTCTGGATTACGTGAGTAATGCTTGAAAACGAGGAATCAGAACATAAACTCTCCAGTCATAGGTACTTACCAAACTTTATTTTTCATTCCATACTCATTCCTCTTTTGTTACACCCACTAAACAAGCACCCCTTAATATCCGAATGCAACTGATCATCACTTCCTTCATAGTTTCTTGTAACACGATTCAACTTAGTCTCAATATGATGTAAATACCTTGAGCAAAAGTCTATGCACTCTTATATAATATATACTTCCACAATGGATCCTTCTGGACGTGCCTTATTTCTCACATACGATTTAAGTGTGCACGAAAATCACTCTATGGGATACATCCGTTGAAATTGTATTGGCCCAGTAAGTTTAGCCTCGCTCACAAGATGAATTGTTAAATATATCATGATGTCAAAAAATGAGGGCAGAAATATCTTCTCTAACTTACAAAGTGTTAATGAAATTGTTTTCTCAAGTCTCTTAGATCATTCAAACACAACACTTTTGCAAACAACTCATAAATATGTACATAAGTCAATGAGCGCTTCACAAACCTCTTTACATAATGTACAACCAAAGGAAGATATCGATGTAGAAATACATCATAATCATGACATTTCATCCCATAAATTTTGCATTCATTGAGACTCATACATCATGAAATAAAGATCTTTCATGCAAGTGGGAGGTTATAAGCAATTAACACAATTGGTCATATCCTATAAGAAGTGCTAAGATTACTAAATGGGTTAAAGCCATCACTTACTAAACTGAGTCTAATATTACATGGGTCTACTATGAAAGAAGGATGCTTTATATGAAAACTTTTCAAAACAAAAGAATCCACTCGATGTCTCATAGATTCATCAGTAAGTGGTTTTTCCTTGTGCCACTTTATATCTTTAGCAACATTTGCTAACATGTACAATCTTTGTAAGCATGGAGTTAATGGAAAATATCGCAAGACTCTCTATGGAATCTTTTTTCTACATCTATGCTCATTAGTCAAATTTCCCATTTTCCCATCATTCTTCCATCTAGATTCAGCACAAGTTAGACAAGCTTAAGCATCCTCATATTTGTTTCTATAAAGAATGCAATCATTCACACATGCATCTATCTTTACATATAAAAGCCCTATATCTCGTGTAATTTTCCTACTATTAATATATGAGCAAGGAACCTTATATCTGGCGTCCAGTAAAAATTATTGTTACACTTTTTACATGGACAACGTGCTGATCTTCCTTCATCAAGATGATTGAAAGCAAATTCAAGAAATTTAATAACTCTTTTTCATACTCTAGCAATGTTCTATTAGAAATTTCCAACCAATTTTATCAATCCCCATTATCCTACACCATAAATTAATTAAAATTAAGACAAAAATTATGAAAGAAAATTTCTAAAACATTTTAAATTTGTCAAAAACATCAAACCAACAAAATGTGTAAAGCCACTCCAAGTTTGGTTGCAAATCAAAATCTTAATCTACAAATTAAAAAAGAATGCATTATAGTGTTTTATGTTTACATGTCCATTCCATCATCTTAACAAAGGCAGAGAAACGGAGAAATTAACTTTTGGGAGGCTGAATGTATTAAGATTGATGCTACAAACAATAGAGTCTTATACCTAACTAATTTTGAGAATAAAATAGTGGATAGTGGAGATTTTACTTTGGAGTATGATTACTTGATCATAACTATAGGGGCTATTTTGTTGTTATATATATCATCAAAATTCTCTATACTAACAAAGGATCATTCAGATCGTATTAAAACAATTTTAGATAAAGGATATGTATTAGACAAAGGAAATAGTGAAACGTGGCAATACTGCTTAAGAAAATAGTGAAAGACCAACTTTTATCAGAATAAAAGGGAAGGTAGTCGGTGAATGAGCAACGAAAGAAAAGAGAGTCTACTTGTATCGTGATACAAAGCTTCATCAATTTGATTTTGTCGAACCTTCACTTCTGTACTTCATTAGAATACCGCTTCGCCCCTCACTGTTAGGTCTTTCTTGCTTTTCATCCCCAGTAGGAGTTCATGCTTCCAGGTTGATGTGATGTATTCCACACCTCGGCATATTTTTTGTCTCTACAAGTGCTTATTTTGATTTCGTTCTTTGAGGAACGTATAGAAGATTGACGGCATGGATGAAGCAATATAACTTTATGGGGTACTTCCTAACTAGTTACATCATCGCACTAAAGCTCACTCATTACGCCGACTAACCATGAATGGAATTCGATCACAGAATCTATTGTTAAGGTGTGACAATCTTCTTCTAGGAGCAGCAACTGAAATAATCCAAGGGCGATAACCAATGACTGCATCTTTTGTCAAGTCTGTTCTTGTTAAATTGTATCGTATTTGGTAAGATGAAAACCAACAACAACGTTTTCAACTGACGCTACATAGATAGGGAAAAAAAGAGAGATGACTGCATTTTGTTTTTGTAAGAGAGCAGTAAACTAGGGCCAAAAATAAGAGACAAAAAAATGTTGAAAACATTACACGCTGGAAGATAAAACAAAACCTTAGTTTACTGCTCTTTTACAAAAATGTTTTTCCATTTAAAAAGGGAGAAGTACTTTGCGTTCTGCCACTTAAAAAAGCAGAAGGAGTCTGCACCCATCTTTCATGTTCTGTCACTTAAAAAAGGAGAAGTAATTTACACCCATCTTTATTTATTTGATTAGTCTTGCCACACTAATAGTGGTAGATTACATAATATTTTAGTAGGTAGTTTAGAATGTGTTTAATTGTTAAATTGAATAATTAGTGCATGTTTAGGTTAGGATTGTATTGTTTAGTTAGACATTTGTGTTTTGAGTGTTTTATGGATTACAGTATGCCTTGAGCTTAAATTTGTCCATTTAAGGTGCCTTGATATGTCTGTTAGTGTTTCAGATCAAATATAGAAGAATGGAGGAGAATCGTAGGAAGCTCGAAGAAAAATCTAAGGCCACGATTGTGACATAAGCAAGATGAAGGAGTGATCATGACAGAAGGTAAATGTCAAGGCCATGATCGTGGCCTACGCGACAGACAACGCGCATCAACTTACCAAACTTCATTTTTTAGAGACATTCTGTACTTTTGGAGCCCGAAAAAACCCAGAGTTTGCCTTAATTAGAAAATACTATACAAGGAAAAGAATAGAACCCTAAAAGGGAGCTTACATTATGCCACTTTAGGAAAAAGCTTCAAGAGGAGAGAAAACGAAGAGGGAGAAGAGGACAGGGCTTCCGACGTTGCTACCTTCTTAAGTCATCCCGATCCCATCTAAGTGACGTTATGTTCATCTTTGTCATTTTCTTGATTGAATGTGTAAGATGAATATGATTATGTTTATGGGTTATGGATTGATGATGTTGCTATAACTTTTCCTTAGGGATTTAAACTTGATTCAATATTAATATTGTCGTTTTTATGTTATTTCAATTGAGTGTTGTGATTGATTGTTGTAACTTCACACTTCGGTAATAAATCGAGAGAGTGAATTGAATGCAAAATGATTAGGTTGTTTAATGAGAGTTAAATAATTTAATAGATCACACAATTAATCAAATCGGCAATTCTACAGAGAGTGATCCTGTGTCAAACCCGATAGTTTATCAGAAAGCTTATGAACTGATTAGGTTATGAGTTAATAGTTAATCGAGAGATTAAAATTTCGGTAACTCAATTTAATTAGGGTTTAGCGATTATAACTTAAGAGAGAGTAATCTACCCTACGATAGTATAGAACTAACACCATAATAACACAAAAGTGATTAGGTTAGCATTGATGATAGGATAAATCCCTCTTTCATAATTTGGTAATTTTCTTGTTATATTTTTCATTGTGAATTTGGTATTGCTCAATATTCAATTTCTTGCATTAATTTCACGAATTAATTTTCTGTCACTCACCTTCACGTGTTTACTTTGCTGTTAAGTTTTTTATTTTCACTTTATTAATTTTTTTAGCCTTAGATAACTTAGGATTAGATTAGTTTAAAACTCTTCGTAGGATCGACACCCAACGTACTGCAATTCATGACCTGTGAGCTCGCGATATATTGAGGTTTTTAAATAGATTAAAACTTGCCTCAACACACATCAGGCCTACAGGTATACCTTCTGGTCCAAAACCTTTCGATACATTTTCATTCATTCTTTTATATTGGTGCTTTTGATTCACTGCGTTGGTTTCTTCAGGTATGTTATTAAATACATTTCATACATTATATTAAATCAAAATATATTTTATTTGCATGGTTGATTATAGAGACTATTGCAAGTATTTTATTTTTTTCACCAAAAGAAACAAACGATTAATTGAGTTAACAAATGAAGAATTCTTTTAATCCTTATTATACAAAATTAAATTACCTTAAAGGAGAAATTTGTGTATTGAAAGCTATTTCTTTCCTTGCATTATATGTTTGACATAGTATATTGTTTCATTGCATTAATTTTTAACTCTGCTTTTATTATTATACTATTTTTTTATTTAATGATTTTTATTATATTTTTACATTTAGTTACCTTTTTATAGGTGAAAAAATGGTTAATATAAGACATAGGATTTCAACCACTTCTATTGATGAACAACAAAATATTTATCATAAGAGAGATGAGTCTCAAGTTCCAAAGCTATGTAGTATGCAAACTACTGCAATAACTAATACTTCAAATGATACATCTAGTCAAGAACAAGTTACTCTTACCACAAGCTATGTATCCTCTATTTTTTTATAATTATTTTTTAAGTTAATAACATGTAATTTATCTATTTTTTAATTGCTTTTTAAATAGGGAGTGGAATTCCAAAAAAAAAGAGGAAGGGGACCAACCATCAATGCAAAGCTTGCAAAGAAGAAAGCTAAAGGAAAGAATATTGATGTTCAATTTCCTCCTCTATGCTATAAAGTATGTAATAAGCAAGCTAGTCTCTTTAAATCAGAGGTCACAATGTGCATTCGACAACGTGCACCTCTTCCCATCAATAGGTTGAAGGATATGCCTGATGAAAATATTAAGAAAATGTGGATATTGTTAAAGGAATAACTGCATATAAATACATATATATTTTAAAGATTTTATAATATAAAATGATTAATTTATTTATTATTTATAGGTATAACTAATTGCAGGACAAATTTAATTTTACAAATGAGGTGAAATCTTTTGTGCTCAAACAAGTGCAGTCTTAATATAAGAATCGACTTTATCATTTACATCAAATTTATCTCAAGAATAAAGAATGTCCTCTTCATGTGGATGAAGCTGATTGGCAGTGGTTGATTGCTTGGCTAATTTATTTTCTATTACTAATAAATTATTTATCTTTTGTATGAGATCGCAGTGAAAGGAACACAAATAATAGAGCCAAGCAATAAATGGAATCAATCATTGGCACAAAATCAAGTCTACAAAAGGCATATGAAATGGTGAATAAAATGTTAGATTAACTTTGAAAATTAATATTAAATTTTTATATACTATATCTTTTGTTATTGCTTTTTTGGAAAGATAAAGACACTGGAGAATGGTCGGATGCCATGCAACTTTGCTGGGCAACTAGAATGAAGGCAAATGAAACTTGGTCTACCTCAAATGGAGAAGAAATAATGGTATACATATTTAAGTAAAATTATATTTTATTTTTGATAATATAAATAAATATAAATATTTAAATTTTTTAACTAAAATTTTTATTTTATATTTGAATATGCAGAAAAAATTCAAGAAGAGGGTAAAGTAAATCATGAGGCAATTCAGTTAGCACCTTTACCATTGATTGAGCATTTCAATCATGTTTTAGGAAGAAGATCAAACTACTCATGTGGTGTAGGTGTTAAGGAGATGACATCAAACTATCAAGAAAAAGTAAGATTTTTGCAGAAAATGGGGCAATAAAGAAAAGTGAAAGTGAATCGGTTAATGAACTTGCGAGGCTTAATGAAACATCGAAAAAGCAAGAAGAGGAGATTCAAGCTCAACGTGCAACATTAAACAATCAAGCAATGGACATGAAACATCTTCAAGGAATTTTTGCACTTTTAGGAAATACCAGAGCGATTCCTAGCATGTTACTTATGTAAGTATAATTGATAATTTATTATAGTATTATGATATTTTATCATTTAATTAATATAATTAATATTTATTTTTCTAATTAATTTTTTTGTTTGTGTTTACACCGAAAAATGGGTTCGGCCCAATTTTACTGTTTTAGGCCGAAAATTTGAAGCCCAAAGGAAAGCCCACGGTTCGGAGTCCAAAAGAAATCCATTGACCCTAGCCCATCAGATTCCAGTATCCAGCGAAGAGGAAAATAGTAGAATTAGAGTTAGATTGGGAGTCTAGAAGTTTAAGATAAAAAGGAGATAAGATGATAAACTTTTTAAAGTTTTATCAAAGCTTTATCTTTACCTAATAGGATAAAGTTTTATCCAAATCCTATCTCTATCTGGCAGGATGAAGTTAAATCGAATTATAAGTCTGATCAAGGTTGGACACCCATTAGTTTTGGCTATAAATAAAAGTTTTGAAGCAGAAAGAAGGCTCTCCAATCTCTGACATATCAAAAGCCTAGCATCCCGGAAAATCTTTGAACCTATCTAACTTATTTCTTTTTCGCCAATTTTTTATTTTTCCTTAGCCTATTCCTTTTCTTTTCAATTGTTCTCAGCAAATTTTCGATTTTTTAGTCATTGCGTTTTGCCGATTTGTTTATCAATAAAGCAAAGTTCTTTATGTAAGATTTTTTTCCCTTTCTAGCAATACACAGTCGTTCTGATTTTAGTTTAGATTATGAGGTGCAATCTTTTTCTTATTTCCTAGTTTAGAATTACATTAAATTCCTGGCATACTCGCAAATCGAAACAAAGGGCTACGTGTTAACCTTTAATCAAAATAAAGGCAAACAGTTTGTTTTACAAGATACTAATCCATTGTTGCCTTGATTTATGTCATCAATATAGTGGTCTTTGAAAGACAATCTCTAATGCTTTGAGTGCTATTATTTGCTTTGAGTTTTAAGTTTAGAGGATAAAGAAATTTTAATTTTAGTGTTTAATTTTGTTTCTTATATGGAATTACTATGAGTTTCAAAATAAATGTTATATTCAAAATTTTATTTTTGACAATAGTGAACATAGTAGTGACAAAATTATCGTACAATATAAATTTTAATTTTGCGATGAAAATTTGTCGACACCATTAATAAAAGTATTGCTGACTATATTTTTCTCACTAATAATAATAACAACTCTGACAATATAAATTTTCACTATTAAATGATAATATTAATGATTAAATATTTTTCACAGATAAGACTCATTTAAGTGACAATATTTCTTGTCATAATTTTATATAATTTTAGTGTGAAAAATGTTGTCATAACATAATAGTGTTTGTTGTTTGTGACGTTTTCAATGTATCACTAATAATATTTGTGAAAATTTTGAAGTATCATTATTAATATCTTTTTTGTCGACACTATCGTCACAAATGAGTAATGTTATTATCACCATATAGTTTTGTCACTTATGCAAATGATTTTAGTGGCAAAAACAAGTCACAAAAACCATAAGTAATTGTGACAACTTTTCAAATATAGTGATTATTTCATTAGTGACGGAGGTATTTGGGACGGCAAGTAACAACTTGAAAAATCGTCACAAAAATGAATAGTGACTAAAATTCATGCTTTTACTGACAAATTTAACTTCCACTAAATGTCCATTTTTGTAGTGTTGATATTAAATCAGATTAAAAATTAATATATATTAAATAATTAAATAATATATATTGAGTTGATATTATATCAGCTTATAAAAGAAAAACAAAAACAAAACCAAAAAATAAAAACTAATTTTTATGATTTTCATAATTTTTGAAAACTAGAAGAAACAAAAACAAAAACAAAAAGCCAAAAGCACAAACAAACAACTTTTTTTTACTAAATTTGAAATCAAAAACAAAAAAATAAAAATGGAAATAAACAAGCCCTAAGCTACTTTCATCTCCTCTTAAATCTACATTATAATTAGAAGTATGTGAATGCACCATGTCCTTATTTATGATCAAATAACGGTAAAGCTAGTTATATGTTCATTCTTGTCAAGAATAGGGTGCAAACAACTACACATAATTACATCAAATTGGTTATAACTTTGGATTTGACCACACATAATAATGTAGCCTTATATTAAAATTTGAACTTTCGTGAAAAAGAGAAAGTTGCCAATGGTATTCCACCCTTTATCTGTTGATTAGGTCATGATATCAATATGAGTGTAAAGAAATAAAATGATATCAATTATATTAAAAAAATTTATTCAAAGTCCTATGTTCTAATCATGCAATTTTTAAATTTTATTCTTTTTTAAGAAGTTAAAGAAAATTAGATTTCTGAAAAAGAAATAGGCAAGGTCTTATATGTGTTCAAATACATATAAGCCATAAGAGAACTCTCGAAGCTAACTTACAACATATTTTGAGCTTTAGGTTCAACACTAATTAAAACCTAAATTAAAAAGAATTAAAATCTTAGGATCATCTTTAAATCAAGAAAAAAAAATTGACCCTATCCAAATCCCACTAATCATAACTAAAGTTGTAAGAATTTTGATCGTCGTTTGATAAGAACATATTAAGTTCTTGCCAAAAAACTAAGAGAAAATTATCATACAAATTAAAGAAAAATAATTTGATTTCTATGTTGATAATCTATGAATTACATCAATATGACAACTTTTTATAGGTATAGAATCCCTATGAACTAGAATCCTTAAAGAAAAGAAAACTACCGTCTTTGTACAAAAGTACAAATAGTTACTTCCTTGGTAGTGTTGTACTCTTAATCTCACAATTACTAGCAAAAGCACTAACTTTCTTTCTTTTCTCTTTATTTTGCATTCTATACTCTAATTTTGTTCCCATTGTACACCACTATTTTCTTTTCAATTTTTTGCACACACTCACTCTTTTTATCACTCTTTTCTTTTTCTTAAGTGGTCACTTGTTTTTCAGTTTTTTCTTGAACTATCTCCTTATTCAAACTACTAATGATTTTAGCCATAATCCTCTCATAATCCTCTTGTAATATTCTTGTCTCCCCATAATAATGGTTAGGTATTAACCTCTTACGCATTAATGTCTATCTATTCTCATGAACGAATAATATCTCACGATTCTTATGCCTATTGATCACAAAATGGTCCCGTCAAATTCTAACATAATCTATAAACTTAATTGCTGCTAGTTAACCTTTTATTCCTTAGAGTAATTATGACATTCAAATATATATATGTTCTACTTTCCTCTCTTACTCTAAGTATAGTTCAAGATCATTCTTCCTTTGAAAGGTAAGGATTTTTATCTTAATACTTCCAAAATTGTTATCTTGTTTTGAAACAACAAATTTTCTTTTTTTAGAACTAGTCTCATCATAATCAGAATCCTCCTCTTCCTCCTCCTCAAATATGTGTTTTTCTATAAAATTTAGATGGGGACTCTACACTACCCAACCTCCTTTTTAGAACCTTGAATTGGTCTTAGATAGCCTCTATGAACAACTTGAGATTGGCTTCTACATTATCTCCATTAATACTTATGTTTAAATTTGTAAAGAAAATGTTAGTAATAAAGATTGACTTTCCTCACAACTTTTTTACTTGTTTCCACTTGAGATCAGGTCACTTAATCGCTCATGTTTCACTCAATTTTGTCTTTTCTTGATGTTGTTCTCATCACACTTGCCTTTTACCACTCAATTTCACTTTACAATCCTTTAAAAAAGAACTATATCAATGGTCCTACCAAAATAGCAAGCAGCTATGGGAGTTATAACTTTGGTTAACAAAAATTAGGATTAACAATAAAGAGCAAAGGAAGCAAAATTAACAAGAATAACAAGGATGAATCGACATTAAGCTTAGGTTAACAAATTCAACAAGAAGGTAACAAAGATGAAACAAAACTAAGAATCTTTTCTTAAATTAAAAGAAGGATTAGGATTTAAATTTTAACGTGCATCTTTTATTTTTCTTTTTCTTTTTCTTTTTTCTTATCGATTTTTTTATTTTATATATGTACGATTCATATTAATTAAAAAATATATGAGAAAAGAGAGTGGAACTACTTTGATCAAACACATAAAGTTAATGATGAATTAAAAAGAAATTAGGGATAGAAACAGCTAGACAGACAGATGATAAACCGCACAATCACAAATAAGAAGAAAGGAAACAAACACTTAAAGGATAAATATCACTTGATTTCAAGAGCCAAAGCTCTAATAGTAAATAATGTAAGCCTTAGGCTAAAAATTATATAAAACTCGAATCACAAGGTATTAGAACCATAGGAACATCTTCAAGTTATGTAAGGAAACTTGACCTTAACAAAACTCACTAATTAGAACTAATAAATGATTATTTAACTATATTTACCTATAGGACTATGTAAGTGACTGTGTATATCCCGAAAATCCTAGTTTTTACTATAAAAGAGGTAAAACAAAAGGAGGTGAGTTTTAGAGCATTTTTGAGTCGTAACAAACACAGAGAGGAGGAAGTTCTAATTAGAGGATGAGCAATACATGAAGATCACATCACAAGATCCGATAGATAGCAACATTCAATCCAAATTGTAAGAAGATCCGTTAGAGAAAAAAAGGGAGATCTAGAATATGATTTCTTATATTTCTATTTATTCTTCTCAATATTTGTTATTAGTTTTGTTTTCTATAAGTAGGAGATAATTTTTTTAGTTCCTAGAAGCGATGAACCCTAGTTAAGTTATGATGATAATATGATTTAATTCTTTATTAAATGCAATTTTATTGATTAATTTATTGTGATTCTATAATGCATTATATTCTTAATCTAATATATCTGGAATATTAGTCCATTACCTGAGTTCACATGATTGAGATTGAGAAATCATTTTGTGTAAATATATCTACCATAATTGGAAGGAGTTGCTTACGAACCTAAAGATAGTTATACATAAATCCTCTAGATTAAGGTCAGACTTAATAGTAAAATTCACAAATCAATAATACAATCCTATAGGTTTTAACTTGAAAGAGATTTTAGTCAATCAACTGAGAGGTTAGTTGTTAATAGTCTTGAAAAAGATATTAACTTAAGATAAAAAATTTTATGGTCTAATAATCAATAATTTAATTTCATAATAAAAGGGTTAATATTTAACAATTCTTAAGGGATTTATCACATAGGCACTATTTACTTGATATCAACTTTTTGTAATACTTTCCTTTATCGGAGTTTAATATTGTTTCAATCTTAGTTTAATTTTTAATGAAATTCACAATCTAATTCGATGATTAGATGATGGGAAAAAGGTGACTACTAAGAAGCCAAAGGATAAATCTTAAAGCATTATATTCCTTGCATCAAAAGGATCACTAAGAAGCAAGAATACCTATCAAAAGTAAGTTTGGAGCACATATTAGAATGACGCTGATGAAAAAAGAAAAATTAGGAGAAATACTTTAGAAAAACAAGACTGGAGAGTTGTCTTGAAATTCCCTTGAAAAGTGAAGGATACAAATCAACATAGCATGTTGGATTAACAGGGGTTACAGTCAATAAAAGACCTCAAGTTATATCACCAACATTAGTTTTGGAAATAACAGTCGAAATCAAAGTGTCACCCATTGCCACCTTGTAATTGTTATTCTGGACGTCCATCCTAGTGCAAGGTCTCAATGACATCTTTGACTCACCATAATGGAATTAAATCGAATCAAACAAGTAGAAATTCAATACAAAACCTTAGAAAAGTTGAGAACAAAGATTGAAGGAGGGAGAGAGTTAGAGAGAGAGAGGCAAGTAGCAGCGAAGCAGAGAGTAAAAGGGTTAGATTTGGGATTTTTAACGAAATGATAGGGGTGTAGCATTATTATTATAGAGTGTTTCAAGCTTTAACTACCGGGTGCTTGGGTATATTGAAGAAGAAGAAGAAGAAAGCAGAGATCTATTTTTTGGGTTATAAGTATTAGAAATCAACATCGTTTAAGTTGAAAAAATGAAGTGTTTTTTTGCTAAGAAAATATATTCGTAACCAAAAGTTTTTACCTATGAATATCAAAAAACATAACTCATAGTTGGAACAGTTGAGTTTTAGCAACAAACGTTATTTCGTTGCTAAAAAATTTTTGCTTTGAAAATTTATTTATAGTAAAAAGTGTAGCTAAAAATTATTAGATATGAAAATAAAATTGTAGTTAAAAAAATGTATCTAATATTCTTAAAAAATTCGTGAAGATAAATTTTTTTAAAGTATTGTTTCAATAGGCTACAATATCTAAATTTCGCAGCCAAAAAGTTACTTTTAACTACAATTCTTAAATTTCATAGTCAAACAGTCGCTCTTAGCTACAATAGATTTGAGTTTTAGCTACAAAAATTATTTCGTTATTAAAATTTTTTTTTACGAAAATTTGTTCATGAAAAGTGTAGTTAAAAATTATTAACTACAAAAATAAAATTGTAGTTAAACAAAAGTAACTAATAGTTTTAAAAAACCCATAAAGACAAAAAATTTTAAGATACTATTTCAATAGGCTACAATTTTCAAAATTCATAGTCAAAAAGTTATTCTATTTACGATTTTTAAATTTCGTAGTCAAAAAGTCACTTTTAACTACAAATTTTAATTCATAACAAAAAAAGTAGCTAAAAGAATTTGTAGCTAAAACTTATACTTGTTATAGTGATGTCAAGATGCCTAAAAAGACAACGCAAAAACAGAAAGAAACTAATTACATAACTATTATTCAGTGATTTTTAATGACTATCATTGATAAATAAAAAATTATTTTATAAAAATAATATCTTTTACTATTTATGATATTAATAATTATCAATGCCCATTCTTCACTGGCTATCAAATAATAAAACCTATAAGCACACTCTTACTTTTTGTTAAATTGGTTCAGAGTCTTTCGCAAACTAACTCGATATTGTAATTGGACAAAGAGTGGAAAATTTGCCAAGGGAGATCAAGTAATGATGATACACAATATTAAGCAGAACCATGCAAAGGAAGAATTGAAGTCAATTGACATTGGAATTTGAGTCCGTGACGATAGATACTTCTTTTACAACAGCACGGTCAACCTTAGCCGTGGACACTTCTCAAGTTTTTAATTGAAAAGCTGGCAGGAAAGTTGCAAATGTTATTTAGACAATGACAAGAGGCCTCATTTCTCGGCGGTGGCATTGGCAAGCCCTGAAGTCTCGGAAGCTGGCACATCAGAGACTGGAGATGGGAGCAATGTTAACGCCAATATTCCACTTACTGCAGCTGCAATTGCTCCGGTAATGAATGCCGGCAGATTACCACCTCCAAAGAGAGCGTCCCATGGTCCACTTGCCACAGATACCACCATCTATACACAAAAACATTAGACCCAATTATATATATTTTTTCTCTCTAGAAGATCACATCAATGCTTATTAAGTAACGATTCAATATTTTGATTTATTGTAACGGTCAACCTCACGATCAGTTTATCTTATATATCACAACTCATAAATTAGGACCATTGTATGGAAGGTTTAACCTTTTTAGCACATGCCAGAGTGTAAAGATTACAGCACGACGTTGTAAGGTTTGATATTAAATATATAAATAATAGTGCCTAACAGTCGAGGTATATGAATGTATGTTCAAAAGAATATACTCCAAGCAAATCCCTGCAGGTCCCACTTAATTATTGGACTAATAAATTATATTAAGAAACCCTTCTTATATTGAAAAGGAAATGGAAACTGCAATATATTCAGATAAATACTATTTTTCAAGGAACTAGTTAGTTAACATGTAATTAGGAACAGTAATCCATCATCCACATGAAACCGTACCTGTGGTATAACTATTGAGAGATTCAGAACTCCCAAAGAAAGTCCTGAGAAAATAAATGACAATGTTAAGGGATATATTAAAAATTTTCTTTTCTTCAAATAAAATTGAGCAAGGTTATGATTTTAGTACTTTTTGTGTCAAATTATACTAACTTTCACCTTTTTAATGAATCTACTGCACATTTTAATTTTTAACTAAAATCGGTGTCAATTATTTGATTATTCATTAAGTATAAAGAATAAAAACTCTAGCATCATTCAGTTAATTAAAGGGTTTGGAGTACTCTTATTCACTTACTTAAAGGGTTTGGAATACTCCTATTGAGTTTTGCATATCGAAAGTTTTAGAACTATAAAGATGGTAAACTTCAACCAAAAGTAATTAGAAGATGTACTGTCAATAGATATATGACCTCCCAATTCACAAAAAGATAATGAAATAAACTTCTTTGTTCACATAATTGCAATGTATATATACTCGTTACGTATCAAGTTAAGACTTAAAAGAGTAACTGATGCCTCTTGGGTTGATAAATCTCAAGTCTAATAACTGAACTCACTCAGTTATCATAAAACGATACTTACATTTTACAGAGAAACTTAAAGCAAGTCCTCGTATCATTTTGCTACCCTTTTGTTTCTGAAAAAAGAATGAGAGACTATAACTGCTTACCTTGACCTGAGCCAGAAGAACTAGAGAAAATTGATGCCAAAGCAAAAGGAACGCTGAAAGTTACCTACACAAAATAAGGAAACATATAACGTCAGTATCCCTGTACGGAGATTGCATGTGTAGCATGGTTATGCTTCTTCCGTTTGACGAGAAAATAATACTTAAAAGTGTACATGACGTCTGCCATTAAAACTAAGAGCAATCACCTTAATAGTTTCAGTAGTTTGCAGTTAATTAATATGTGGACAAAAAGAAAACTTTTTTTAGAACTCACCGCCTGTGGTATGCCCATTATGGAAAAGAGAGCCAAGGCTCCAGCCTTAATACCCGCTGGTGGCGAAGACAGAGTCCCATGTCCAGCGATGGCCATTGACTTCCGTGATGATTCAGCCATCTTGGTGATCAAGACGGTCATGGACAGACAAACTGCTAAGATCATATTAACAATACCCCAAAGCCTCTTAACACCACCCAGCAAGCGGGAGAAAAACTCAATTGCAAGTGACATGAACCCCAGAACCACTGAATTCAACATCAACCCAAGTGCTCCCGCTCGCACACCACGATCATATAACTTCTCTTGAACATCATTTCCATTTGAATCACCTCCGTACACTTCTCTTCCCATCCAGTCAGTGTCGAACAACAAGAATGGGAACCATGCAATCCAATTGAGGCACGTTACCAAGAGCAAAATCCACATAGGTTTACGCATACTTTTCAGAGAATCCACCAATTGTCCGCAGAACGGAACATTTCTCTCTGACCCTTCCATGTCCTTCTTATCATTACCACCTTTAGTGCCATTTCTGTTTCCGCACTCCTCTGGTGACCATTGCTTTTCGGAGACGTAAATGAGAGCTACCACAGTTAAGATCATAAGCAAAATCACGGAGATAAGGAAACAAGACTTGAGATTTGCACAATATACATCACAGGCTTCGGTTTTTGCGAAAGGAAAGATGTGATATAGGTGAGTGTAGGACCCCGCGGCGAAGCCAAGGACGTTACCGACCGCCATGAAGAATGAGTAAAATGAATTGGCGGTACGCGTCTTAATCTGGTCGCCGGCGGAGAGATCAGCAAGAAGGGCACGACAAGGCCCTTGTAGCATGTTGTTGGCAACGTCAAGAATCCAGAAACCTACCACAAACACCGTGATGGCTCGTCGCTTAATAATATTCCTCTCTAGGGTGTCCCCGAAATGGTGACCAATGTCAGCGGCGAATCCGATGAGAACCACAGCGATGGCGACGAAGACAGCCCCGGAAGCTATGAAAGGGCGACGGCGTCCAAACCTGGACGTACAGATGTCACTGTAGTAGCCGACGGTGGGTTGGACTAGCATACCGGAGACGGGACCACAGAGCCAAATGAATGCAGCCCATTTATGAGGAATGCCAAGGAGCTGCACGTATGGCGTTAGTAGAGAGAGTTGCAGAGCCCAACCAAATTGGATTCCAGCAGCTATTGCCGCTACCACTATGATCTTTCTCATGGGGCTGGGAGATGGCGGGGGCTGCTCTTGATCATACAGATAAGAGCTATGCTTATTTTTTTGCTTCGAAGTTTCGGTATCCATGGCTGTGTATATAGTGGAAGGGTGTGTGAAGGATTGTGATGTGTGATGTGATATGTGTGATGGGTGAGTAATGTGTGTGGGGGTATATATACTAGGTTTAGGTCTGTGTGGGGGAGTTGCGTGTATATGGTTGGGGCAGCAATATCGGCAACTGTGAAAAAAGGGTGGTGCGACCTTATCCACTTGTCATCTGTCTCTGGATCCTAAACGGTACTTTTAGATTCTTACAGTCATTATCAACGTGGTTGACGAGACAAGTTTTAGAATTTTGAAGATCGAAAGAACTTGGATAAGAGAGGGGAGCGAAAGAGAATAAAGGAGAAACCAAGAAAGTTAATTTTTTTAATCTTTTCATTTAATCTAATTTGTCTATTTATTACGGACAAAGGAAAATGAGAACTAATTAAAAATTAACTAAATTAGTTAAATAAAAAACTGTTTATTGTTATTATTTCCTCTAAAAAGGGGATAATGTTAAGCCAAAAAGATGGAAATTGTTGCTTCCAAAATTTCTAATACAACTAGACAATGATATTAATTAAGACTTTCTAGATTAAACTCCAAACTTCTAACCGTTATGGTTCTACCCTTTCCAATGAAGTTTGTAAGATTCCAGTTAAAGCCAATCTGGTAGATCTATTCTTTAACTTCTTCATTCGACAGCTCCTTTCAATCAAATATCGCTTGCGGCCATCTACCTTGCTGAACGAGCGGTCCAACTAGAAGTTTTGGAATCGATAAACAACCTTTTCAATCTAGGAAAACATTAAATAAGATAGAAATTTTATTGTCAGTCTGTACGTTAATTCCTTCAATTTTAAGACACAAAAAATTTAACTAGGAAAAGTACTATATATATATATATACACTTTTATTTCATTCTTAACTTTTCAAGCTTATTTTAAAAGTAAAATTTGATGTGAAAAGGGTTCATCTTATTGTCTATTCTACTGCTTAAAACTGTTCTAACAAAAATTTGAAATTATAATTTAACAATTAGATATACATAACAAATTTAATGCAAGATCAACAGAATCCGTGAGAGTCCCGTATTGGTAATTGTTATGGGAACTTTTTAGGGTGTAACAAAATTAAATAAATTTATTAAAGTCTTTGTGTGACCGTCAAATTTAAGTATATCAAAGCTTAACTTAGTCTTCTTTTGTGGTCATCCATAAACAAATTCATATTAGGGTGTTTCACTCATATCTTATAAGACAAGTGTTTAGCACAAATTAATTAAAAGATAAAGAATAGAGATATGACGATTTATTGATTTATCAATACGATAAAATAATACAAGGACTCAAGTTACTCCTAACTTGAAACACTCTATAATACAACTACTTATGATTTTCATACTTGAAGCTCCCAATAAGAACATTAGCTTAGAGCTCCCAACTCTCTTATAAATGATTGAATGTACTCAATGTTATTCAAATGAACTAAAAAAGATGTCTTTATATAGGTTTATAAAAACTTTCTATTAATCGAGTAATTTATTTTCTCTCCTTTTCTTTGTATATTTATTTTTTTCTTTAGAGCTCTCTTTTTGATCTTGTGTTTGTGATTTATTTGTAGAATTTGGGTATTTGTTTTTGTAGCCACTAGACATATTGGAAGGATGGAGAGGACAATGTTCTAAAAAATATTATAGTATACCATCACTTATGGCAACTTTAGAAGCTTGAAACAAGAGGTATAGTGATACGTATTTAGAAGCTGAACTGACATCCATAATATGTTATGACATTTGTGGGGATAACCAATCTAATTATGAATGTCAGGTATTGGGCTACATACGGGAGCATCCAATTTACATGAAGAACTAACCTTAAGATACCCTATATAGGAATCCTTGTAATCCATAGTACATCAGTTATTATGACTTTACACAGAACAATTATTTGTCTGGATTTCTATAACAACAATCATAAGAAGAGTATCATTGTCTTGAGATACCCCTATGAAATGTGTTTCTTCAACTGAGGTTACATCTCTATAAAACCAAAGAGCCAAGTGTTTTATCTTAATACTCCAAGCAACATTTGAGGGAACATGTGATTACAATAACATTATAGAGTAGTGAGGAGATAGAGGTTGAAGAAAAGTAGGAAGTTGTTGTTCAAGAAGAGAGCAAAGAGGAGAAAGACGAAGAAGAAGAGATGGACCTAAATAAAGATGCTATTAAAGAATTATTGACAGTCATCTAAGAATGAAGACTTTCTACTTAAAAAACTATCAAAATCAGTTGTAGATCCAAGAAGTTTTTTCATTCCTTATTATATTGATAATTTGTTACTAAAAAGGACATTAGTGGATTGACTTTATTTCGTTAATCTGAAACTATATATCCTTATTATATTGTATCATATAGCCTATTTACATGCTAATAAAACCTTATTCAGGAAAAAAGGTGCAAGAAAGCTGATGATTATAGATCTAGGTTGAAGATAAAGAAGCGTTGGTGGGGAGGCAACCTAACAATTAGGTGTTTTGTTTAGATTGAGTAGTTTATAGGATTTTTGTTATTAGTTTGTTTGTTTTCATATTTTTAGTCATATGGTTCTAATCTTGTTACTTGATATTTGATGAAGTTCTAAAGGATATAAATGTAACATCACCTCTTTGCATTATGGTGGAGAAGATGTCAATAACACTGAATAGATGTTAATGACATTGGACAAGACTGGAAATCTTTTATTTTCATGGGATTACTAGTGATGCTCATATTCTCATTTTATTTTTCATATCTTTCATTGTTCTTGCATTTTGTATACTTAGGGTAATGTATAACTTAAAGAGTGAGGGAGGGACTTAGCAGTTAAGCTTGTCAATTTTGTTATAATTAGCTTAAAAATAAATAACTTGGGTAGTTTTTTAAAGCATGTTAATTAATAAGATTCATTATGTGTCTGTTATGATTGTGATTTGATTTACTTAGGCAAATAGTTATGAGATTTGATATTTAAATTTATTTTTATTTAGTTCATTAATTTTGAGAATGAATACACGATTTGCATTATGATACTTTTTGTATAACTTGTTCATACATTAAGTTAAATGTAAGTTCTTTTTGAGAATTTTTATTACCCCAAATATAAAAAAGAAGAAAAAATAATAGTGTGCGAATAAATGAGTGTAAATAGTTTCACTTTGCTAGCTTTGTATCAATAAAAAGATCAAAGTTAAATAATGGTATTAGTAGCTATTTGGGATAGTGACCTAGTTGAGTAACCATGATTATTTATGACAAGGTGTTTACTCTTATGATAAAAGGCTAGGTGAATATTCAAACAAGCTTCTAATTTTGATTTTCTGGTTTTTCCTTTAGTTTTGATGTTACGTCTTCTATAATTGGAAACTAAACTTTTATTAATACTTGGATTAGATAAACCCTGTGATGGGCCATATAGTGATTTTATTTTAATTTAATTCATTATTTAGTTTTATTGAGATTCAATTATGTGTTCTGATTATTCTTGAATTAATATAACTAGCATATTGAGTTATGTATGATTTCATGCAATCAAGGTTGATATATCTTTTGTATGAATATATCCAGCATAACTAAAAGAAGTTGCATGCAAACTTATGGATACGTCAAAATAAATCTTCCAGATTACACTATAACAAACAGGTTCTTTCGCGATGAAAATAAATGTCGTTAAAAAAAGAGAAATCGTCGCAAATATTAATTTACGATGATTTCGTGTCGTCGCAAGAATTGTCGTTGAATTCTGATAACAAAACAACATCCGCGATATTTTGGGTAATTCGTTGCCAAAACTTGTTTGCGACAAAAATAATTCGTCGGTAAAAATTATTACCGACGATAAGGAGGAACGTCGTACAAGGTTTTGTGTGATGTTTATGTTTCATAGATAAAAGTTTTTTCCCACGAAATTGTATTCGTAGGTATTTATGTTTAATGACGATTTTATTTTGGTAGCAGAATCCTTTTAGCTACTAAGTTTTTATTGTAGGGAAATATTTTTAGAGACGTTTATATAAACGTAGGTAAAAACTTTTTGTGAAGAATTAGACTTTAGTTGGTAATAGGAATTTGTGACAATTGTGTTTTCGTAGCAAAAAAGTTTTAGTTACGAAAACATGATTGTAGCAAAACCTTATTACCGATGTTATTTATACGTAGTTAATTAATTTTTGTGACGAATTTATTTGATAGCTAATAGTATTTAGTGACAAAATTTAACTTTTAATTTAATAATTATTATAAATTATTAAAAATGATTTTATTTTAATTTATTTCAATTTTAAAGTCTTTTTATGACGAATTTTTCTGATAGCTAATATTATTTAGTAACAAATTTTAATTTTAATTTTAAAATTAATAATTATTATAATTGTTGAAAATGAATTTATTTTAATTTATTACAAATTTTAAGACTTTGTGAAATATTTAAATTATTTCTTTATAATTAATGTTAGTGACATATTTTGTAAATAAAAATATATTGAAATAAAAAACATATAAAATAGAATGCATCGTATATAAAACAATATTTACACATCATTTACCAACTAAGAGTCTGCATCTGAGTCACTACTATTAACATATGCAGAACCTAGCATTTGTTTAACCATTTTTTTAAGCTTGCTAACTTCTTTTAGTCCACGATTTAACTTGTCTTCTGTACATTGTAATTTTGTCTTCAATGCCAGGTTCTCCTTTTGAAATGCCATCACATATGCTGGTAGTGACGAAAAAGCACCAACAGGCTTAGGGTCATATCCAAGACTTTTGATATAACCCTACTGTTGAGGGAACAACTGTTACTGTATCAATTGATGCGTTCAAACGTGCAAGGACCTTTTTGGGGAATCTAGACATCAAGGACTCATTTACCTTTAACAACTCTCATGTTACTTGGAATCCAAAAAAATAATTATATCATTGTCAGTTAGCGAGTCAATCAATTGAACTCAACTTTAAAGTTTATTTATTGTTGTATCTGTAATAATTTTCCAAACAATATATCTACCACTTATGTCACATCCCACTACTATAGAATACATACCCGAACATCCAAAGGATATTCAAGTACATATCCTATGACAATGGTATGCTGGATCAAACCTAATCTCTACGTGCAGAATTCTGAGCTTATAACTCTTTCAGACTGGCTACTCTGATCACAATGTCTTTATTTGAATATGCATTTTATGAAATGCATCAAATAACAGAATATGCCATGAATAGCATTCACTTATGATGCCCTGTTGCATTTTTCTTCCTCCTTTATTCTGTTTGTCCGAAACTCACATACATTTTAACACCAAGTTCACTCTAATTTTCTAGATTACTTTACCACAAACACAATATCATTCCATACCCATTCACATACCAATTTGTTTTCATGAAATTATCAAACTCTAATCAATTGATTAAACCTCTTCAACTACATAATATC
>JAOTAY010000003.1:20719798-20736594 GCA_025629805.1 Erythroxylum baracoense | reverse complement strand
TCTCTTCTGTATAAGTCCCGTTACCCACTTCTGTTGATGGATTAGCAGTTATCTGGTTTTGTGATTCTGACATATGTTTTGATTATGACTTAACCATTATTGTGTTCTGATTCTGAAGGGTTTATACCCTCTTATGATGTTCAGTTTTGTTAATTATAAAGTCTGTTATGAAATACATTATGTCTGATTTATTATTTAATGCATGTATATGCTATTACATGATTCAATATGATAAGGTGTCAGTTTATCCATAGATTAGTTATTACTCACTAAGCTATATGCTTAGCACAGTGGATTTGCCTCGTGTAGGTTCTGAAAGAGGGATATAGAAACTGGGACAAGACAACCGCGATGGCCAAAGGAGTCTGATTTTTGTTTTGTTCACATGTATTTTGAGATTGTTTTTAGACTTGTATCTGATGTCTATAACTCATGAATTTTTATTTTGATGGGTTGTAATAACCTTAATTCAGGCTGCTTTTGAAAATTTTGACATGCAATGTATGTTTGCTGAGATTCTGGTAATGTATGTATAAAGTATTTTGTATGTTTCGAAATACTTCATGTTCAGTGTTATGTGGCACTCGCAATATCCTCCAAGGGGGTATTTGAGTGTCACATGGTCATTCTTGGGTGGAAACGATAAACTATCATTTATATATAGTTACCTTAAACACTATGATCATTTCTAATTCCCTGAGTTCATGCGTTCTCTTGGTTATTGCTTCTCTTTTTTACTCTGTTTTTATGGTTCTTTCATTGTCAGCAAGCTATTGTAGGCTTTGATGCCATGGAAATGCTAAGCGTGATGGAGGCAATAGGTGATTCGGATATTATTCTAACAATTTGTTTTAGCTAGTTTATTTTCAATTACTAATAAATTATTTATCTTTTGCATAAGATTGACGCTATTGATTTCTTTCATTACCTACTTTCAAAGGCAGGAATCCCTCTATGGAACCATATCCTCTCTCTCTATTTGAATCGTTATGTTGGATGGGAAGTGGGTAAAGGGAAAGGAACAAAAATATTAGTGGCAAGCAACAAATGGGATCAATTGTTGGTATAAAATCAATTCTACAAAAGCCATATGAAATGGAGAACAAAATTTTAAATTAACTTTGAAAATTAATATAAATTTTTATATACTTGTATTTTTTTGTTATTGCTTTTTTAGAAAGATAAGGATACTGAAGAATGGCCAAATGAGATGCAATTTTGGAAGGTAGCTAGAATGAAGGCAAATGAAACTTTGTTTACCTTAAATGGAGAAGAAATAATATACAAATTCAAATAAAATTATATTTTATTTTTGATAATATATAAAAATATAAATATTTAAATTTTTTACTAAATTTTTTATTTTTTATTTGAACATGCTGAATAAATTTCAAGAAGAGGGTGAGGTAAATCATAGGGCAATTCAATCAACGCCTTTACTATTGGTTGAGCATTTTGCTTGTGTTTTAGGAAGAAGGTCAAACTACCACATGGTATAGGTGTTATGGGGATGTCATCAAACTATCAAGAAAAAAGTAAGATTCTTGCAAAAAATGAGGCAGCAAGAAATTGTGAAGGTGAATTGGTTGATGAAGTTATGAGGCTTAATAAAACATCAAAAACCAAGAAGAGGATAGTCAAGCACAATATGTAACATTGGACAAGCAAATTATGAACTTGAAACAACTTCAAGGAATTTTTACACATTTAGCAAATACCGGAGTTATTCGTAGCGTGTTATAGTTAAGGTGAAGTTGGTTCAATAGATGAAGCAAAGAAGCTTAAAGATGATCTCTGTGGTGAGAGGAGAAGCTGAACTTTTGAAGTTGAACTTACCAGGCAATCGACTCCTCCCTTGCGGGCAAACAAGAAACCTAAATCTTTTTTGAGTTACGGGTAAACAAGAAACCTAAATCTTTGTTTTTAAAAAGGGAACATAATTCTTCTTTCTTGATCATGCTTGCTGCTTTTATTGAATTTCTTGAATGTAGTTGTTCTGCGAGGAGTAAAAGGTTTTCTTTGCTTAATTCAATTGCTAATTACTTGAATCCTTCTTCTTTTGCAATTAATGAAGACAATTGGTTTAAATTTTTTCTACAATGACTTATAGAAGTGATATTTTACAAGTTGTACAGTCGGATGTTACTCTTAAATTCGGTCTTCACTTCTTAGGCTAACATATCACTAGAAGTTTTCGAATAAGAGTTTCTTATGGGGTTTGCTTACAGGTTAGTTCACTGTCAAATTCGTTGTTACAACTTTGTTTAGGTTGAACATGCTCTTTTGCTTCGTTTAAAAATACTATTTTAATTTATGGAATCAGTTGATTTAAATCCATTTGCTTGGTCACCTATAAAGAGGGAAATCTTATATAGAACATATATGAAATACCAATGGAATTAAATCCCTTTCTATTTGAGTTAGAGAATTGATTCTAAACTAACATTGAATATTTGAACATATAAAGTTAACCACATTGAAAATTTGCAGTTGAAGAGATATAATTTCTGGGAAGCAATAAAGTTATAAAAAAGTAACACAATCCTACCACAACTTTCCTCCAAATAGTCTTATCAGCAACTAACAAGCTCATAATCATCAAGTTGATCTGCATATAAGAAATATTCTTCTATTCTTGATGATTAGAATATTTCTTCTATTTCTCTTTCAGATCCTTCTAAATTCCTAAACATTTGCTCTTCTGGAGTAACTTCATCTCCTTCTTCAATACTTGTATCAGTTCTGGCTAAGGGATAGTCATCATATGTGGCACCATTAACATCTTCAACCCCAATCTGTTCAGTTGGTTGTACTGTCCCATTTTCTAATGCATCTTTTATATCATAGACATCTCTAGTGGTCACATGCTTCACAACTAACCAATCTTCATGCAATGGATGTCTGACATAATAAATCTTTTTTGCATATGATGTAAAAAAGATTTATTATGTCAGACATCTGTAAAAACAAATGGTCCATTATGTACATTTTCACCTTTATGACTTAGGTGTGAAAAGTTAACTAGTGTGTATCCAAACTTGTCTACTTTTCATCCTCTATTTATGTCAATCTAGTCACACCTATACAAAACAATTTTATAACTGCCATGATAATTTAATTGGATGATATCGATCAACTGGCCATAATAAGCAATTTCCGCTATAATGGGATGAGTATCTCTTGTAGTTGAATAACTACTTGTCTCGGCCATCACCATCACTCCACTGTTTTGTGTTTTCACCTTTGTTTCATGTGATTTTGTGTGAAACCTGTATCCATTAATAATATAACCTGAGTAATTATTTCTCCGCTCTCTTTACAACCCTAAAAGTTATCTATTCACCTCCTCTTCTTTGTGTTCCTAAAATCTCCACCATTTTTCTCTCCTCAGAAAACCTACGCCACTTTCTTTTCTCTATTTGCAGTGGACTCAAGTAAGTAATTTGCTAGGGAATTGTAAAGGTTTTAGTCAGATTAATGTCATCAATATCCAATTTCAAGCATTTGGCTTAAATTAATTGACAATGGAAGGGGATAGCTTGCTATGCTTCACCAATTTATTTTTGATTAGTTCTTTCTATTTATGGCTGCACGTATCTTGAATCCTATTTGATATTTTTTTAAGTGTAATGTTCCTTCTATATTTTTTATCATTAGTTCTTCTACAGAGTTTTTAGTTTTGGTAAAGCTACTTATCTATTTTTTAATCTTAATTTGCATAATATGGCAAAGCGTAAATTTTTTCATAAGGTGCGCACCACACCTCCTACTGTTGTCTCTACAGAATCTAACCTTGGTCACTCAGAAATTCAACCATAGCCGCCAAGGCAACAGTCACTTGGATTTGAACAACAATAATTATCCCAATCCATGCTACAATAACCACCATAAAGCCAACCCTAAGAGGAGGTAGTAGAATCGCAAATGCATTCACAAGTTCAACAAAAACAAAAACAACAACATCATGGAGCCCCTCAAACTAGCCCAGCAGTTTTAGAACCAAGTGAGCAACCACATCCAAGTGGTTTGAAAACCAATATGTTTCTTTAACTTTTTTATTTATATTCTATTTATAATTTTAAACCTATTTTCTACATGATTAATTAGTCCGAAAAACTAGAGGATATACTCATGTGCTTGATGTTTGGGATATTGAAGAGGGATAAAAGATTGTTGTTAATTTCAACATTTTAAATAAACCAATAGGTTTCGAAGTTGGAAAGTTTAATCAATTCTTAGATAGCATGGTTAGAAAGTCATAGCTTATGCCCCTTCACTTCAAAAGCTGGAAAGTAATGCCATCTAGCTACAAGGAAGAAATGTGGAAAGTAGTAGAGGTTTTTATGTCATTTACATTTGTTCATTTGTTCATTGTTAGCTTGTAATTCTTGCAACATTTTTTGGTATAGGAGAAATTCCAAATTCAACCACTTACTGAAAATGTCAAGAAAGTTGTGATTAGTGATATGGTGATAAGTGGAAGCATTGGAAGTATGAGATGAAGAGAAATGCAAAGTTTGATGTGAACATATCTGTTGAAGCAAATTTAGCACAACTTACAGATGATCAAGTAGATAAGGAACAATACAAAGCACTTGTAAATCATTGGCTTTCAGACAAAGCACAGGTCTTTTTCCTATGTTTAACTTTATTTTATATTGTGGTTAAATTTATCCTTTCTATTTAAAACATAATTCAAACATTATGTATACTTTGCAATGTCAAACTAAGATAAATGTAGAAAATCGTTCAAAACTAAAGGATCCACATCGTGGGGGAACAAAATTATTGGCTCAGTGAATCCAAGAAAAGGTATTTATTATACCTTAAACTAATTTCCCAAAATTGGGTATTCTACATGTACCAAATTTGTACGTGTTCTGCATGTACCCAAAATTGTGCATACTACATGTACATGTTCTGCATATTGACTTTGCAATCTGCAATTTACCAAATTTTTATACAAATAGTAACCTTTCTCATATGAAACTTTTATCTAATAGATTATTACTTATATTTGAACTGACTTTATTCTAAACTTGTGTTTCTATTTGGTTAAATCTTACTAGGTTGACAAAATCGGTGTTATGCCTTCAAGAGCTAAACTCTATATTGATACCAAAAAAACAAAGGAAGGAAATTTTGGTATTCCATATGCAGTAGAAATGGTGGTATGAACTCTTTATGACTATAATTATTACCTAGAAAAAAATTATGAAGCTAACACATTTCACTTTTTTGTGCTTGCCTAGGAACATATAGAGGGTAGAATGAATGAAAGTGAAGGAGTAGAGTCTACACTAGGTCCTAAATCTTGGGACAATGAAGCATATGCTCAAGCCAAGGGGACAAATAAGAGAGGGCGTGTAAGTGGACTAGGAAAAGTTTATGTAACTACCAACAAAAAAGATGTCCAAATATGGGAACTTAAAGATCAGAATTCAATGTGGCTGCGAAAGTTGAACACATTTTTTGGAAAGCTTGAATATTATGAAAATTTATTTCAACAACATTTTTCAACTATGAGTGGTCATTTCAGCAAGTGCATATGTTGGTGACAAGCAAGAAGAGTATAATCTTAAGCTTTTGACTTATTTTAATACTATCTTAATTTTTTTCTTCTCCTATAAAGTCATTTCTTGTCTTAGACTTTTGATTTATGACTTGTGAGCTTATTGTGGATGTGTTGTATAACTTATGTATGCTCTTTTACTGGAATATGATTAAAAGTTGAGTTAGAATGTTCACATTGATTGCAGGCACAAAGTTAGGATAATTAATTATTTAGACTAAGCAACTCTAATACCTTTTCTTTCTTAATGTTAGCAAGTATTTGTATCATTTTTTATTTCATTCTTTCTTCTATGTTAGAAAGTGTAATCCTAATTAGTTGTAATTTTTCAATTACACAACATTGTGTTTCTTTTCCTTGATTAGCCAATCATTTGATTGACCATCTTCTTTTATTTGGATTCTCATACTTGCCTCTAAGATACGTATTTTTATATTTATGAGTAAATTTTAAATTTATTATTTACAAATGAGCAAAATGATAGGAATTCAAGTGTGGTTAAAGGCATGAAGCTAGAAGATGTGATGGCCTCAGTTTTTGTTATTTTTTTTCCTTCCAAAAAGCATGTGTTCTTTTACTTAGTTTTTATTCTTCTACCAACACCAAAACAAAATTTTTAAGCATTAAGTAATGGTTTATTTTTGAACATTATATTTGTGATATATGTAGTTTGGATCATATGATTCCTTTTATGTTAAAATTTGTAGCTATGCAAGACTAAATTAATTTGTCTATATTTTTAAAATTTCTATAATTTCAAATTTTATGATAAAATTTCTCATCAATATTGTTCCACTAAATAGTTATCTGTAAGTGACAATTATGATCAAAAGTTGTACCGTCGTAATATCATTTATACCAATTCATAAAATTGTGTTATAAAAGGTATCAAGTAATAAATAAGTTTGGCATCATTATACATAATTCACTAATTACCATCCAAAAAGACAGTGTCCTAATATGTGGTCTTTTCTCACTGTGTATTTTGCATTTGTATGAACCGTTGGAAGAAGTATATAGTGACAGTTAAGAAAATGTCACTCTTATTTTTTAAATAGCCCAACATGAATTAATGACTAATTAAAAAATATATGTTACTAGAGAATATTACTAATGTCTTACCTAAGCGTCCCTATAGCTATTACTTTTTATACCGACCAGTTTCAAAACCATCACTGTTCGCAATAGGGATGGTACATATGTGACGGATAACCAAACCGTCAGTATAAGATGTAGTGACAGAAAAGTTGGTTAAAGGGACAAATATTTATCGTTACTAAATGGCTTATTCCTTGTAGTGCTTCAAATAAAATTTTCATTACAAATTTTAAACCCTCTACATTTTGGGTAAACAGACTTTATTCAATCTCTATTATGATTAGTACCATTTTTAAGTTAAGAGATTATTCAATCTCGATTAAGATTATAACCATATTTAAGGTAAGAAACCCCTTCAATATTAATGGAAAGAAAGGGACAAGCTCCCAACTATGGGATGAGCTCCAATGAGAGGAATTTGGCAGAATTCTCCCTCCTGAAGAACAAATTGATACACAACAAATTTGCCCATCAAATTCTGATGACCGCTTTCCTTTAATGGTAGATCTTCTTCTTTAAGATTTTTAGTATCATTCATATTAGCTCTCTTTCGTTATCATCTATATCTCATTTTCTGTTACAAAGCTATTAGATGAATGTGTGATTGTATATACTATGTGTTGTGTAAAGCTTCCTTGAATCTTCAAAAGAACATACATGAAAATAGGGGTGGCGGCGATGTCTCGATGGTCTGTATAAGAGGAATTGGTTGTTTTGGAACAATCATCCATTGCAAAAACTATATCTGTTCATCGTGACGATGATGGAGTCATTCAATCGGGTATACATGTGTTTGAATTTAGGTTCCTTATACCGTTTGATTTAACTTTTTAAGTTTTTAGGACTTAATATTTCAAAATATTATGAAGAAATTAACGTGATTGTTCTATACTGTTTACTAGTTAGGTGAAAAGCACGGTACGTACGATTCATCTGATTTAATGATCTATATTGCATCTGGGAAATCATTCAGTCTATCTTCTGCTAGTTTAGTTAAAGTCAAGAAGTTGTTAGAAGAGGGTGTTAATAAACCCACTCTTGAGGGAAGATATTTGTCTGTTTCAATTAATGCCTTCGAAAGTGTAAGGAGCCTATTTGGGAATCCAGATATAAGAAACTCCTTTACCTTATTTACTAAGTCTCATGTCACTTAGAATCCAGAAAAATAATTATTTCTTTTCCTTTTCGATGGAATAGGTATGAAACTTTATTTATTGCTTTGTCTATAAAAATTGTTAAACTTCTAATTAAAATCTAGTATTTCTTACCATATATCATTTTTATTGTCTTTTCTGTAAGAGTCATATATCATTATATTACAAAATTCATGTTAAAACTATTTGAAAATTTTGTTACACCATATAAATTTGTCACATATTATAATTTAAAAGAGAAAAAAATAAAAAGTATAAATCTATGTAATATTAATTAATTTTGAGATTATAGTTCCATAAATTATTTAAATGATTTGACATTTTTGAGAGCTAAATTTATTTTTACACTTAGAATCATTGTCAATAATATTAAATTTGAATTTTCTTAATATGATGTTCACAAACTGATCAAGTCAAAGTTAGTGAATTCATAATTACAAATAAGAAAGTTATTTTGTTATTAAGCATTTGGTGACAATTTCCAAAAATCGTCACCAAAAGTCACCCATTCTGGATGATTTATGAAATCACCGCCAAAAGCTTACATTTGGGAGATTCATCACCAAAAGATAAGCAACTTATGGCAATTTCCAAAACATGTCACCAAAGGATTACCACTTGGCAACGATTTTTTTGAATCTTCGTAAAAAAAAACATAGCCAAAGGTCCTTTTGTTGTAGTAACATACCCCGCGTGTCAGCAAGATTTTTACTAGGAGTTATTGTTGAATTTTAAATTCTTTTGTAAATTAAAAAATATTTTAACTCAAAAGATGTAACTTTATAATCAGTTTCCTCATTCTAAATAAACTTTACAGTTAGTTAAGCTGGTGTATAGTATATGTTAGCCCTACTTATTGTAGGGATGTAAAATAATTGATTTCGTTAGGGAATAAAATTTGATTAACAATTAAGATACATGGTACTTTTATATTATCAATTAATATTTTATAATTTCTTCGCATTTAATAAACAATCATTTTATTAGTATGTCATAGATATATGCTCAATAATTGAGCTTATATATATTAGTCTGGATGGCATTCCTTCCGTTGTAACTTTTGATATTAGTTCGAGCCCAATAACACTAGAATCACAATTCAAGATAATTTTATATCACTAGTCAATTGATACTATAATATATAATTTTTTATATCATTAACTAAATTCATAAAATTCTTTGAAAACAAAGTCAAACTATCGAAAATATCTTTTAGGGTATTGCATATTAAAAGGTGTCTTATTATAATTATCGCTAATATGTTTTTATTCTAGTATTTTTGTTATTGATAAATTATTTTGATTATAACAGATATGAACTAATAGCAACATCTTAAGTGGATATAAAATTTACAACTAGTATGTGTTCAAGTACTCTATCCCTGGTTCAATGTTATTTACTTAAGCAAAGGGCTACATCATACTATTAAGTACTGGTAAAAGGGAAAGGTCTGTTAGCTCAAGGCTTTCTAAATTAATGATTTTGATGATAACAATCAATAAAATTTAGATTTAAAATTTAACTTTATTTGGATTTACACAAAAAGATAAAGATGTTAAAAGGATTATATCTTTTATTTAGCTATTTAAAATAAAAGGATAAATGTTTCTTATTTTGCAAGATTGTTTTAACAAACTTAGTTGATTATTTAGATACAGTCCCACTAAATCTGGAATGGATAAGCTCCTATCATTTTCGTATAAGAGAAGGATCCTGCTATTTACTCTATTCAATAGTTGGCTCTAAGATACAATCAAATATTTATTCAAACGTCTAGATTTTTAAAGATACTGCCAAAGATGATATCAAAGATACTTTTTAAAGGGATTCAAGGCAGATTCAGTTAGTTAAATAATTATGCAAAGGCTCGTTAAAGAGAATGCCTATTTAACGAAGAGCTACTACATGCACAAAGCATGCAAGATTTCCTGAAATTCATTAGTGGCATCAATATTCTTGAAAGTCATGTCCATAACAAATCCTCTGTGCCTTAGAAAAGGAAAATACTCTATTGAGAGAGATTGTTATTTTCGAAGTTCACATTGAGCAAATTCTATTTTTATTTGTTGAGAGCTTGTAGAGGCTAGCAAACTACTATTAATACGGAAGGTTGAAGAATCTTAAAAAATATGTACTTGCAAGCTTCGAGAGACTCACCAAATCACTACTTAGAGATTTATTAGTGAATACTCAATTTGGATACTTGGGTCTAGACATAGGCTTCGTTATAAGCTGAGCCAATATAAATTGGTTGTTTCGTTCTTTCTTTTCCTTAACTTTTAACTTTTAAATTTTAGTATTTTGGTTACTTTTATTTTGATTTACAGAAGGTTTCTTTTGTTTTAAAGCTTGATAGGCTACTTTCATTTTATTAGGTTCCTTTTGTTTTTTAAACTTTAGTAGGTTCCTATCATTTTAACAGGCTCCTATCATTTATACGAATTAAAAATAACTTGAAAAAATTTTCAAGTCACATATAATTCACCCCCCTCTTTTATGTGTTTACTTTATCATTTGGTATAAGAGACTTGGTTTCATGTTTATGGTGTTTTACAACATTTGATAGATTATGGCAAGCAACCTGAGAAGTCTTGAAGGTAGTTTATTATAAAGCCTCCTTATTTTAATGGAAAAACTGTTCATATTAAAAGGAAAGAATGACAATTTATCTTTAATTTATGGACATTAAAGTCTGGAAAGCTATCAAAATGGGAGATATAGTTCCTGCTACTGATAACATAGAATTATGGATTGATGCAAATAGAAGAAATGCATAATTGAATGCTAAAGCAAGACAACATCTAAATTATGCACTCTCTCTAGAAGAGTATGAAATGATTTCCTATCGTTCTACAACAAAAGAAATGTGGGAAAAACTTTAGGTTACCTTTGAAGGAACAAATGAGGTAAATAAACATAGGATATGTCTTTTAGTACATCAATATGAAACTATTTGTATAAAATAGGAGAAACCATAGATGAATTCTTTAAATGATTCAACAACATCATCACAACTTTGAAGAACTTAGGAAATATATATATCCCAATGATGAGCTCGTAACAAAAATCTTGAGGTCACTGCCAAAGGATTGGAGACCCAAAGTGGCTGCTTTAAAAACTGCAAAGGATTTAGACACTATCTCATTCAATTGGCTAAGAGAAAATTTGATGATTCACTAGACATAACTTAAATAAGATGAAGGAGGAGCCTCCTATATAAGAGGAATGGCTCTAAAAGCTGATGAATCAATTCCATCAAATGGTGATGAAAGCAACACTTAGTTGTAAATAGATGGAGATGGTGAATTCAATTTTAAGGTTAGAAAGTATGCACGCTTCTACAAAAAGAATCTGGAAAAGAAAAGAGAAGGAAATAAGAAAACTACAATCAACATGTTCTTTTTAAAAGGCAACAACAGTAGTAGAAATACACAAAATAATTAAATCATATGCTATCACTATAAAAAGCCTAGACGTACCAAATCAGAATATCCCCTTCTTCAAAAAAAAACAAAGAATAGCAAATCTAGAAAACAATCTACGATTGCAGCTTGGTCTGATGAAGATTTTGAAAACTTTAATAAAGAAGAATCTAAAAAAGTAAGCATTGTCTGCCTTATGGTTGATTCAGGTGAAGACAAGATATGCTTTAGAACAGTTAAAAGAGAAAATCAATGGATAGTTTATAGTGGTTGTTCAAGACATATGATAGGTGAAATATCACATTTCAACTATATTGAAAGCAAAGACGGAGGTAATGTTGACTTTGTTGACAAAAACATGACAAAGATCATAAGAATTGGTAAAATTGGCGCTTTTAATTATACTTTTATAGATAATGTTCTCTGTGTTGATGGTTTAAAACATAACTACTGAGTGAAAGTCAATTATGTGATAAGAGATATAGTCACTTTCTATGCATCTCATTGTGAAATAATTGATAATAATGATAACATTGTGTTTGATGCAATTATACCAAATGGATGTCAAAAGTATTTTTCTAAATGGATATATTAATGAGGAAGTCTTTGTTAAGCAACTTCTAGGTTTCGAGAACATAGACCATCCATATTATATGATGAAGTTGACAAAAGCATTGTATGGTCTTAAGCATGCTCCTCGAGTATGATATGGCAGGTTGAGTTTCTTGCCCGAGAATAACTTTGAAAGAGGAAAGATAGATAAAACTTTATTTATTAAGAGGAAGAAAAATGATTTACTTATTGTTAAAATATATGTTAATGACATAATATTTAGTGCTACTAATCCATCTTTTTATAAAGATTTCTCAACTTTAATGCATGGGGAGTTTGAAATGAGTATGATGGGATAGTTATGTTTCTTTCTTGGATTGCAAATTAAGCAAACAGAAAAAGGAATCTTCATTAGTCAAGACAAGTACATAAAGGAAGTTATCAAGAAATGTCATTTTGAAGATGCCAAACTGATGGGAACTTCAGTGTATGTTAGAACTAAACTTGATAAGGATGAAGCTGGCAAAGCTATTGATGAGACAAAATATAGAGGAATGATTGGTTAACTTATATATTTCGCAAGTTTAAGAGCTGATATTATGCTTAGCATGTGTCTTTGTGCACGATTTCAATCAAATCCTACCATTAAGTAGTCAAGAGGATCTTTCGTTATCTCCTTGGAACAATAGACTTTGGATTATAGTATCCAAAAAATGACTCGTTTGATTTAGTTGGTTATTGTGATGTAGATTATGTAGGTGATAAGGTTGATAGGAAAAGCAAGTGGCTACTGTCAATTTCTTGGAGGAAGTTTAGTTTCTTGGTCCTTTAAGAAACAAAATTACATAACACTCTATAATTGAAGCTAAATATATAGCAGCAGCTAGCTGTTTTGTACAAATCTTATGGATGAAACATCAGGTTCAAGATTTTTCTTTAAAATTTAATCATATTCCTATATTATGTGACAGTATAAGTGCAATTAACCTATCCAAAAATCATGTGCATCATTCTTGGACTAAGCATATAGAAGTTAAACATCATTTTCTTAAAGATCATGTCTTAGAAGGGACTATTGAACTATTGCATGTTAATACTGAAAATCAAGTAGTTGATACTTTCACTAAGCCACTTTCAGAAGACAAATTTTGTTCGTTAAGAAAATAACTGGGTATGTGCATATTATCTGATATTTAAATCTATTCGAAGATGTTATACTAGTCTAGTATGTAGATATTAGTAGGCTTCTTTTAATAAGAAGGTCCTTATCAGGTCAAACGGGTTACTTAGAAGGCTCCTATGGTTCAAACGGGGTACTTAGAAGGCCTTTATCAGTTAAAAAGGGAAAAGTAATTTTTATTCTGAAAATCGTGATCACTGAATGATGTTGTTTTAGTTTATGAAAACACACATATGTTGTTTTAAAAACTTTTTGTACATGACTGACAAAAGATACAAAAGAGATTATATCTCTAAGAACGTGTATGAACCTTCATCTTCACACAAAACCATCTCCTAGAAATCACCTCTTAGAAACCATTTCCTAAAAATCATTTGGTTTATCTCAAGAATGTTCCTTCTTCTTATCTTTAACACTCATTGTAGCTCACTTTCTTCTTATCTTAGCATCCTTTATTTTTTGATAATGGCACGAACAAAGTCCAAGGGCCAAAAGAAATCTTTGACATCTACTACTAGCTATGGTGAAACTCACCACCATGAATAAGAGTCTGAAACTCTTGTTTTTGAATCTTCTTCTCTGTCACCAATAATTGGATCGCTAAACACTTCTACTGAACCTATTTCTGTCACTTCTATCAAAAAGCCTCGAGTTTTGGAAGCATGCATTTAGGAAACTTTATACGAGAGAAAGAAAAAGATTTTGTCTTTGTTGTCTCTTCTTGAAGAATCAGGTTCTGATTCATCCACCGTATAGAATGAATCAACTATTAAGCAACAATATGTTTCTGACTCTAGTGAAGAAAGTTTTGATGAGTTAAACCCTAGCTTATTAGAAAAAGAAAAAGAAGCAGAAGAATAAAAAGAAAAAGAAGAAGATAAATCTTCAAGTGAAGAAGAATATACTTTTGTGAGAAAAGTTTCTAGTAATGGGGAGTTAATGAAGAAGGTACGATTTCATTCTTCTTTGGTTTCAAGATCTCCATCACCTTCTCCTTCACTGCCCACTCTCACTCTACCTACTATTAACCCTAATATCTCTGGATCTCCACCATCGACTACTTCTTGACTTGTTTCCACTGGTGAAAAATTGCCTAAAGAATGTTGGATCATCTTTGATGATGATTCAGAAGAAGAGCCTATTCGATTGCTAAGAAGACTAAGAACCAGAGGAAGTCTCCTAAAGCATGCTGAGAAAATGCCTAGAAAAGAAAAGAGCCCTGATGTTAAACTGAGGGAAGAAGAAACATCTCGGAAAAAAAAGAGAAGAAATAAGATAAGGAAAGACACCTATGATTAAAAAGCCTGTAGAGGATCCTACTATTCGGGATGAACCAATTTTTGAAGAAACTTTGTTTGAAGAAATTCCCAAGACCAAACGGTCAAAGAACAAGAAAGCCTTAGTATAGAAGAAAGGAGAGCCTTTAACATCGGTCAAGATTTTTTAGTCAATGAAAGCTGAAGTAAAATACAAATGGTGCTATAAGAAGAGAAAGGTGGCTACGTGAGTGTGAGATTCTTCTAATTGAGGAAAATTTGGGCAACTTGTTAGATATATAAAGCTCCTATATGTAGAAATGACTTTCCTTGTCAAAAATGGGATATTACTGATCTTGATCTAGGAGAAGTTGTTGATTTCATTTGCATGCACACGGAGAATACGCAAAAAGGGAGACGTTGATGTAGATAATTAGATCTAGTGCCATATGCCTTGCATCATTATTTTCCACTTCAATTTTTCCAAGGAGTAACTCAATGGAAAGATGCAGTCTTCTGGACACTTAAATGGTCTACAACTTGTTAAAGGCAATAAGATGAACCTCCTAGCCATGATTTTGAGATTTATTGTGGATAAAGGACGTCATAAGAACACTACAAGAGGGTTGCCTTATAGAATGTTACTGACCAAATTTTTCCTACTATGATGTATCTTTTGATGGTTTGGAATGGTCTACACCTGCCAAGTTTTATTCTTCCATTTCTTATCAATTTGGATATAAGTTAAAGAACAATGTTTGGGTTGAAAGGAAATCAGAAAGAATAGCAACTGTCTCAGGTCCTGCCCTACTACAACAGCCTCCCCCTCTAACACAACAGCCTCCTCCAAAAACTAACAATTTGGATATTCAATAACAACTGAGGGAGATTAGACTAAATTAGGATCAAATGCACAATTAGATTAAGGATATGCAAAATCTTCTTCGTGTTCTTATTAAATCTCTTAAAGAATACTTTCGTTAAGACAAATACATTTTTCTATTAATGGTTTTCTGACATTGATATGATTATTTTTTTTGTGCTTTCTGGTTTATAAATATTTATGATAGTTGTCTGTTACTAATGATGCTTTTGCATATTTTTTGATACTCTGAATGCTTTAAAGTGGTTTATTGACTTTCTGCCCTTCCTTTTGAAAATGAAAAAGGTGGTTAATACTGAGAGATATATTTTGATTTTAAAAAAAAAAATAGATGCCAATTAGATGCTTGACGTATTGGATTTTTAACTTCTTATTTACACTTAAGTTCTCTGCATCTAATTTTCAAACGATAGACTCCTACTATTTAGCACTAATAGAAGGCCCCTTCTCATCAAGATTATAGTAAGGTCTTATTTAAAATTTTTACCATTATGTAAATCTTTCACTGCTATTTACAGTTTTTCTGAAAATATATATTATTACTTGTCATGATCAAAAAGGGGAGATTGTTAGCTCAAGGCTTTCTAAATTAATGATTTTGATGATAACAATCAATAAAAATTAGTTACAAAAATTTAAATTTATATGGATTTATTCAAAAATATTACGATGTTAAAAAGATTTTATCTTTTAGTTATCTGTTTAAAATAAAAGGATAAACATTTCCTATTTTGTAGGAATTGTTTTAATAAATTTATTTGATTATTTATATACGGTCCTAAAAAATCTAGAATGGAGAAGCTCCCATCATTTTTGTATAAGCAAAGGATCATGCTATTTACTCTATTCAACAGTCGGTTCTAAGATACAGTCAAATATTTATTCAAACGTCTGGATTTTTGAAGATACTGCCAAAGATGATATTGAAGATATTTTTTAAAGGGATTCAAGGCAGATTCAGTTAGATAAATAATTAAGCAAAGGCTAGTTGAAGAGAATGCCTATTTAAAGAAGAGCTACTGCATTCACAAAGCACGCAAGATTTCCTGAAATTCTTCAGTAGCATCAATATTCTTGAAATTCATATCCATAGCAAATACTTTATGCTTTAGAAAGGGAAAATACTCTATTGAGAGAGACTATTACTTTTTTAAGTTTTTATTGAGCAAATTCTATTTTCATTTGTTGAGAGCTTGTAGAGGCTAGCTAAATACTACTAGTGTGGAAGGTTGAAGAACCTTGAAAAATATATACTCGTGAGCTTAGAGAGGCTCTTCAAATCACTACTTAGAGATTTATTAATAAAATATTTAAGTTGGATACTTGGGGACTAGACATAGGCTTCGTTATAAGTTGAACCAGTATAAATTAGCTGTGCTGTTCTTTCTCTTTTCTTAACTTTTAAATTTTCACATTTTAGTTACTGTTATTTTCATTTGCACAAGGCTCCTTTCATTTTAAAGCTTAACAGGCTCCTTTCATTTTAGTAGGCTCCTTATGTTTTTAAAACTTTAACATATTCCTATCGTTTTAACAGGTTCCTATTGCTTATACGAATTGAAAGTAACTTGCAAAAATTTTCAGGTCACACACAATTTGTAGCACCCCAACTCCGCCGGACCCGAACCCGATATCGACAGTGATACCCGAATTCGTGCCCCGCGAGGGTGGCGTGTCAC
>JAOTAY010000003.1:20695491-20712301 GCA_025629805.1 Erythroxylum baracoense | reverse complement strand
ATAATGTCCCTTGTCCTATGGTTTTCGGAGAGACAAAAATTATTGTCTCTGTCATCCGGGGATTGAAGACAAAAAGGTGGGGGACAACAACCAAACAAGTTCAGATGACAGGATTTGTTTGTTTTGTAATCTGTCCCCACTAACACGGACTGGAACCAAATGTTGCGTGAGGGTTACATGTCCACTTGTAGGAGTCTTCCTTGAAGTTGGCCGAATTATAGTATGGTAGAACGAAATTTAGTTCCCCAATAACATTACTCCGTAGATTTCCATTAATATATTATGTAAACGCACTTGAAGGCCTAGAGACCATGCATATTGCCACTAACATACAACTGGTGCTTTAAGATGTGATCTTTTTAATTTTAATAAAAATCCAAGTTATTTCAAAAGATTGTTTCAACGTATAAATAATTGATTAGAACTAAAAATATATTAATATACATAAATACTATTTATTTAAAATAAAAAGAATTGCGAATTTGCGAGAATATTTGTTCAATTGGGCCGTTTGCTGTAATATAAAAGCAGCTGCGAGAAACCTACTCCAAAATTCATCTCACACAACAAATCCCTGCAAGAAGGAACGGAGAGAGAATAATTTTAATGGCTTCCAACGCAGCAGCGCCCTTCTGGAGAGCAGCTGGGATGACATACATAACATACTCCAACATCTGCGCTAATCTTGTTAGGCAATGCCTCAAAGAGCCTTACAAGACCGAAGCTATCTCTCGCGAGAAGGTCCATTTCTCTGTCTCCAAGTGGGCTGATGGCAAGCCTCAGAAACCCAGTACGTTTTCTTCAGCCCTTTCGTTGTTTTACGTTTTCTGATATATGGGTATTCTAGTTTCTGGATTATGTGATCTTTTTTCCGCCTGATTCATCGGTTTATTATAACTGCTTGACTTTTGTATAGATTGTCCTTCACCCTTTTTTGGCGACACTTCTTTTGATTCGAGTATCGCCGTTTGTTGACTAATTTTTTCGCTTTTAGTTGTCATCGTCTTTTGTTCTGGATGAGGCAAATTAATCTCTTTGTATGTGCAAATTTGTTTTGGTCTTACTATTTTTCTCGTCCCTTTAGTGGTAATGGTAGGATTTGGGGAGTTAAGTGTAAAGAAATCCATGAAGCTCCTCTACAGAAAAATTGACATATGATAGTAGTTACTGGAGAGAAGATAGCAAAATAAGCCTTAGCGTTTCATTCTTGTTTAGTAATTTTGAGAGTTTGTGCATTGGTTGATATATATTTTAATTTAGGATGAGTGGAATATATATCAAAATAGTGAGTAGTACGAAGCGGAAGAGAAAACAAAAGTGTGTTAGGAAACATAAGGATATGAGGGATCTGACCTTTGAGAGTGGTAGATGACATTCTGATAATAAGATAGCAAGCAGTAATGGTCACATTTCCTTTGGCCTCCATTGCCCCTTCTTCCACGACCACCACAACCCACGGCTGCTTCGGCCTCCATTATCTCTTCCACTATTGTGAATAGCTAGAGTAGACTTTTCACCACTTTCTTGTGTTGGTCCCTTCAAAGATCGACCTACTTGTGAATATATCTCAGCAAGTGATAGGAGTTCAGTGCCATCGAGTATTTGGGCCCAAATTGGTTCATATTCTGGTCTTAAACTAGCCAAGTATCTCACGACAAACAACTTTTCTCTTTCCTTTAGAAGTTGGTCCTTATTTGTTGTTATCAGTTGGGTTGCTAAATGTTCTACACATAGATTCTTAACTTATAAAAAAATACTTGGCGTGTTTCTTCTCTCTCTCTCCTCACACTTGAACAATTCCATATATATAACGTTATTGGAATATAAAATTCTTACATACTCCCATAGCTCCTTTGTGGAGTTCACATTTTGACACATGTCAGCAATATTTGGCTCCATGACATTCCAAAGGCTTGTCGTAATTTGGTTGTCATGTTGTTCCCACTTCTTATATCCAGGTAACTTGATATCAGAAACTGGAACCATAAGATGCTCATACTTGCTTAGGCCCTTGACATATACAATGACTGCCTTCTCCCAAGAAATATAATTCGTTCCATTCAATTTCTAGTTTGTGATTTGTTGAACCATAATGGGTGGTTGTCCTTCAACACTTTCAGTTTTGAAGTTACTCATCATGCAACCGATATAGTAAGAAACATGTTAATGAGAATCAGGTGAAGAATAATAGTGCAAAAAATCAAACTTCAAATATTAAAAACTATGCAACAACGAAAGAGGGACTAAGACAAGTTCAAACCATCATGACATACAACTACGATAGAGCCAACAACTATGGTTAAACACAAAAGCCCAATTTTTAGCAATTAAAGGTAGAAACCATGTCACCAACTATGGTTAAACACACAAACTCAGTTTTCAAAAATTAAAGGCAGAAACTCAGCTCACCAACATGTTCCTTGAGTTGGTGCAACTCAGTTCATGGCAACAGGGTCAACAGAATGTCAATGGAAGGTGTGCATGAGCCAGTTGACCAGCGGTTGTCGACATTGTGTGGGAGGGCTGGAAGCAATCGTCGACGGGGCCTCCTCTTCCTTTGACTTAGTCGCCGATGGCTTCTTGAGGTGTTTATGGAGTTAGATTGTTAATGTTAGTCTTTTTCTTATTTTGAGAAAGGTTTGGGTGTGGGTTATCAGTTGTGAGAGAATGAAGGAAAAATTGGAGGCAGGTTTACAGAGCTTGCTTTGATACCATGATGTGAATGAGGAATTGAGAAGACGGATTGTGAGAGCTTGTAGAAATCAACAGCACCTACTCCTTTTACATACTAGATTATCTTATTCATATAAGGTAAATTTCAATTATAATTTTTAAAAATTCTCTCAATTAAATCACAATCATAATCCCCAAAAATTTGCCTGATCAATTCATAAGCTCTCAAACAGTTATTATCCTTCCTATCTAATAAGGAAATCGACAATAACAATAACAACCACACCCAGTGAGAGTCCTACTGATATATATATATATATATATATAGTATTATTATTTTGCATTACATGTCGGTCTATCAGAAACAACCTCTCTACTAGGTAATAATAAGGTTGTATACTACTGGATATAGAACATGGTAAAGATTAAAAAAAAGATAAAATAAGTAAATACATATACAAACCAGAAAAAAGACAAAGCTTAGAGGGATTACAAGGTTTAGAATGAGTGAGTTGCAAATGCTGACGGACTAGCAAATCTAACTAGGATATATAAAGAATAGGGCTAGAGCTCGTGCAAGGAGTGCTTAGCATTTCAAAGAGAAAGAAAATAGCATTTTGGTGAAAGGGATCTATCTTCCTCCAATGCTTTCTTTTCCTCGAAGCTAGACAAAGGTTGAAAAAATGAAGTGAAAAAGCCTCCTTTGTAGGACCATTTCTTTATCTTGACAGATTGATGAAAATAAATAAATACATAAACAATCCATAAAAATAACAAATATAAGAATAAATCAAATTATCCATTACTAAAAAGTAATTAGACTAAGTAAGAAATTGCTTAGGCTAAATAATTAGGAGCGAAGTACTATGTAATCAAAAAAATTAAGGCTATCTATAACATGAAAGAATCGTAGAAAAATGATTAAAAGACCTAAGCGAATGAAAAAGACTTCTCTATGTGAGATCCTTTATTTGTATTTTAGTATGTTAAAGTTTTCGATTGCAGGCCATATTCTCGGTAAGTTGTAGCAAAGCTATATCATTTTTGATCACTTCCCCTCAATTCTTCTTAGGCATTCCTTTTTTTTCTCTTATAATCTCTAAGTACTATTTTTTCCCATCTTCTCATTGGAGCGTTAGGGTTTCTCCTTTTTAAATGTCCGAATCACCTAAGCCTCATCTCATAGTTTTTCATTAATACTGGCCAACTTTAATTTGTTTCTTACCAATACATTCTTGACCTTATCTCTTCTAGTAAGGTTGCACTTCTTTTAACGGAACATCTTCATTTCTGCCACTATTAGCTTATGACTATGCACTTATTTGATGGGCCATCATTCTGCACTATATAGCATGGTCGACCTAATCGCTAATAAGAAAACCTAATGAGGTAAATATATCCGACTAAATTTTTTTGCATCATTTTGTCTATTTCAAGAGCTAATTTAATAAGGTGAATTTTGATTTGAAAATTATTTTTGGGATTTTGTTAGTCTCTACATCTTGGCAACCTTAGGCCCTTTTCATATTTTTCTTTAAGCAATTTAGTGACCTCATTCATTTAATTAGTCTCAGCATTGGTGGCCTTAGTTGGGTGTCATTCATAGCTTTGTATATTTTTATCTATTAAATTTATGACTATGTTTGAGGAAAACTTTGGTCATCATGCTCGTGCAAATTGATCTTCCCATACAGATTTTCAGTGTCAGGTTTGTGGAATTGATAAAATTATCTTAACTAGCCAATGTGCATTTTAACATGCTTGTTTTAGGGAAAATCTTTCTTTTTTTTTCCATGATTGTTGTTGCAACATTAAATCTATATTTCCTTTTCCATGCTACTAGTTGCAATAATCAATATTCCTTTTCAAGAACCAATTATTGTACTTGTAAAGGTGTTTTGATCTATAATTTGATTTTTAGTCTTATAGGCTAGGAAAGTATGGTGTTTTTTTGGGAAAAGTTAAATATTATTGATTAAAATCACTAGGAATGTCTACAGAGAAGCAAATTTTGTGCCGACCATTTAGCAAACCTAGCCAGGGAGCATGAGGGTTATGATTTTCGGCTACAGGATCCTCCGAGGTCTTTAGTTTCTTTCTTACTTCAAGATTTGACTGTACACCACAAACTTGCCTCAAGCGGGTCATGTAATGGTTGGTTTTGACCCCCTTTTCACCAAAAAAAAAAAAAAAACACTAGGAGTTGATTACAAGGTAAAGCACAAGGCAAACTATGAGCTATCTAGTAGAATTACACAAAAGGAAAGATAGCAATTTGGAATTGACTATATATAAAATAGGCTTAGAGTTAGGATGAGACTAAATGAAGGGCCTAAGCTTAGTACATATATGAGAAGATCTGAATCTTCTGCTAGTTGAGAAATACAACCAACTGAGGTGCAACACCTCCAAACCACACATAGAGCAACTTTTTAGCTTTTCCGTCTATTATTCATGCTATTGTAAATGCCAAACTTGAGTTTAAGGCTAGTAGGGACTATAGTAAAAATAGGTAGGTCTTGTTGCTCACTCTTGAAGAGCCTACCTGTCCTTTCCTTCCAAATTGCATAGATAGTGCAATTGTATACCAACTTGAATGTTGTAAGATCAGTAGGACATTTGGAATGGAGTTTAGTTGGGGCTATCTTTGAACTCAATAACTTTGACATAGCTCTCAAAGTAAGTTCCAAACTAGAGAAATGGACTTGTAATCAAAGAATAGTTTGTGAATGGATTCATGGTAGTTACTTCAAAGAACGCATTGAGAGCTATTGAATTTGTAGAAGTATAGTCTTTCTTTCTTGCTGGGTCTACCTTTAATGGCTAGCCAACACCCAAAAGTAGTGTCAAGGATGATTTTAGGGAACCATACAAGCTTGTACCAAGGAACTCTGGATCTACTTTCTTCAAAAATGTCTGCGTAAGATCCATCAATGGAGATGACAGGGTTGTGCCTTGGCCAGAGGATTTTATCTTCTTTTTTTTTGGATTTGATGGTTTGTTGGGAGATTAAAAATGATTTTAGTGCAACTTCAATTGGTATAGATTGGCCTTTTATTCCCATGAATGATAAGATGTACCTTGGAGTTTCCAGGGATGTTATTCATCAGATGTTTGTGGAGGAGCCCTAAAGTCTATCATACCAAAGCCAAGTTCCTTTCTTATTTTCAACTAGACTCTTGATATGGAAGCTAATACGGGCCACAAGTTTCAACATTTGCTGGAGTCATTAGAAGGTGTTGGATTTGGGAATGAACTCTAAAAGCCTAATTATTTTTAGGAATTCTATGTGGATCCACATCACCTATAGGGACTCATGGTCCACAAGTAGCTTCCAAATTATTTTTAATCGGAGGATCTTGTTTATAGTTCAGATAGATTTAATTCTCAGACCACCAATGCATTTTGGTCGACAAACATATATCAATTTTCCCTTTGCGCCTGAGGAAACAATCTTCTTGCTTGACCATAGAAAGCTTTTTAGGATCCTTTCTTTTGCTTTAGTGATATTGATAGGTAGGAAGAGATGGGAACACTAATAAACTTATAAGCTATTGATGACTAAAAGAACAAGCTAAGTCTTCTTGCAAAGCTTAGAAACATGTTGTGCCAAGATCCCATTCTCTTGTATATTACATCAAAGAGTGGTTGGCATTCTTTAAAGCTTAGCCTTGAGGTGGTTATGTGCTTGGTAATTTGGAAGGGATCTGAATTTGTTTGAACCTAGAGGATCTAAGAATCTCGTGGGCAAAGTGATAAAGCTAAGCATATACAAATAAGTTACATTTGCTTATGTTGACATTAAGGCTTGATAGTTTTCTCAATGTTTGGAGGGAGCTTGACAAATTCCTTATTGGCCTGTGAAATAGAAGCAGATTTTCTTCAAAAGTGAGATTGAAAAATTTGAGCTTCTTGCATTTGAAATAGTACTAGAATTGCTTTTCTTTCTAAATATTGATAGCAATTAGTCTAAGGAACACTTATATACAGAGTAAGAATAGATGAGAGAATAATGGGTCGCTTTGTCTAAGGCCTTCGGCACCATTGAATATCTGAGTTGTTGTGTACCATGTGTTGAATCGCTCAAGAAATCCAAAAACTAACAACATATCAAATAGGAATTCCCGCTCGACTTCTATTTTGAAGGAGCAACTTTAATGGTGGCATTTTTGTTGTGGCTTTTAAAGAGCTCACAAGCAATTTAGAATGTTGTCACCAATATATTTACTTTTGAAGAATGCCCCCGATGTGGGCTAATGAGGGAATTGAGCACTTCGAGTTTAGATGCCAACAATGTTGAGATGATTTTTTTAGGACATTCCAACAAGAGATAGGTCTATAATCCTTTAATGAAGGTGGATCTTAGGTACCAAATAGAAAAAGGTTTTTTTGATTTTCTTAAGGAGTTTATTTGAGTGAAGGAATTCTAGGATAGCTTTGACATTGAATTGCCAATTACGTTTTTAAGATGGTAGAAGAAGGCATTAAGACCATCTGGTCTAGGGGCTTTGTTATCTTCTACGCTGAATGTAGATTGCTCAAGATCAACTTTAGTAAAGAGTTTGGTTAGAAGGTCAACTTGGTCAGTATAGATGGAGTGACTAATAAAGGCAAAGAAGGTTTTGGGAGGAGAAGCTTTACTTGAGGAGCAGCCTAAGAAGGCTTTGAAGAAATTGAATGCCGTAGACTTCAGATTGTCTTGGAATTTAATGATTCCACCATTTTTGTCTGAAAGTGAGCTGATGCTATTGAGATTACTTATGCTCGTAATGTATAAGTGGAAGAAGCTAGTGCTTTCGTCACTCTCTGATAACCATTGAACTCTAGATCTCTGTTTTAATAGGGAATTGTGATCGTTGAGAGCATTAAATGTATCTTTACAATGCTAGCTTCTCTTATTGTAAAAGGGATTTATCACCTGGGAACAGAGTGATATCAGATTGTATCTCCTGCAGCTTTCTTTTAGAGTCCTTGATTGTTTTTAGTGTCATTATCTACTTTGGAGTTCAAAAGCTTGAGTTCACTATTGCTTTAAGCCTTGACACACAAACATAAGATTTGGATCCTTACATGTTTGAATTCATATCCTTGGTGATGGATGTGATAACCTTTGGGTGAGATGCTAGATGGTTGTTGAACTTCAAAGGGATTTTCTTAGCACCTGCCTTAGAGTTAAGAACCTCTATTGGGTAGTGGTTATAGCAAAGAGGGTTATGGAAGTGAGTCTTCTTGAATTGAATATGCTTAACTTGGGGGAATTTACCAAAACCCTGTCAAGCTTTTTCCTTAGAAGCAAGCTGTCTTTCTGTTTATTACTTTGTAATGCATGCCATCGTTTAAGGTCACCATGACCAGTTTACACCAAACAATCTCTGAAATCGTCAGCAATGTGCTTAGTTAAGCAGTGGCCACCAACTTCATGAGTCACAGGGTATTGTTGAAGTCCCCTAGTACTGACCATGGTTCAATAATGGAAGTTGCAAGGTCAATAAGCTTATCCCAAAGAGATTTTCTTTGTAATGCCAGGTTATAGGCATAGAAAAAGGTGACTGAGGCTTTGGTGTTGGACTTGATAAATGCTATATTTAGGTGAATGAGCTGATCACAGATCACCCTAGATTCTAGTTTGACTTATCTGTGGTCAAAGACTACAATGACTCTGGCATTGAAGTGGGATTAGTGACTGAAAAGTGTTAGCCAATTCTTGTGCAGAAAATAAGGGCCACCAATGAAATGCTTGGCTTTTATTTTGGTCTCGAGGAGGCCAATCTTAAGAGGTTTCCTGCTGATGATAAGTCATACAAAATTTGTTGTTTGTTGTGACAATTAAGTCCTAGATTCCAGGCAATGATAGACATTATTGGGGGGAGTGGGTGTGGTTACCAATAGCCTTTTTCTTGGCTTTCCTAGTTGGTTGCTTCTTGATTTTTGGGTTGAGGAAGGCTTCTGGGATTTTCCAGGTGCTAAACTTGAGCCGGAGGGAGCATTAAGTTGGTCTAATGACAGGGCTTTCGTATTCAGACCAGAAGTTGCTGGAGATTTGATCATTGAAGATGGTCGCTGAATTCAGATTAGAAGTTGCTAGGGACTTGGCTTCCGTATGCAAACCATCTGGTTTTAAGGATGAGGAAGGGGGATCCCTTGATAAAAAAGGGTCTCCTTTCCTGGGGAAGCAAAGGGAGCCTCAACTATTTTTTGTTTGGGTAAATCAGGTGCTGTTGGAGATAGATTTAAAGCTATTGAGGGGGACTCAGGAACAGGGCGCTGGTCGGGTCCTACGTTCTCAAGAACCAGAACATCTGACATTAGTAACTGGCCAAGGCCACTGGAAGTTTGTATGAATACGGGTTCAGTGTGTGAGGTTTTTGTAGAATGGATCTCAGATAGTTCCAATCGAGTAGTTGATGTAAATATCTCCATTTTGGCTTCCAGGTCTTGTTATGGAGGGACGGGGGTAGTTTCCAGGGATAAAATAGGGATATTTCATACACCATCAACACCTCCTCCGCCATCTAATCTCTCAACTTGCAGGGTATCTGGTAGGGTTTCGTTTAGGTCAATCTCCACATAAACCTTGGGATAATCACTTCTTCTCAACCCAACAGTATGTTCATGAAGACACAGGTTTTCCAATAGAGCTAGCCAGATAACTAAGGCCTGTTGTTGACCAATAATTTAGAGGGATATTATGGAAATTACCCTAAATATTTTTCGTTTGAGGACATGCTTGGCTTCCAACTTAGTGGAAGTATGGGTTTGCCGTAAAGTGCCAGGGCCTTGTTCTAGGACTTTCATTATGTTGGAGGCATTTATGAATCTGAATAGGAAGTAATCTTCCTCAGTGATTAAAATCTGTTCTAATCACATTTTGCCCCATTTTACCTCAGCCTAGAGTTTCATTTGAGGGCTGATGGTTTCTTGTCCATGAAATAGTCTACAGGAGTAGACTTCTAATGACCTGCAATTGCTTGAAGCGCTTCAGTGGGTGGAGAAACTACTGAGGATCTGGGCCCCAAATCTTGTGGGATATACTTGAGTTTTTCCTTAGGTGCATGATCACCAACTAATTGGTACCAGGTTTTGACAAGTAAGTCACGTGTAGGTGAGGAAGGAAGTGGAGTTTGAATGAAGGGATTGTCAGAAGTTGAAGCGATAAAGGTTGGGGGATTGGGGGAACCAAAGGCAAATGTTTAAGAGGAGGAATCACTCCTGGATTTAGAGTTATGCATGAATCTTTGACTCATCTTTGTCTCCTAGAGAAAAGATTGCTTGGATCATGATATAGTCTCCCTTAGAAAGTATAATGTTTTGTCGATTTGTGTTTGAAACAAATTCAAGAATATCGGACAGTAATAATCTATTGGTGATTCTTTTTCTGATCAATTCTTATTTTTGTAGCGACTGTGTTTTGGTTGTTAAAGCATATAATTCAGGATTGATACTTCAGCCATACAGTGTGTATTGAAAACCTTGAAATTTGGATTCAAAAGTATTTTTGGACTTCAATTCCAAATAGGCCATTGTTTATTAACAATACAGCATTAAAAGTTTGATGATGACCTTGCAAATTTTCAATCTTCTGTTCAGTACGTTTCTTAATTCATTTCTCAACTTTTTCTGTTTCATTCTAATGAAGTTATAAAAGATAATGTTGCAAGTCAGCAACAACAAACAGCCGAGTCGGACAACGGGGAGTTTATTCGGATACTCCCTTTTGACTCACTCATGGGAAAAAAGAGGAAGATAGAAAAGTAGATAAGTTAATTTTTGAATTTGAATTTGAATTAGTCGCTGCTATTTCTATTTTTTAAGTTAAATTTTATATCCTTTTATCATAAGTTGTTAGGAAGTGTTAGCGCTATCAAGTGGAATCTATTTAAGCTTTTCAAAGCTGGAAATAAAGTAAGCCAAATTTTATTTATATAATTCCTTTTTTTAAGGAATAGCAAGGTTGTCTCTAATGAGCCCTTGCTTCCTAACCTACCAAAGTAGGTCAAAAAGGAAGAAATTGGAAATAGCCCATCTGATATTATTTTGCAGCATCCTATAACCAGAAATCTAGGGCCTATAATAGATAACTGATTCGAGTCCTTTTCTGTCAACTTCAAACAATATGTTCACAGTTACAAGTCCACCTTGTTAGCTGAATTTCTCATGAAAGTTGCTTGGCATTGCTTTAATGAATTTTTTTTTCCTAGCACAATAGAAAAAGTTAAAAGTAGAAAGAGTCGTGCCATTACAATTGATAGAAAGACCAGAGATTTTGTTATCCTTGTTTTAATTATAAACTTTTTTTTTAGTCATCATTTCTTGTTCATGGTAGATATTCTTATTCAATTACTGTCTATTTCTTAACAGCAATCCGTTCAGATACACCAGATGCATGAGTTGGGTGGAGTCGTTTCCAGGTGATGACATGAATGGTAGACTTACTGGATGTTCTTTTGTTTGAACCTGTTATTTCTGGAGACGGAATTTGATTTGCTTGTGGTCAACTTGCAATAATGTAATTGGTATCAACCTACTGTTGGACTACACTAAAACTTGTGTAGAATATTGTGTGAATATTCTGAGCATTTCAAGGCCTTCATAACCAAATTGTTTCAAGCCTTGTTGCGAGTATGAGGATTCCATTGGAACAAGTGAACTTTGAAGTCTTTTCCATACGAGTGGGGAAGGTGAAACTATTATGTAGTCCTTGTATTTTTCCCTTCTCCATTTACCAGTTTGAGGACTATTTTAATTATCTTTACTCGCACAAATTTGTTCGAAAATGACATTATGATATCCTCCTTGCGACAATCTTCGGCAGCCACTAGTCTTAATTGTTGACAGAAATTTAACATATGTTTTTGCTAAGTTTTCGTTGTTTCAATATGAGTTGGAAAGTGTTTCAGCATGGTTTTCTTCTTTTTGGAAATTAAATGAATTTATTTACAAAAATTATTACGTCCTAAGCTGATGAACAAAAGCTCAGCCCTTCTGTTTTACAATAGCATCCGGATATGTAGGGGCTGTTCTGTTTTACAATAGCATCCGGATGTGTAGGGTAGGTCTCGTCCTCATCTGGGCAATGTTTGATCAGTTTTCTTCCCGATGGCTCGTCTCCAGTCTCCGGTCTCACACGATTGTCGTTTGTGGATGTTCCTGAGTCCAGGTTTGGTTGGTTGGTGTTGGATCGATCCACTCGCCTTCCGATATTCTATGTTCACCTTGTCAATGATTGGCCTTAGTTCTTGGAATGGCCCCCTGCCTTCCGTAGTGTTCCCAATTGGCTTCTGGATGGGTAATACTCAAGACTCCGTCGTATTCGGTCAACGTTATGATGTTTTGTTTGTTGTTGGATTGTACTAAATTGAGCAATTTCCCCCTCTCGGTATTGGATAGCCTGTATGGTTGTTTGGGTGTTGTGTCTGACCCTTCTGGCTCAGCTGTCGGTGCGTGACTGGAATTCAAGCTCAAGAGGTTTTTCTTTGTATATTTTTGTTCTTATTCCTTCTGCTACTTTCTATGTAATTTTGGATTCCAATTTTGCTGTTCTCTATAAAATGAATCCTTGCAAACCTGTGGAGTGTGTCTGTAAGTAGAGACCCTGTTGTTGAGCTGCTTTCTTGATGAATATTCCCTGGAGTAATTAATTCTCTCAATTTGATGCGAATGCTTCTGTTTAGAGCCTGTGTATCCTGTCTGGTGTTGAGGAATTGTCTTCGGTTCCTTTCCTTCCATAGTTCATATATCACCCCACTCTGGCAGATTTTAAAGATCTATCCCCTATTTTTTGGAATTTTAACCTTAAGGCTCAGTCAATCTTGTCTTCCATTGATTGAGGCATGTGAATTACATCTAGGCATAGTGCTCCTCATCCTGGATGAGTAGGGACATGTGGATAACATGTGATCCCCAGTCTCGTGTTTTACATAGGCTGCAAAGTGAAGCAGCAGTCCATGTGGTCTTGTTTAGAGCTAAAAAGTCCGTTCTTTATTTCCATCCACGTAATAAAGGAGAATTTTGTTATTTGGCTTCTAAACCGTATCAATTTATACCATTTCATTTCGCAAATTATAGGGCCAAATAGGGAGGAATTAAGATATTCGGTTTCTAAACCATTTCATTTCCCGCGTTATGGGGGCAAACAGGGAGGCTTTTGAGGATATTGTGAATTGATTTGTTACACCCCTAGGCCAGATCACATTTTTTCTATTTTGGAGGAGATGGGGGAGTAGTTGGGGAAGAGTGGAGTGAGTGGCATCATACCCCTAAGCAAGGTGCTCCCTTGATTGCCATTTATCACTAGCATTGAGTGGGAGTGTGTTGTGGAGACTGGAATGGAGGATGTATCTATAGGGGTCCAGCCTATAACCAATTGTCATACAAAAAGCTCATCATTTTATCATTTCCTACTATGAGTTTTATCTCCTTACCTATTATCTCCCTAAAAATCAAAAGGAATTTTGTAGCATTAGAGGTGCTGCCATTGACTTCTAGCGACCAAAAGCTGGACTCTCTAATATAGTATTGCATCCATTTCATAGTAAGTGTAAAAGGATAGAACTTAGTAGTTTATGTTTTGCAGATGAAATGTTTCTTTTTTCTAATTGCCATGTTGATAAATCATTTAAAATAAAAGAAAATAAACTAAGGACAAGTCAACAAAATAAAATAAACCAAGATGGATAAAACAATAGTACATGGAATTTGAATTACTTTAGGACTTCCCATGTAATCATAATTTTACTAATCAATTTAATCTAAAGTTCATTAGATCGTGAAAGTTCCTCAATTTTGCTAATACTTTTCTTAAGACTATTAAAGCATAATTGTAGGTTAATTAATTGAAATCTCTTTCCAAATAAAACTCTTAGAATTGTATTAGTCAATTTATAAACTCCATTATTAGGTTTGACCTTAATATGAAATATTTATATTAATCTATCTTTAGGTTTCCATGCAATTTCATTTAATTATGCTAGATTTATTAATATAATGAATTTCTCAATCTCCATTGCATGAAATCATAAATGGATCAACATATCAGTAATATTAATTCAAGAATAATGAAGAACCATAATTAAATCTCAATAAAATAAATAATAACTCAAATTAAATTGAAATAACTATAAAAGTACATTCTAAGGTTCACCTCATCCAGATACCAAAAGGAATTTCTCTTCCTCGTAGAAAATGAAACATTAAAACTAAAGAAAAAGCTAAAAATCAAAGGTGACAAGATTTAAATCCCTCAAATCTTTAAAAAGTTTACTCTAGATTGATGAAAATGCACTCCAAAGGGATTTTTTGGTTTGTATTTTTCCTCATGGTGTGTGCCAGTTTAAGGTTTTTCTTTATGCTTCTAGAGCCTCCTCCGTCTGTTGCTCAATATTAACTTTTAAAATTTGAAATTTTAATTATAAAAAGATGAATGGATGTTTTGATGGCAATATTTCTTAAATATATGTGCAACCCTTTTTAGCGCTAACATATGCACAAACACAGGCTTGTATCTTCAACAGGGCCTTCTTGCTATTTAACAAGGCATGTTCCTAGTGGCCATGTACATTGTCATGCTTCCATAACAACTCAAATTGCTCCAAACTTGTCTGAATTCATTCCCAAGTATTTAAATTAGACTTGAAACAAAATATGAACAACTTAAGTTCCAAAATCAATAAAAAATACATAGATAAATAAAAAAAATGCATTAAATATGTGGCTAAAAATATGACTAAATCACTACTTGTCAACTTTCCCACACTTAAAGCATTTACCTTTCCTTGAGCAAATAATAATTTAAATATATCGACTATTCTCAATATTAACCCCCTCCTCTATCTCATCTTGTCTATTCATTCTTTAAATGTCACGCCTCAAGAGTTTTAAGCAAAATACAACTATAATCAAATAATCACATAATAGATTTTCACAAGCAAATACCATAAATGATATTTATAACTTTTTGAAATCAAGTGCCATAGGATTGATTACCTTCACATAAAAGATTCACTCTATTCACTCTTAAGTGTTTAGGGTGAACATAAATGAAAAATTTAATTCAATACATAAAAGGAGTCTTAACCATAAACTTGTTAATATATTACATCTCCACTTTAATAAAATAAACTAGAGGCAAAAATCAAGAGGTCTTTAAGTCAAGGTGTAATGAGGTCTTAGTCAGGTATGGAAAAGATAGATTTTGGGTTAATCAATATGAAGGAAATTGGATAAGAAAGATTATACAAAAATTTGAACTGATGTAGCTTAAGTCACTAATTAGAATGTAAATAAGGTGTAAAAATCTTGAATAACACAATTATCTTATCTTTCTCTTTCTCATAACTATAACAAATTAAAAAAATCTTTTTTTTTTTGACTAAGATCATTTCAAAAATATTTCTAAATTTATTTCTTACGAGTTTACGAGGAGAATATATGAATCATCGGTAGCAAACAAATGAGAAGATATAACCTTAAATACATAAGCTCGCACCATTTCTCATTCTTGATACTTCTTTGTCAAATCAAATCTTATATATTCAAGTAACTACAATCCTTCATAGAGCAAATATAAATATTAAGCTACTAACAAAAATGGTTATCGACTTGTAATAGGGTTAACAGGTTAACATTGTTTAAAGAAAAGGCTAAGGTTTAAAACCTCACAATTTACGCTTATGTGTGAAAAATCCTAAGCACTTTCTTTAAAATTGATAAGCAAAACGTCTATTTATAATGGGGCAAGTAAAAATCCATCTAATTATGCTTTCATCCTTTCATATTCTAGCTTAATTCAATGATTAACACAATTAAAAATGCTTTAAGATAAGAATTAGCAAATTTGAGATATTTGTAAAGAATAATCAAACTTGCTTGAATGATAATTAAATCTGTATCAAAAGCACAATACCCTTTCCCCTCACTTAAAGATGTACATTGTCCCTAATGTACACAATAAAGCCCATAAAAGAATACAAAAACAATTGACATGAAGAAAAAGGTAAAGTTAAATGATACTTCCCTATTTTATAATCTAAAAGTTTGTATTTGCACCATGAATTCCATCCACTATCATCTATGCAATCATGAAATAAAACAAAATATAGCATCAAACAATAACAATAAAATGAAAGAAACCTAAGCTAACTATAACTATGAAAAATTTATAATTCAATATATTAATAATAAATGATAAAAATAAAAATAAGAATATAATAATATAGTTTAGTAAGGCTAGTCGCTTGCTAACTATAAAAAATCACAGAAAATATGAAGATAAAAATAAAAAAATCATTGTCAAACGTTTTGAGACTCTAAGTTGATCTAAGTAATGATATTAAGCAAAGAGCCTAATATATGGTCATCCATATGCTCTTTCTCTATTTCTATCTAGGGATCCATTTGGATGGAAAAAGTGTTATCTTTTTGTATGCTATCTTCCCTCTATTATATTTGGAAAATCCAGTTGTTAAGGAGTCGATTATGATGTAATGGCTCACGTTAGTAGAGGTGAAACCTAATTATCCTGTGATCTGAATGAGTACACCCTTCATCCATGATCCTACACTTCTAATTGTGTTACCTGTGCCATCTGATCTTATTATCCCTCTTTAATAGTTTGTTGCACTTCCAGAATCTAACCCTTATATCTCTTCGATTTGGTGATCTTGAGTCAGTTGGAGGTATGGAGGTGTGGAATGTCAACTACAAGTGCTTGTGCTCTCTATGGAGTCAACCTAATGATTTACTGGTACTGGAGGCTATGGGTGAGGATCCTAGCTAGGTTATTGCCCTCAAATATTAAGGTGATTGTAACATCAGACTTTTTGAGCCCTTTTTGTATTAGTCTATACTTGAAGATATTACTGTATATTGACATATACATGGTTGTATATGAGTTCAAAAAATGTATTTGAATCGTTTCGGTATTTATGTCAGTGATATATAATGCTATATGCCCTTCTATGAACTTAGAGTTCATCAGTATGCAAAATCTCGGAGATTTCTGACATATAAGCTTCTAAGTGTGTAAAATCAATTCCATTGGATGGATACGACCATGGTGGCCAAATTAAATGTGTTCTAATGCCTTAGAGGTGATTAGACATGATTTATAGACTTATTGGACACTTAGAAAGCTTAATTG
>JAOTAY010000003.1:20684627-20695391 GCA_025629805.1 Erythroxylum baracoense | reverse complement strand
GATTTTTACATGTGATGCTTTTCTACTTATGTGTACTGGAACTGGAACCTATGTTCACTGAATGAGTGATTAATAGGATAGGCCTATGTAGTTCCTAACCAGTATGACATGGGCCATAGACTAGGACTATGTGTTTTTATGTCATACATATTCAATTTATAGGTGGTTATGTGCATGTTAGACATATAAAATTGTTCTTAGGTTATTTATACCGTTTTGGTGTGTACCGAGTTCTATTTGTGATATATGTTTTTTTTCCTGCTCACTGGGTACATAGTGTACTCACCCCCTCCACTTCCCAAACATGCAGGCTAACTTGGTGAGTTTGAAGTTCTGAGTGGATCGTGCGGTCTTTTGACATTTTTGGGGTATTATGGCACATAGGTAGTCTCTGTTTTGTAATTTTGTTGTATAGTGGCTTATGATTATATTGATATGCTTTATAACTTCTGTAAATTAACTCTTGATTGTCTTGTGGTTTGTAAATAACCTTATGTGTGAACCTTTTGTATTGTCCAAATGTTTTTAAAGATATTTAGTTAGCTTTGCATAGTCGGGTTAAAGGTACCGTGAGTATCCTTAGCCCGAGTATGCGGTGGTTGTCATATGCCCGATGTGGTTCCAGGTCGTGACAGTGATCCCCTTTTACTCCATTTGTAATTATGGCCTCTTAAGTTTCCGCTAGAATGTACATGGGCCCCTACTGCTTGGGCTCCTCTAAACTATCATAATTTCTCTCAGTGTCTTGAGGGTGATAGGCACCATCTGATATGTCAATGTCATCTTAGGTGGCCACTCTTGTGGTCCCATACCTTAAATCAATCTAGTCACATATAGGCCCAAGTAAATAGCTCCCATTGTGGTGTAGTATGCCTAATGCTTGAAGAATCAGGCTAAGGCATAGGTTTGATGCTTGAATAACTCCAAATTGCTCCAAACTTGTTCGAATTTGTTCCTTTTTGTTCCAAATGAGTGAATTAGACGTATAAACAAAATATGAACAACTTAAGTACCAAAATTAGTAACCAAAGTTAGTAAAAATATTTAGATAGAAAAACAAGATGCATTAAATATGAGACTAAAAATATGACTAAACTACCACTTGTTAATCTCCAAATCAAATTCCAACAACAATAAAATCCATTTAATTAGTCTTGTTTTAGCATCCAATTTATATAACAAGTGTCATAATGAAGAATGGTTAGTATAAACAACTTCGGAAAAGATTAAATAAGATCCAAATTTATCAAATGCAAAAAACATTGCTAATAAATCTTTTTTTGTGGTTATTTAATTCTTTTGAGCATTTGTTAAAGTCTTGCTAATGTTGTAGAAGGGCTAGAAATGCTCCTCCTTCCTCTATTTAAGAATTGTACCTGTTGTAAAATCACTAGAGAAACACGTAAGCTCAAAAGGAAAATTATATTCTAGAGCACCCGTAATTGGGGAATTAGCTAATTTCTCCTTAAGAAGAGTGAATGCAACCAAACACTCTAGAGTAAATAGAAAGGCACAATCTTTCCTAAGTAAGTTGGTCAAGGCATGGAAGTTTTAAAAAATTCCTTAATGGACCTTCTAGAAAACCTATAATTTTTAAAAATCTCCTGACAACTTTAAATGGAGTTAGCGGTGGTAATTCTTTAACAGTTTCAATTTTTGCTTTTTCTATCTCAATTTTCCTGTATAAGATCTTATAGCCTAGAACTATGCCCTTTTATACCATGAAAAGGAAAATTTTCCTAGTTGAAAACATAGTTAGTCTCCCCATAACGTTTAAACACTCTTTTTAAATTATGGAGGCAAAAATAAAAATACCAAAAAATAATAAAAATGGCCATCATGGTAGGTATGATGCATAATATAAAGGACATCCTCCTATAAGCAAATGTATCATATGGAAACATAAATGTTGCTTTCTCTTGGTACTTCAGTGCTACAAGAAATTGAAAATAGCCCCAAAAAACTTCTAAAAAGAAACAGTACACATGGTTGATAAGTTGGTCAAGCATCCGGTAAAGAGGGGAAAATGATCTTATCTGAGTGGCATCAATTCAACTTTATATAACTATACAAACTCTTCACTTGGTGATAATTCCCATAAGAATCAACTTGTTCTTCTTATTGGGTACCATTGTTTTCCCTCATTTCTTTAGAACGACTTGCACTGGGCTTAGCTAAAAACTATTAGAAATAGGGTAAATAAAAAGAGAAATTTAATTACCTCGTTTTTGGAAACTTCCTTTATATTTAAATTAAGCCTTCTTTGGGGTTACATAGCTAGCTTGAAATCATCTCTTACCAAAATCTCAAGTCTACAAAAAGAGAGATTAATTCCTATAATATTCGAAATCTTCCAAACTGTTGTCCTCTTATGGTCTCTAAGTACTTTCTGTAACTTTTCTTTTTGGTGTAACTTCAAATTTGAAGCTATAATCCTTAGTAGATTTAAGTCATTCTTAGAAAATGCATAGTCGAGTTGATGCGATAACTTCTTCAATTCTAAAAAAAAGGCGTCTTTAATGAATGGTTTCAACCTCTTCTATTTACTCCTGTCAATCTCCCCAAACTATTTCTTCTAAACCATCCATTTGTTAGCCTCAAGATAGGTTATTTGCTTAATTCTCAAAGGGTCAACTTTCTTCTCCTTCTCACCTTAAACATGCATAACTGCAATATGTCATTATGGAAATTCCTACGAAGAATATGAAACTACAACATCAATAGCATTGAAAATAACAAGTTTCACCTTGTCAAGAGAGTGACTCATAGTATCAAATATTTTAAATATTACCTCTTGATCCTCAACCTTAACCACTAATTTACCATCACTAACATCAATTATAGCTCTAAAAGTAGCTAAAAACATTTGACCTAAAATTAGAAGTACTTCAATATCCTCATCAATGTTCAATATCACAAAATCAATTAGAAAAATAAACTTATCTACTTAATCAACACATCCTTAATGATTCTTTTGGGTATTTAACTGACCTATCATCTAGTTGAATGCCCATTCTAGTTGGTTTAGGCTCTCCTAACCCCAATTTCTTAAATAATTTATAGGGCATCAAATTAAAATTTCCTTCTAAATTATCCAAAGTTTCCTTAACAAAAACTACTAACTAAACAAAAAATAGTAAAACTTTTTAGATACTTAAGTTTTTTAGCAGGTTGTTTTGCAAAATGGTAGATCACTCCTTATTTAATATCACAATAGATAACTCCATTAACTTTCTTTTATTTGATTGTAGTTAATTCAAAACTTTATCATGTTTGTGCATCTGTTGAAAAGGCTTAATAAAAGGTAAGTTAATGTGAAGTTTTTAAAAAAGTTTAAGAAACTTACCAAACTACTCATCTATATGATCCTTCTACAACTTTGTTGGGTACATAATGGTAGGTTTGGAATCCTTTACATGTTAAGTTCGCTAACCATCTCTCTCCTTATCTTTATTCTTTTTACTACTTTCTCACCTTGTTTCCCTTCCACTCTTAACTCGTTCCACTTATAAGAAAATTGTCTTGACATGCTCCTTAGGATTTGTTTTAGTATTGCTTAGTAAGCCTCTTTACTGTCTCTTAAAAACTAACTTAGCAACTTATTTAATGTGGTTCTCCAAGTTATGAATAAAACCTCTTGATTTCTCATTAAAAATTTGATAGCCTGAAATTTTTTCATGAAATCTTCTAGGCTAGACTTCTTCTCTTGATGTGGATGGTGCTGTTTAAATCTTGGTGGAGGATTTTGCTTTTGTATCCTTGATTTCTCTGAGAAAAATTTATATGGTTTCTCTAACCTAGATTATATGTGTTGATGTATGGATTTTTTTATGGATGAGGTGAATTACCCATATAATCAACATGTTATTTAATTGAGTTATAGTTTTAACAACTTGTCATTCCTGGCCTATATGTCCTTCCCCATACAAATCACATTGCATCATGTAAGTTGGTATTGTAAAATCGATAATCCATTAACATTTTTACTGAGACCTTCAACTTGACTAGAGTTGTAACTACATCAACATCATGAACACCATCTATTATACTTATCTTTACCCGAGTGGAATGCCAGTGATAACTATTCATAGCCATCTCCTTAATCAACTCCTAGGCCATCTCAAACGTCTTATTACTTAACGTACCTCTAATTGCTACATCTATCATCTTTCTGGTTGATGGATTCAAATCATTATTGAATGTCTGAACCTGCAACAATATAAGAAATATATGGTGTGGTCATATCGTTACTTTCTTAAACCTTTTCCGTGTATAATATGGTGTTTCTAACTCAATCTGAGCACAAATAGAGATATCATTCCTCTTCTTGGAAGTTTTGACTAGTAGGAAGTACTTCATCAAGAATATTTCAATCAACTAATCTTATGAAGTGAAAAATCCTTTAGGAACAAAATTCAACCATTTTTTAGCTCAGTTCCTCATTGAAAAAGGAAACAACCTTATATTCCCTTTCAATATCAATAGCTCTATTAACCTTGAATACGTCACAGTTCTCTGAAAAAAAATGCTATATGGGCATCCATTTCCTCCTTGCAACCTGTCAAACTAACTAACTACAACACCATCCAAATGGTACTTGTCTTGATCTTAAAGTTGTCAACTGTAACAACTTTCTTGATGATACTGGTCTTAGTTCCAATTAATGATGTTCACATATTTAGACATGGTCCTCTGTAGTTCTACTATGATTACTTATAGCTCATATACTTTCTCTAACTCTTCTTGCCTTTTTAAAGTCTCATTATAAGGTTTTGAAGTGTTGTTCTCTTAATTTTTGGATCTTCTACAAAAAAATTTAGATGAATTGTTTTGGGTCATAAATTAGCCAAGCTCCTAAAATAGCAATATAATAAAAAGAAGTTAGTAATTAAAATAAAATAAAATAAAAAGAAAGAAAGAAAATAAATGCAAAAGAAAATTAATGGATAGATTAATATAGATTAAGTGTTCCTAATATCCTAGTCTCCAATAATAGTGCCAAAAACTTGATGTTATTTGATCTCCTATCATATAGATCTTTTAAGTGGGAATGAAAAATTTGTCTAGCTTGACCATACCTAGGTCGAAATCAGTAGGCCTAACCTGATTTTATTAGGCTTTAAGATGGGTTTGGGCTTTCACAAGTTAATTGACATTGTTTTTTTAGTAAAAGTTAAAAATTAATGACACCATTAAATTATTTATTCAAGCTCGATAAGGCCTAGGTGGGCCAAAACTCGACTTGGCTTATTGTCCAGCCTACTTTCTAAACAAGTGCATCTACCGCTTTTATAGTATAGGTTATGAAGTACTAAGTGTTAATCCCACAAAGATCATACTATTAGTATTAACTCTTTTTCTATTATCTAACTGACAAATTATGATGATGGTGATTGATAAAATTCAAATTTAAATAAAAAACCAAAAAAAGAACAAAATTATTTAACTAGAATAAAAATTAAACTAATAGAAAACCAATAAGGACATCAATACTTATATAGTGAATGCCCTTATGACTTCTCATGTAGATAAGACTTCAATCATCAACTTAACCTAAATTTCATCAGATCAAGGAAGTTCCCTGATTATGATGATATCTTTCTTAATATTATTAACAACTAATCCTAGGCTAATTAATTGAAATCTCTTTTCAATTAAGTATTGTAGAATTGTATTAACCGATTTATGAATTCCTCTATTATATTTGACCATATTATGAAAGATTTATGTGAAAATATATCTAGTATTACATGCAATTCTTTTCGATTATGATAGATCAATTCAAATAAGGGATTTCTCAATCTCTAATGCATGAAATCAAATATGAATCAACATACCGATATTAATCAATTCAAGAATAGTAAAGAATAGATAATCAGATCTTAATGAAATTGAAGAATAATTTGAACTAAAATTAATTGAATCTATAAAATCGATCCTGGGTACCATAAAGGTTTAGTTCCTAATCATTGAAGACATGGCACCTAAAGTTAAGGAAAAATAGAATCATAATAAATCTCTTTTAATCTTCATAAGATCCACTCCAAATTGTGTCTTATGACTTATTCTTCATTCTCTTTACCACTTTAGATCATCTAATTGAGCCTTCCTGAACTTCCTGCTTATTTTCCCTTCAATTTTGCCTTTTATATTTCGAATTTTATATTTTAAGTGGAACACAAAATTACATGACTTTGTACTAGGATGTTTTTTGCCCAGGAACTTCACAATATAGTTGAAATAACTTTAAATCACATCAAACATATTTATCAATTATCTGTTTAGGAAACTTAATTAAAAAATGTTAAACGATTAATTAACTATATTTATATACCTATATTTAGTGTGTTTTGCTTGTTATTTAATAGTTTTATAGTATTTTTTATACTTATTTTGCTTCAAGTGTGTTCATGGGTGATAACTGCCTTTATAGACCAAAAATGGAATAATTCAGATGAAATCGCGGTAGAAAATAAAGATGTAAAGCAACTTGGGCAGTATAAACATCTGGCACTTTGAAGACATTGTTTTTGTCTATGTATGTTGCCCGTGTAAGTCAGTACACTTATGTAAAGTAACAAATTGAGGTGTTTTTAAAGATACACGATCACCTACGTAACTATGTATGTGACTGTGTATATCCCAAAAACCCTATTTTTTACTATAAAAGGATATTATTGAAGGCCACATGAGGGAGAAGACTATATGAAAAGATTTGATAAAGAGCATCATTCAATCCAAATTGCGAGAAGATTTCTTTAGAGACAAAAAAGGGATATAGAATATGAATTATTTTATTTCTATTTGTTCATCTGAATATTTGTTATTTCATTTGTTTTCTGTGTTTAGGAACTAAATTATTTAGTGCCTAGTGTATCAAAAGCAGCCTTCTCTTTGACTTTTAGAATTACATCTGAACTTATCCAAAGTTTGCCGACAGTTGGCCATAAAAACCTTCCTAAGTCTAGAGTGGTCGTGGCACACAATAGATTGCTGAAACATTTTCATTCTCTGCTTTCTCGTCTTGAGCCCACCTTGTCGGATTATTCAACCGAATTTAGGAACTAAATTATTGGATGATAATATGATATAATCTTTTATCTAATGTAGTTTCATTGATTGGTTTATTACGATTCAATTATATGTTATATTCTTGAACTAATATATCTAGAATATTAGTCCTATATTTGATTTCATATAATTGAGATTAAGAAATCCTTTCATGTGAATAGATCTATTATAATTGGAAGATGTTGCATGCAAACCTAGAGATAGGTCGAAATCATTTAGATTAGCGTCAAACCTAATAATGAAATTCACTAATCAATAGTGATTAACAATCTTAAGAAAAATATTAACATAAGATAGGAATTTCCACAGTCCAATAATAAATAATTTAATTGGATGATAAAGGGTTACTATTTAAGATATCTTAGGGGGTTGATCACCTAGGTACTACTTTTTTGATATTGACTAATTATAGTATTTTCTTTATCTGAGTTCATTATTGTGTCAACTTTAATTTAGTTTGTTTAATTTAAATTTTCAGTTTAATTTAAATTTTCACATCTTGATTTGACAGTTAGATAATATAAAAAGGGTTAATACTAGCACTTACATTCCTCATGGGATCGATTGGTTAGCTACCGCTGCACTGTGCAGTTACGATTAAAACTTATAATTTTTTATGACATCAATCAATCAAGAAACATCAAAATTTTTTTTCAAAATTAGAATTAATTATATGTCAATTAGATTGAAATTAATTAATTAAGTTCCTTAAAATTAAGAAAAGTGTTTTCTTAGGTAATTAAGAAAGGTGTTTATTATTTTTAAGAAAAAGAAAGATATTTCGTAATTAAGTTTATTTATTTCAATTTGATTAAGATAAATAAAAATTATTATTTCTTTTTCTATTTAGATAATGTTTCTTCTCTTATTTGAATAATAAGTTTCTTGATTTACTAAGGAAAGGTATTTTTCTTGATTGAATTTTGAAAATTTTCTTTACTTATTAATTAAGAAAATGAGCTTTTTAATATTTTAGGAAAAAATTTCCTAATTTATAAAGGGATAATTCTCTGATTAATTGAGAAAGTGATCTCTAAATAAATATTAACTTGACATTCGAAATTAAATTTAAAATGTTTATTTTAATTTTAAAAGTAATTTTATACTAAAATTATTTCTCTTTAGTTTTTTTAAAAGATAAAATTGATATTAATACACTCAGAATGAAAAAAATTAAAAAACGATCATTCAAGAATCTGCCATATAAATCATAAAAAATTCCTATTACAATGTCATTTATGCTAAGTCCTTGACAATACGTTTATCCAACACATTTAGGCAAAGTACATCTAGTTAAACAACATAGTTAGAGTGAATAGTTTAATAGTAAATTACCGCACCCTTCCTTAAGATGAAAAATATTCAACTTTCCCTTTGATCTATTCTTTAGGAAGCTATAACCTGAATACTAAAGATCAACAATTTTCATTAGCCAAAATTTGCTCTCTAATCCTTTGAACTAGTTCTTCTCTAACTTGATCCATGTAGCTCTCCTCGCCCCTAAAACATTTATCATCCTCTCCTTTTATAGCTTATAAAGACAATAGCCAAAAGCTATCACAAATATTGATCTCTCCCCTGGATAAAAGCTTCTATAGGAGTATAGCCATATAATGAATTCCATATAGTATGTTTAAAGTTTCTCAGGTTGCAAAGTTCCAAAATATACTTCCATATATTCCGTACACAGGAAACATAAGTCATTGAGGTTAAGAATGTGACGTCTGTCATGAGTAGATATTATTCCCTAAAAAACAACAACAATAATGACAATAGCTCAGTAAAAATCTCACTGATATGCAGTGTTTGGAAGGGTTTAGTAATATGCAACCTTACCCTAACTGGTAGAGAGGCTGTTTTCAATAGACCCCATATAAAACAAAAAAATATATAATAAAATAATAAAATAATACTAATTAAAAATAAAATACAAGTAAAAATATACATAAAAATAATAAAAATACTAAAAAAATAAATACGTCTTTCGTTGACGTTACTAACAACACTATATATTCCAAAATTTTTGTTCAACTTAACATTGTTATTAAATTGACTAAATCATTTAATTGTTTTGTCTCCTTTTGCCATCATCCTATTATTATCCTAGATTTGAAGGCAAAGAAGATGATTAGAGGTCAGTGTGAATCTGGAGGTTTCTACTATTTTGATAATAGTTTAACTGCTTGCTTAGCTGTTAGTTCACCCCTATAAATTCGTAATCACCTTGTTCATCCATCAATCCAAAAATTAAGAAAGCTTATTCCCAATTTAAGTTCAAATCTTCATCTAGATTATGAGTCTTTTCAATTTGGTAAAGATCAACATGTTGCTTATCCATCTAGAGTTAATAATAGAGCTTAAAGCTCTTTTTGTGCTAGTTCATTATGATGTTTTGGGTCCATCTTATGTTACCTCAAAACTTGGTTTTTATTATTTTGTTGCTTTTGTAAATGATTGGTCTATAATGAGTTGGCTATATCTAATGAAAGAATTTTATGAATTGTTTTATATTTTCCATTCCTTTTTCTTTAAAATCAAGACTCAATTTGGTTGTCCTGTTCATATCCTCAAAAGCGATAATGCCAGAGAATATTTTCTAAATACTTTCAATCTTACATAAAACTTTGTAGTATGATTCACCAATCTTCTTGTTATCCTTGCCACAACAAAATGGTGTTATTGAAAGCTAAATCAGGCATGTCATAAAATTTGTTCGAACCTTACTAATTTATATAAAGGTTCTTAATGAGTTTTAAAGTGATGTTGTCCTCATTGCTTGCTATCTTATTAACATAATGCCATCCACTACTCTCAAAGGATAGATCCCTCATATCCTTATATTTTATACCTATTTGTTTCCTCTTCCACCTTGTATCTTTGGAGTCCACCAGCTCTAGCTAGAAGTTGATAAATTATCTCTACAAGCGATCAAGTGTATCTTCCTTAGTTACTCGAGGTCATAAAAGGCCATTTTTGTTACAAGCCCTCACTTAAAATATTTTTTATATGCACAGATGTGACATTCTTTAAGAACATAACATACTTTCTGAGTGTAAAGATGCTAAAAGCTTCCATTATTATTTACCCTCAATTTTTGTCAAGTCTTCAGATAATTCGTTTAAAAGTTGACAATTCACTATATATTTTGATCCTTCTTATCTGAATCAGTTGTCTTGATCCAATTTGCATGTTTATTCTCAATGACCTTTGTCTTCAGATCCACAAAATAGTGACCTAGATTGGCCTATTACTTTAAGAAAAGGTAAATGATCTTGTACCAATAAGTCAATTTCTAATTTTGTTTCTTATAACCATGCATCCCCCTTATTTTGTTCCTTTTTTATCAAACCTAGATTATGTGTCTATGTTGGATTAGAAAATAAAACATGCAAGATTTGGCTAAAACGGTATATTTCAAAACTTTTTTAGAAATCAAAGCATAGTGGAAGCAAGATAACCAAATCAACATGCCAAGCCATACATGATACGGTCTATGGAAAACAATTATCATAAGAACAAGATGGGGATTATATTACCGACTCCTTTTGCTATAGCTTTAACTCCTCGCTGTGCTATCCTCTCCTTCTTTAGCCTTGCTTTTGAATCTTTTCCTTTGTCAATGTATCCTCTCCTTGTTGTTGTATCCTCAACCAATCCGATCTACCACTTGTTCTTCTTAGACAACTTGGTTAA
>JAOTAY010000003.1:20660494-20684527 GCA_025629805.1 Erythroxylum baracoense | reverse complement strand
TATGTCAGAAATCTCCAAGATTTCACATACTGATGAACTCTAAGTTCATGTAAGGGCATATAACATTATATATCACTAGCATATATGCCAAAAGAATTCAAATACATTTTTGAACTCATATAAAACCATGTATATATAAATATACAGTCGTATTCCCAAGTACAGACTAATACAAAATGGCTCAAAGAGTCCAGCGTTACAAATGGTATTAGAACTTACTTTAATTCTATAATTTCATTAAAATTGTTTGATTATTATTGATCTTAAATTTTTAAATTAAAATTAAAACCCTAAAATTAGATGTAGATATAATTAAGTTATCTTATAATTTGAAATTTTCATATTAATGTTCATGAATCCCTATATTATCTAATCAAATTTGACCTGATTATTAAAATTGCAACCTTATTTTTGAAATATGAAAAGTCACATTTAAAAACAACTTGAAACAAGAAATAAGAACATATGATTTTGTGTTAGAGAAACACAAAGGCTCTTGGTTGTATGATTGTTTTATAACCTTGGTAGTGGATTTGTCACTGACTGTTTGGATGAATTTTCAGGTGTTAGCTTGTTTTTTTTTTTGCTAGTTTGATAGCAGGATGAAGTTGTCAGCTACTGGAGTGAATAGTTTCTTGAAAGGGTTAGATTGCTATCAGTGTGAATGGTGGAGTGCTCTTGGAATGGGTGGTGGTGTTGTGGTTCTCCCAATGTTTTTAAATAGAATTGGATATCAAAGTAGCGAGTAGAGGAGTAGTTGTCGGTGGAAGCTTCATGCGAAGGCCTCATCTAGGTGGAGTTACTGAGTAATGCTGGAGAACACGGGTTGAACAATAAACCTTGGGTGACATATGGACATAGAAATATGACGGCTATTGACAGTTGGAACACCTATAGTAGTTGATGGTGACTTTTCAAAAGAAGTTAAGTAGTTGACAACAGGTTTGCAGCGTATGGAGATGTCACAGGAAAACATTAGTAATATTGACGTAATCAATAATGAGGATCCTTGGTCCTTTGTTTCAACAGTGAAGTCACACAGTTTGAAACATCAAGGTTGTCGATATCGATGATATTGAGCTTCATCTGTGAATAGCAATTAAAAGTGAAATTAATCTTTAAATAAGTAAAAAATTTTGTATATAATTAAATAAATTGAAAATTTATAGAAACTTTATCTAAAACATTCTGTAGCAAGTTGTCTTCCTTCAACTACTTTGTATGCTTAAGGCAAGGCAATTCAGTTCTAGCAATTACCCTCAACTCGCTTGGCAATTTAGCTGAATAAATCTTGTTTACAGGACGACTTTGCAAGATTTCAATATTTACAGACAACTTGTTGTTCATTACAACATTCATTCGTTGCAACTCATAACTTTTAGTTATACCTCTACCTCTTTTTCTAACATTGATATTGGAACATGACAACAAATGAATAATGATAAGAAAATATGCATTAAACATGTAAATATATATTTGAGCATAAGTCTATTTATATATGTTAAAGATTAACAAACTTGTAGATTCCTCTGTACTAGTTGAGGCAAATAGAAGTTGTTGCTGACTGGGTTCATTGGTAGATAAAGTCGATTGTTTTTATTGGCTAGGATTTGATTGATTTGATTATTGTGGGAGAGGAAAAACCTTAAAATTTTCCACCTTCTTTGATTTGTTTCTACTAGATGTCATTATATTGGATATCTATAACTCAAATATCAACAATCTGTAATAACTTAACTTAAACATAAATAATCCACATTAATATAAAGGAAACATCAACAATATGCATAAACATAAGTCAAACATCAACAATCTACATAAACATAAGTCAAACATCAATAATCTGCATAAACATAAGTCAAACATCAACAATATGCATAAACATAACTCAAACATCAACAACACACATAAACATAACTCAAACATCAACAACACGCATAAACATAACTCAAGCATCAACAATACACATTAACTTAACTCAAACATCAACAATATGCATAAACATAACTCAAACATAAAAAATCCACTTAAACATAACTCAAACATAAAAAATACGTATAAGCATAACTTAAATATAAAAATCCGTATAAACATAATTCAAACATCAACAATACCCATAAAAATAACTCAAACATAAACACTACATTTGAAACAATATAAGCAACATTTTTATTACCTTTAATTATCATGATCAAGATCTTAAAAATTATCATCATTAATTATATTATGATGCGACTCTTTATTACTATTATATTTGGCCAAAGTATCATCATCATCATGTAATTCATTCTCAATATAGTTTTCATCTCTTCCTATGACAAGATTAACTTGTACTTTATCCACTTGTACTATATTGGGATCAACATCTCTCCTATAGAATGATGATATATCTACATCTTCTATTTGTATGGCTCTGTTATTAAACTTGGATTGGATCTCTTAATATACTTCATCACTATCTTCACTCATTTGACCATTTTCCCTTTCATAAAAATCGAAGAGATTTTGTTGTTCAAAATTTTGAATGACCTTCTAATTGCTGTTATAGTGTTGTTGAGGTAGAAAATTTGCTTCACTTAACTTGCAAGGACAAAAGGATCATTATCATATCATGTCTTACTAACATTGATGCTAGTAATATTTCTGTTCACTTTTATGTCACCAAGATTAATCCATTTGCACTTAAATAGAACAACCTTTTTATACTTGATGTAATACAACTCTATTATTTATGAGATGACATCGTAGAAGTCAATAAAATCATCATCTTGACATCCCTCAACAATAAAACCACAATTTTGGCTTCTAAGTTGACTGTTTCAATCTTGTATATGAAATCTGACTCCATTAACAATGCAACTTATATACTTTTTACCACACATATGAGGCCTACATGCCAAAGCATATAATGATATTATCGCCTCTTACATATTACAGTTATGTGACGATATCATTTATAAAACCAAATATAATTAGAAATTAATTCGACATACAAATTGCCATAAGTTCATAATATTCCATTAATAACTTAATCGAGTCCTAAACCATGATGGGAACTTAATCTTATGTATTTCTTCAACATTAATAACCCCTTTACTTCGAATTGAATCTTTGTGCTCTCTATTTGAAAAAGTAAATAGAGATAAGAAAATATAGATGAACCATAAAATTTAAATATGAAATTTTAAATCAAAAGAAATATACATACTCCATATATATATATCGATTTCCTCACAATTGCTCAAAATATACCAATGCCCAATTTCGAGTTCGTCTTTAGTTAACTCCATATATTTTTTGACAATAAGTGGCTTTACTTTTTGGGGGAAAACTAACAACCCACCATCTTGATCAAAATCAAAGTTAAGTTCTTGTCTGTTAAATCTTGTCTCCACCTCATTTAAGTTCATTGAACAAATTTTCAAGCATTCATTCATTATATAAGCCTTTGCAGTAGACCGTTCAATTCAAACTCTATTACATACATATCGGTTAAGAGAGCATAAAAACCTAAACAAAATATAAAACATTAACAATTGTTACTAAGTAATAACTTTAGAGCAAAAAGTAGAAGTTAATATAATTTACCTTTAAATGGGAAACATCCATTAAATTTGAACTGATCCATAACGTTTTGCCTCGTATGGTAAGTGAATTTTCAAATGCACCAGAACATCAAAAAAAGATGGGGGAAATATAGATTACAACTTACATAGAATCAAAGCTATGTCTTTTTCCATTTTTTCAAGCTCTTCTACAATTAGTGGTTGCATGTATTCATTGATATCCTTACCAGGACTAGTAGGTCCTGGAATAAGTAAAGACATCAACATAAAAGACTCCTTCATACACTTCCATAAAGGTAAAATGTACGGCACTAGAATTACTGATCACATGTTGTAAGAAGTACTCATATTACCGAATGGATTAAATCTATCTGAGGCTAATCCAAGTCGAAAATTACGACAATCCTTTGTAAACCATAGAATAAAATTCTTTACATGCCATTGAGTCTACTACATAATGCATAATGTTATCATCAATGCATTTCTTTTTTTTAACACCTTATAGGTATGGCTGTTTTTATTAACATAAAAAGCCTTTGTAGTCGTGGTTAATAAGGATGTATCTCAAGATTTTATACAGTATCTTTTTCTCTTTTCCATTATCGACTCGCCACGTTGATGTATTAATAAATCAATGAGAAATGTGGTTAAAGGTCAAGAAGATAAATTGTTGAATTTAAAGAAGGGATTATATAAACTTAAACAAGTGACAAGAGCTTGTAATAACTTAATCAAGTATTACTTTTAAAAGAATAGTTTTATTATATGCTTACACAAATATACTCTTTATATTAAAAAGGGTCCAGAAGATTTATTATTTTTTATTTACATGGATGATCTTATCTTCAAAAAAAAGTAATTCAAAGACATTTGAAGATTTCAGAGATTCTATAAATCTAGAGTTTAGGATGAGTGACATAGAATTGATGTCTATCAACTTACGAATCCAAGTAAAGCGACAAATGGTAAGTGGAATTTTCATAAATCAAGAAGGACATGGAAATTAGGTTCTTAATAATTTCAATATATTAAATAATATACTGATTAACACTCCTATCTAATATGGAATAAAGTTAACTAATTTTGTTAGGCATAAAAGAGTAGATCTAACATTATGTAAAAGTTTTTTAGAAAGTTAAAGGTACTTGACATATATAAGCCTAGAAGATATCTTATTGGTAGTTGGACTTGTTATTCATTTTATGGTGATAACTTTTTGAAGATCACTTAAGTATAATTTGGTTATATAAAAGGTACTACTATGATATGTTACTCAAAGACTATAATTAAATTGAATTTTTTATAGTGATTTTGTCAAAGATTTTGATGATACTACTGGTTTATTTTCTTTTCAAGAAATAATGTAACTTCTTGGTGTTTAAAAAATCAACATACAATCACATTATTTATATGTAAATTGGATTATATTGTAGCTACTTTTTGTAATTTTCATGTTATTTGGTTAAAAAGTTATGGATAAAGACACTAAAACAAAAACCGAGCTAAACATAGTCGCAAAAAATGTAGAATACTCAAATCACTTCAACTAAATATCCCTAATAGACATTTCATCGAACACTTCATGTGCAAACTGAATTCATCCTGAAATATTAACAAAACCATTATATTTTTCCATTATTCACTAACACAAATGCATTCAAACAATAAATGAACCAACCACAGTCTAAAAAAATGCTGAATATGCAAACCACATCATCAAAACCAACCAACATATAAGCATTTAATAACAACAATGAAAGCAAAAAAAATTAACCTAAGAGAAAAACATGGATGACTAACCTCGATGGATGATTAACTGGAGATGATGGACGGTGGAAGAATAACTAAAGAAGAAGAACAGAGACGATTAAAGAATAAGACGAACAGTTGATTGAAGAAGAAGAAAATCATAAAGAAGACGAAATAAGGGCTTTGGCTACAAAGTTTAAGCTCTAACCAAAATGACACCGTTTGTTGTTAAAACAAACAAAGTCGTTTTTATTTGACTTAAAATGTTGAAGCCGAAGCCCCCCAACAAAAAACAAATGATGTTGTTCTCTACTAATTTTTAAATGTTGCATCCATCTGTTGTTCACAATTGGGGACGATTCAATAAAATGTCACCAAAGGTTTACCGATTGACGACTATTTATAGTAATAGGCCATCATTAGACAACGATTATTTTATTTTCGATTAGGTTATTAACATGAAAATGAAGCTCTCTTCATTTTTTGTGTTAGTCGCCGTGTTTTCGAAGAGGTGTCATCTCCTCTGTGATTATTATCTCCTGTGTTATGGTTATCACCATCGAACGAGCATCATGCCTGCTATGTAATTTGCAAGCTTACAATTTCTAGCCCTCAAATACTGCAAGTTAATGAATCATGAAATATAGTATGTGAATGGTCAATCCCACGAGGAGGTATGAACTAATCTAATCCTAAGTTATTTAAGGCTAAGAAAATTAATAAAATGAAAATACAAATTACAAAGAAAAGTAAACATGGGAATAAGATTGGAAGGAATTTATTAAATGTAACACAAAAGAAATTGGAATTGAGCAACACAAAAGTCACAATGGAAATCAACCAAGAGAAATTACCAAATTATGAGAGAGGGGATTTTCCTATCATTAATGATAAACTAGCCATTTATGTGTTAATGGAGTGTTGGTTGTAGATTATCAAAAAGGGGATCACTCTCTCTCAAGTTATAATCACGCACCCTAATTCATTAACCCTAATTAAATTATAGAATTTGTAATCTCTCAATTAACAAACGATCCATAATTTTAATTAGATCTTAAGCCCTCTAATAAACAATCGTGTCTCACGTGGGATCTCTCTCCATTGAATAACAAAATATATTGATTGCATGGTTAATTAGATCATCTAACTCTCATTAACCCCTTCTAATCATTTTTATTTGGTTCACCCTCTTAATTTATTACTGAAATATGCAAATACCACAATCAATCACAGCTCCCAATCACAACAACACAATAATAACTAGATTAACATTAAATTAAGGTCAAATCCTGAAGGAAAGTTAAAACATCTTAATCAAACCTAAATCTGTAGATATATTCATATTCATCTTCATCTTCATATTCAAAGAAAAGAATAACAAGATGAAAGAAACACACAATATAATAGGGATCTGGATGCCTCGAGAGACCAGCAACTGCGAAGACTCACTCCTTTCTCCTCTTTCTCTTCCTTTCACTCTCCTTTTTCTCTCTCTTTGAGGGGTTTTCCAAAAGTGGCAGAAAATGAAGCTCTATTTAGGGTTACATCTCTTTCCTTTATATAGTCTTTTCAATTAGGGTAACCCTAGGTCATTTTCGGGCTGAAAGGTTTGAAAAGTCCTTTTAAAACTTAAAATTGAAAGCATCTCCATGTCTGTCTGTATACAGGCCACGATCATGGCCAAGATTTTGGCCTTTTTCACGATCATGGCAGATTATGCCATGATCATGGCACCTCCATCATCCTTTTATCACGATTGTTGCTCTGGGTTAGCTTCCGAGTCTTCTCTATTTTCTACTCTTTTCCCTAAAATACTAGTAAACACATTGAGGCACCTCAAAAATATAAAATTGAAGCTCAAAAGCATGCTCTAACCTATAAAACATTTAAAAACACAAATATCTACTAACTAACACAATTCTAACCTAAACACGTACTAAACAATCAAATTAATAAGCAAATACAAACTAAACTATCCACAAAAACACAATGCGATATACAACTATCAACATCCCCACACTTGAACGTTTGCTTGTCCTCAAGCAAACAAAACAAAAACATGAAACACGTATATGCAATAATGAGACAATGGCTTCAACTTCACAAAACAAATTTAACTATAAACACAATCCTTCAAGTTGTTCTAACTTATTAACTTGCGAAATCCACGTCTAAGTAACTTGAACTAAATATACAACTAATCCAGACCTTAATGTTAAGTTTATTCACCCCTATCGCCTGCACACACACATTGATAATTATTCGGTCAATAAAAAATGTAACTATCCCTAAGTATGTTTTCATGAAAATTCAAGTTATTATCACCTGCAGACATACATTGATAATTATTCGGTCAATCAAAAATGTAACTATCCCTAAGTATGTTTTCATGAAAATTTAAGTTGTTCATAAGATTGGTAGATTTTATTTGACAAAAAAAAACTATTTTTGTTAATTTTGATTGACTTAAACCTAGCCTTTATGCGAAGGCAAACATTTGTGATGAATGTCGATCCGATTACTCAAGTAGGTCATGTTTTTATTAAGCGGCTTAGTTGGAATGTCACTATAGCCTTTTAATGCAAAGGCACACATTTGTGATGTGTGTTGATTCGGTTACTCAGATACATCACATTCTCAACTAGCTACTAACTCTATTCCTAACCCAAAGGCCAGCATAATAGTTATTTGCTTATGATTTACACACAATTTTTTATTATTATTATCCACCTCATTTCTTTAGCTAGTAATTATCATGAAAAAATACTAAAGAAGCCATTTATTCGATTGGCCTAAAATTATAAATGAATGTGATAAATTCCTAGGGTGAATAAACTAACATCATATCCTAATTATAAGTATATTTAACCAATGTAACCTAGGTCGCTGATTTCACAAGCTAATAAATCTTCACAACTTAAAAGACTATGCTCAAGGTTAAATCGACTCCGTTAAGTCCTAGCCATTGATACATTCACACAAATCCCATCATGCATCTAAAACAAACTAATATACGAAATGTAAACTTCATACCTAAAATAAAAACATACAAACACACAACCCTCCCCACACTTGGACAACATATTTTCCTCAATGTGAGAAGAGCAATCAAACAACATATAAGGTGCAAAAAAATATAAAATAAAATAAAACATAAAGAAAGAATTTAAATGAGAAAAGGGTTAGAACACAAAACCTTCATAGAGATGGAGGTGGTGATGATGACAATGTCAGAAACCAAATTCACTTACCACTGAGATTGCTTTCCTATCTTATAATCAGTTCAAAGAGAGAAAGAGAATTAGTAAACCTCAACCATTCCAAATCATGAAAACTTGTTTGTTAGCACTTAAAACAAATCTAACTACAAAGAATCTAAATTTAGCTCCTAAACCTGCTAAGTTATGGTTATTAGCTTGACCTTACATCTTTGGAAACTCAGCCGGGATCAATTACCAATGGCTTGCTTCCATCCATGTTTCCCAATTTTAGTTTTGTAGCTTGTAAATAAGCTATATGTTGGAAGATAATGAAAATGATGTAATCAATCGAATCAAAGAATCTAAGTAATTATTATAATTCCCTTTTTAATAACAAATTGTCAACATAATCTCGGGAATGATGAAATCCCATGAATCTTCAATGGAATCAGACAGTTTGTCCTGTAAGAAAGTGAACTACTTTTTTTCTTTCTAAATCACCTTCGCCTCCTCTTTTGCTTTCATTTTATGAATAGAGAATTTCCTATCTGCTTCAAGCTCTATGTCCTTTGTCATCTGTTCTTCTTCATCTTTCTCCTTTGAAGATTCGATCACAACAATTTTCCTAAATGAAGGTGGAGAAGGAATGTATAGAGGGTCCTCATTCTTTTCTTCATCCTCTTGCTTCTTTTGGGGTTCTACAAGGTGGGTTTCAGTTGTTCTATCCGTTAGTTCTCCTAGCTCTTTCCCACTATTAACTGTGATAGTCTTACATGGCTCTATTGAATTTACTTTCATGTTGCGCAGATAGTTTTTCACACTTCTCTTACAAAATTCCCTAGAAATCTGGCTCATTTGATCCTCTAGGTTATGAATAGAAGAAGCGTGATCTTCCGTTACCTGCTCAAACTTCTCTTCCAGTCTCTTCTAAGCCTCTTCCATGTTCATAAGCTTATCCATGATCTTGTCCAATTTAGAATCTCATAAACTAGACTCATCTTATTGAAATCCTAATAGGTTTTGATGTTCCAAATGAGTCTTTACAATGTCAAACCAACAAAAATCTGGGTGGTTCTGCCACCCCAAATTGTATGTGTTCCAATAAGAATGATGACTTTCCCATCCAAATTATGCCTCAATAAAGTTTGCAAAGGTCCTTTGCTCCCTATGATGTATTTTCTCCATCATTTAACCTTTTAGGCTCCTCATAGTTGCCTTGTGACGTCCAAATTGATGTGTCTTGTACTCTGCACCCAAACTTCCTTCTCTTGCACTTTTTCCCCTAATCCTTAGACTAAAAGAATTAGACTAATCCTACACCTTTCCAATAATGACACCAAAAACTTGTTGTCTGATTTACAAGTTTACAATTTATAGCCCTCAAATACCGTAAATGCACAGGTCGTGAAATGTAGTATGTGAAGGATCGATTCCACGAGGAGGTGTAAACTAATCTAATCCTAAGATATCTAAAACCAAAAAAATTAATAAAATGAAAATAAAAATAGCAAAGGAAAGTAAACGTGGGGATAAGATTGGTAGGAATTTAATTTACAAATGTAACACAAAAGAAATTAGAATTGAGAAACACAAAAGTCACAATGGAAATCAATTAAGAGAAATTACTAAATTATGAGAGAGGAGATTCTTCCTATCATTAATGCTAACCTAGCCATTTATGTGTTAATGGGGTGTCGGTTTTAGACTATCAAAGGGGGGATTACTCTCTCTTGAGTTATAATCACGCACCCTAATTCATTAACCCTAATTAAATTATGGAATTTGTAATATGTCAATTAACAAAAGACCCACAATTCTAATTAGATCTTAAGCCCTCTAATAAACAATCGGGTCTCACATTGGATCTCTCTCCATATAATAACCAACTAGATTGATTGCATGGTCAATTAAATCACCTAACTCTCATTAACCCGATCTAATCATTTTTATCTAGTTCACCCTCTCAATTTATTACCAAAATATGCAAGTACCACAATCAATCACAACACCTAACCACAATAATACAATAATAACTAGATTAACATTAAATCAAGGTGAAATCTCGAAGGAAAGTTAAAACATCTTAATCAAACCCAAATCCATACATATATTCATTTTCATTTTATTTTCATATTCAAAGAAAAGAACAACAAGATGGAAGAAATACACAATAGAATGGGGATCTGGATTCCTCGGGAGAGCAGTAGTCGTGAAGACCCGCTCCTTTCTCGTCTTTCTCTTCTTTTCTCTCTCCTCTTTCTCTCTCCTTGAGGGTTTTCCAAAAGTGGCAGAAAATGAAGCTCTCTTTAGAGTACATCTCTTTCCTTTATATAGTCTTTTCAATTAGGGTAACCCTAGGGTCTTTTCTGAGTGCAAAAGGTTTAAAAAGTCCTTCAAAAACTTAAAACCAAAAGCATCCCTGTTTCTATCCATGTGTAGACCACGATCGTGGCCAAAATTTTCGCCTTCTGTCATGATCGTGGCAGATTATGCCACGATTGTGGCACCTCCATCATCCTTCTGTTACGATCGTGGCCCTGGGTTTGCTCTTAGGTCTTCTCTGAATCTTCTCCATTTTCACTCTTTGCCCTAAAATACTAGCAAACACATCAAGGTACCTTAAAAATATAAAATTGAAGCTCTAAAGCATGCTCTAATCCATAAGACACTTAGAACACAAATATCCATAAACTAACACAATTCTAACCTAAACATGCACTAAAAAATCAAATTAACAACTAAATACAAACTAAACTACCTATAAAAGCATGATGCAATCTACAACTATTAGTGTCCTATGTTGGTACTATTCTTCTTTTCTATTTTTCAAGAACCCTCCTTTTATTGTTCTATATTGTTCTGACATTTTGGATTTTAAGTGGGTTTTGTGTTCTTCTTATGTTGTACAGGTTTTTATTTGTGTTTGTTTTTAGAAGATGGTCAATCATGTTTTTGTGTTGGTTATATATGAATTGACATTTTTTCCCACCTTTAATGCTTCTTTGAAGAAAGCCTGCTAACTGTTTGATGAAAGGTCTGTAAGAGTATTTAACTTCTGGAAGGGATGTTTATGTACTTCATTCTATTTTCAACATTTAGCTGATTGTCTTCTCTTATATTCCTCCTCCTTCTCCTCCTTCTCTCTCTCTCTCTCTCTCTCTCTCTCTCTCACTCACATTTCTCCAGGTTTGCTTCTTCTTCTCTTATCTTTTCTACAAGTTTGTTACTATGTATGTAACTTAAGATCTTGTATTACATGTTCAATATACAAAAGCTTTTCCTGAGTATTCATTGATCAGATCAAGCATATCTTCAATAAGAGAATTGGTTCAAATCTAATTTTGGACTTGAGCTATGTTGTTTTTGATAATAATAAATAACAAGTTACTAAAGAGAAGGTTGTAGAATGACCTTTTCTTTTTGTTTCTTAGATTTGTATGGTAAATTTCCATTCAATTTTGGATCAATTCATTCCACCTCTGAGAATTTATGGGATTTGATTATTAAAAGAATTTTATGCTAAATTGACTTTTCATAATAAAACTCTTAACATTAATTCATCGCGAAATGTCGACGTGGTGACTAGTTGTCGGTAACAAAAATGAGCTTCGCTGGGGTAAATGTGGCAAAATTCTCTCTTATGAAGAACAAAAGATGAACAAATAATCTCCTCATCAAAGTGTAATCACCGTTTACCTCTAATGGTTGATCTTCTTCTTCAAGATTTTTAGTATCATCCAAATTACCTCATTTCCTTAATTATATGTATCTTATTTTCTATTAGGAAGCTATCAGATGAACATTTGATTGTATATACTATGTATTGTGTAAAGCTTCCTTAAATCTTTAAAAGAACATAGGTGAAAATAAAGGCGGTGGTAATGTCCCGATGATCGGTACATGATTAAGGAAATCGATTGTTTTGGAACATTCTTCAATTCCAACTACTATATCTGTTCAATCAGGTATGTACGTGCTTGAATTTGGGTTTGTTATACTGTTTGACTTAATTAGCTATTTAAATTCAATACTAATTGTTTCTTAGGGAAACACATCATACAGGTGGTTCATCTAATTTAGTGATCCATAATGCATCTGGGGATTCGTTTACTGTATCTTCTGCTAGAAGTTATTGGAAAAGGGTGTCAATAAACCAACATGTAAGAGAACATCTTTGATTCTTTCAATTGATGTCTTTGAACATGTAAGGACCCTTCTTGGGAATCCAAACATAGGAAACTTCTTAACCTCTTCTACCGAGTCTCATGTCACTTGGAATCCAAAAAAATTATTATTTTTTCTTTTTGATGGAATAAATGCGAAACTTTATTTATCTAACATGTATATGTAAGAATTGTTAAACTTCTAATTAAAATCTTATACTACTTACCATATATCATTATATTATATTGCTTACCACATTTCAATAGTTATATATATATATATATTATTTTATTGTTAATAAATATTAATGATTAAGAATAGTAGTCAATTTAATTTATCATATTATGATCTTATTAATGTTAAAATTTTAGTTATGTTTATCTTTTTATATCCAAATAATATTAACTTTTCAAAAAGTAAATTATCTATCATGTGTTTTTCAATAATATGTTTAAAACTTTGAAAATATTTTACAATGTTTAAACGCTACATTCTATTTTCATGAAATATTTGTATGAACAGAGGTATAGTAATATGTACAATAAGTATCATTAAAGAATCATTTGTGTATAATTCTATAGATTTAAACAAATTAAAATGATTTGAATGCATTAGCTATTTAAACAAATTTATAAAGAAGGAAAATAAAAAAATGAAAAATCATATAAATGTCAATTATAATTAACCTTAGGATTATTAAGGACACTTACTATTAAAAAAATATGTTTTTAACATTATTATTTTTAAAAATACTATTACATAAGAAATTCATCGAAATTCTCCTAAGAAATACATAAGATAAAAAATCTTTAACATCAACTTTTGGCGACAATTTTAAAAATTCGTCGTCAAAAGTCCAAGCTTTGGCGACGAAATTTTTGAACCTTTTGTGACGCGATATTAAACAAGTTCTGGCTACATATTTCAAAAATTTGTCACCGAAAGTCCAACTTTTTGCGACAATAAATTTTTATACATTCACAAAAGGTCTCACATTTTGTGACAGATTCATATAAATCATCACTAAAGACCTTAATTTTGGGACGATGTCGTAAAACATTACAAAAATTTTCACTTTTAGCTATGAATTTTGAAATTGTCACCAAAAGTTAACTCTGCTAAAAACTAGTTTTGTTGTTGTGAGGGAATAATAGTTCAATTCTTTTTGGCAGAACGAGTAAGATATACAAGATGCCACGACCCACAAAACTTACCAAAAACCAAAGACATGCAGTAGAAATTAGTACCTCCGTATCATCAAATGTATCACAAATAATATGTTATCAGTCGAATCATGTAGTTAACTATATCGCCGATATTTTAACAAATTACAAGATACCCAACAATTGTTCTTTTTGTTCCCATCAATTACTCTTACGAATTGCCTTTCACAAACAATTTAGGATTGATGGAACAACAACAATAATACTCCTTTTGGCCGTTCCACTTCCATGAGCTTATTATACATAGTTAACGTTTGAAACCATCTATCATCAACGTCCAAGATTTGGAGGGTCCATCAATCACAAGTGATCCTCCCACTCCACACCCATACCCTATAAAAACCCGACGTCCATAACCGCTTATGGCTCGGTACAAGCATTCATCTTCTTCATGCACCTCTCTCTCGCTTTCTATTTTTTTTTTAATTTTATGGTTCGAATTCAAATTGAGAGGAACGTTACTAAACATGAAACTCAAATGCACTAGTGCCCTCTCACTGCTTCAATCATCGCAACCCTTCATCAGGAATAATAACAAGCAGCAGCAGCAGCGGAGCCAGCTTCCCCGCCGTGTCCGCCGCCATATCTCTCCTATTCTTTACTCTTCAGCTCCGCCAACGAGGAGTGCAGCATTATGTGGTTTTTCTGTCGACTCCAACTTCTCCTCCTCTTACTTGTGGGATCAAGCGTCCAGCGATTCGAGCAGAGTTACAGAGGAATCAAGAGTACTGAGAAAAAGGAAATGTCAAGGAATCGAAATTGAAGCAACCAGATCTTACCATAAGCAGACGGTAAAAAGTCAAGTGGAAGTGTGTGAATCTTCTTGTGATTCTGCTGCTGCTGGTCCTCAAAACGTCAGAGAAACCGCAGTCGTCTCTGTTTCTTCTCCGGTGGAATCGTGCTTGTCACTAAAAACAGTGACAGGAGAACCAGAACAAGAGCACGATGCTGTCTCTGTACATAAAAAATTCAAGGGCATGGAAATCCAGACCGATCTCGCTTGCACGGAGGATTTCTCTTACGACGACTCAGAAACCGCTTACTCGGAACTTCATTCGGACTTGTTTTCGTCGGACATATACTTATCCGATTACTCTCCGTCTGTCTTACTCGATTCTGGAAGTCAATTCTCTGATAAATCAGTTGCAGATTCACCTCCGACTTGTACTTACTCTTTACTGAAAGAGTTCAGGAAACAGTTCTTAAGATCAAGCGTTAGTCTAGACTCGAGAAGATACCGGGATGTTGAAGCACAGCGTTCAGAGAAATTCAACGTAAGTTTTTTCTTTGTTTTCTGAATTTAGGGGGTGTTTTTTATTTTAAATTTTTTGTTTTTGTTGAGTTTAACAAATTTTGGTTGAATTTTTATTTTCTAATTTCGGTTTTAATTTTTACCAATTTCCGAAAATTATAAAAAATAATTTTGTTTTTTTGTCGAGATTTTTTGTTTCTTTTTTTATAAAATAATTTACTATCAGTTAATTTAATTATTTACTTATTTAAAATTAAATAAAAATTATGAACAATTTAATTCAACATTATATTTTTAATAAATTAAAATTAATTATCAATAAAATTATAAGTAATTTTATTTTATTTTATTTTTATAATTAAATTATACGTAATTTAATTTTAATAATTATTAATAAATATAATTACATTTAGAATGCATAAATATTCAAATCAAAATTGATTTAATAATTAAAATATATTTCAATTAAATATTAATTTTTAAATAAAATTTTACATTATTTATTTTATTAAATTAACATAATTTTAGTAATAATTTATTAATAAATATTATATAAAAGATTAGATAAATTTATTTAATTAAAATTTTAATTTTTAAATTTTATATAATAAGTCATTATTACTAGCGATAAAAATTCATTAATATTAACAATCAGGATAGCTACTTCCGTCCGTACTAATATTTCATAACGTAGTCGCGTTTTGTTACATGTTTTTTTGAATCATTTACTTTTGGGCTCATGATGGATAACCATTTTATTTAATTTCTCGAAACTTCTAGTGGACACATGACATTCATATAGTTAATTGTTTGGCTACGATCCTGGATCTTGTTTCATCAACGGAGCCAAACAGGCTCCATTTAGTGTAGATCCTCTTTTGTTTTTTTTCTTCTTCAGCGTTAATTTATTATACTTGTTTCGTGGTTCTTGTAGTTTGTGAGGTTCGAAGATGAAGAGGAAGAGTTGAACTACGAGAGAATGAGGGAACGAGAGAAAAGGCAACTATTATTTCATGACTACGTGGAGTTGCATTGTTCCACTAAAGAAGAGTGTAGAGACTTCATCTTCCATCAGCGACTCTTGATGGTTCACTGGATTGTTCAGGTTGTTACCTAACTTGTCTTTATTCACTATTAACCGGCTGAGATAGTAAACGTGTCCTGGGATCGGCCTGGAGCGTGATATATATATAATGTGTGTGTGTAGCAACTTCTCAGTTCAAGAACCAACCCAAAATATTCTCTGAACTACAAAAACACACGTCGACGCTTCACACACACACAGTGTGGAGAACATCTTTCTGTTAGCTTCCCAAATTCAAGTATGCATACCCTCAACCTCAAGGCAGTCACCGATTATTACGTTCTAGAATTCGGATAGTCATAAGCTTCAACTACAGCTTCGTCATTTTCAGCAGCTGACTAAAACTAAGACTTGAAGCTTTATGCTAGCACACTTTCCACTTTAACGCGATGCCAGTTAACCGTTGGTTTCAGATGAGATAATATTATATTTATTTAGCTCGACTTGACAAATTCATTTCAATGTTTTTTGGCCTTGAACTTTTTATTAGAGATTACTCCCTCAGAAGTGTTGTTAAAAGCATCAAATGGCTCTCTCTCTCTCTCTCTCTCTCTCTCTACCAAAAGTTATGATAATAAATTTTCCTAAAGCAACGAATCTTTTGGGCCAGCGGTGTTCTTAACTAATCTTTTTATATGAAGCTTACATATTATGATTGCATATAAATTGCAAATGATTGTTAATTCATGTTTATTTTTATAAATATGCAGCAATCAACTATAAAAGAGTTCCATAATGAGACAATGTTCCTGGGAGTTGGCCTTCTGGACCGGTTCTTGAGCAGGGGTTTTTTTAAGAACGAAAGGAACCTACAAATTCTCTGTATAGCTTGTCTTACATTGGCCACTAGGTTAGAAGAAAAGCAGCCCTACAATAGGTCAACTTCTCTTTTCCTTTACTTAATCAATGACGTCAAATGTTTAACCTTATTCGAATCTTGTTTAATCCCAACTTAATTTACTCTTTAAAAGCCAGGATGTTATCAAGGGTATCTCTTTCCAGGTCCTTGTGGAAAGAGAATTTTGAAGATAGTTGAGATATATTTACTTTTGGATCGGAGCCCACGGACTAAATTCTGTTAATGGGTTTTGCAGTGTAAAAGAAACAAATTTCCGCATCGGGAGTAATCTGTACACTAGATGTGAAGTTGTGGCCATGGAGTGGCTCGTGCAGGAGGTCCTCAACTTTCAGTGTTTCTTTCCCACTATTTACAATTTCGTATGGTAATTTTCGTTTTTCGTTTTGTTGGCCACTCGTTAAAATCCTAAGACTGGTGATTGCATATGTACTGGGGCACAAAACGCCAGGAGTTTCTCTAAAATTAATATCATCAATAGTAGATTTGTTTTCAGTTTTGTCTGTATTTTCTTTTGGTAACCATTATTGTGGGGCAATGATATCTAGGTTCTATTTGAAAGCTTCTAGAGCTGACGCAGAGGTAGAGAAAACGGCCGTATACCTGGCAGTGCTAGCACTATCGGATCGGGAGCAGTTGAGATACTGGCCCTCAACAGTTGCAGCGGGGGTTGTCATTCTGGCGTTTCTGGAAAATGATCAAATTTCATCCTATGAACGAGTCATTGAGGTATAGGGACTTGAAATGAAACAGTTTCAATTTTGTGCATTGACGTGACGAGCCAGTTAATTCACATCGAGTGCGCTGTAGCAGTTGATAATGAAAGGATTATGTAGTTTGATGTTAATAGGCTGACGAATCTGCTACTCATGTTTATAGTTTGAAATTGACCGTCTCTAGCAGTAATCTCAACTAAATAATTGAAGTATGTTTCAGTCTTGTATTTGACTGTCTTTGTACTCTCATATACTGTTTAGTCTAATTTATTACCTCAACTTTGCAGGTTCATGTTAGAACAGAAGAAGATGATCTACATCAATGCATGAAGGTACGGGAAACAACAATTAAACTTTTTCTTTGCACATGATTCTTGTGTCGGAAGATTTTAATCGCATTCCTCATAATCATTGATTCTTATGGGTACTTCCGTGAGCACCCCCAGTAGATATCAAGTGCATTAAAATTATTAATTAGGCTTATTGAGACATTGGTTTTATTCATAGCAGAGCTTAGAGCGGTTGCTACAATATGTAAACTAGCACTGAATTACTTGTAAGGAAGAATTTCATCACGACCACTAACATTGTCTTCACACATCAAGGGAACGTTGACATACTGCAGATGGAGACAAATGTACGCCTATGAATAAAATGTAACCCTTTTTCTGATTCATAAACTTGGCAGTAGATGCATTGTGTATTCTCTGCATAAGGTCAGAAGAGGGACTTGATTTGCTGGACATTCCTTTTCTGAACATAGACTGATGGTGTCCACAATTTTATCAGCCAATGTATGCAACAGTAGCACTTTATGAAAACATTTCATGTATATGCAAAAAGTGACAAGATTATCCAAAAAGACTATCATGTCCCTTAAACTTTCTTGATATTTTTCCCCAGTGCTATTTTGATAATGTAGAGAAATGCTAATCTCTTTCGACGGCCTTTCAGTGTCATACAGCAGTTGCTATGCTTCACAGATGGTTGAAATGTTTGAACATAGTATGTCATTGTGGAGTCCAAAAGTGTCAATAATTGAAACTTGATTTATTCTAGATACATTATTAGATTTGTAAACTTGTTGACATCACATGGAAATTTAAGGATTCATCCATACTGTTGGGCATAGATGTCTTCTGAAATGTTTAACTGGAGCTAGTCTTTTGAACTCTGGTACGTAAAAAATCTTCTCGCCCAAGAAAATACTGCCCAGATTCTAAAGAGATAAGAGTCACCCAGAAAGACTTATGAAAGTTATTAATTTAGAATTCGCAAATGTTGAAATCTATAGTTCCATGTTTAATTCAGTATAATACCCGCGTATATTATGCTAATTTGAAAAGGAAAGACGTCGAATCGCCAAGCATCTGATGTGATGTGTCCTCCGACTTAATCTTGCCTCTTTGTTATACTACCAGTTTTATCTAAATTATCTGCATTATTTGGATGCAAAAACTGGTCTTTTAAATTTCAAAAAGACATAATAAATCCTAAGAATATAATTCCATTCTTACTAATTAACATTGCTTGCAATTTCAGTTGTCCTTCAGCACAATTGGTCGACATCTATGTCCCTTGCAACAATAGGTGCCCCTAATGTGTATCACTTGAGCTGCTAGAGTCGGCCGGGGCAAAGGCAGGATGCAATTTTTTTTCCTTCCTAAAGTTGACAGCTGAAAACATCTCATTATTAGAAGAATTAAAAAATTATTCAAAATGATATTATTTATGTCAAAAGAATCTAATTAATTTTTATAAATATTTAAATAAAATAAATAACCTATAATACAAAAGTGATATACATTACGGGTACCTTTTGTTGCAAGTGACATAAATGTCGACCATTTAATTATAAAAAATTGAAATGTGTATTTATAATTAGTTTGGTTCACTTGTAAATACTAATCCATCTTTTTGTTTCATGTATTACGAAACAAATTCAAGTATCTAAAACCAGAGTTTGTGAAGATCACAAGTTTATTAGTTCCAAGCTACAAAATTAATAGTTGCAAATTAAATAATTGTTTATACGTGACTCTTCTTTTTTACTCGTAATCAATGTCTTTAAAACTAGATTCGAAGTTAAACCGGTAAGACAAAATGTTTGAGGTTTAAAAGATTCCACCTGTATTAGACCGTCATAAAATTGGCTAAAGATTAAATAAAATTAAAGAATTTAAAATATGATTGAAAGAGATTGTCCTCATCTATAGAAAAATTTTAAGTTTAATTAAAAAAGAGATTGTTAAATGAACATTAATTGATTTATTTTAGTTTATAAGAATTTATTAATTTACAAAAATTGACTGATTAATTAATAAATTGATTGATTTTTAACAGCAAAAATTATTAAAGTAAATCAAACTAAAAAGTTAAAAACTGAACCGGAAAGATAGACGGTTCAAGGTTTTTATGGTTTAACCAGTCGAACCAGTTAAGTTTTTTAATCATTGCTTGTAATCATATTTATATGTTATATTTCTTCCAATATTGATTGAATCGTGATATTAACTTATTTACATAATCATTAAAGTCATATCAGGGTGTTTATATCTACTTATCGTATATTTTGTAGTTACACTATAAGCGGATTATCCATATAAAAAAATTTGATATTATTCACTCTTTTAAAAGACATTTATGCATGTGATAAAATTAGATACTACTTACATATACAATAATTGTTTATGTAAAATTAAATAATTTTTCCACGTGAAAGTTAAAGATGAAAGTTGTTATCATAAAAGATAGTTGCCTTGCATCCATTAGTGGAAAATTGACAGACAAATGACACCAAATGGAATGAAATGGATGTTAATGATATTGCAAATTTTCATTTAGTTTTAGTTGATAAATTTTTGTCAAGTGTGAAGAAAAAAACAAAAAAAGAGATGTGATCATACCATAAAATTGTAAGAGTTAAGTCATTTTATAATTTCTTTTTTCAAAAAAAAACTATATTCATTTTAGACCACATATGCACTTCCTCTTTGATACATTTATTTAAACATTTTTCTTTTTCCTTTTCTTTCTTTTTTTCTTTTCTTTTCTTTTGCTTTCTTTATTTTCCTTTCGTTTCTTTTCTCTTATAAAAATTAAAATAAACTACATCAAAATGGGAATTTCAATTATAAGGCATAAAATATCATCCCAACATTATAACCAACCCACAAATATGCTTACCCCATACTTATACTTTTGTATATCCACAAACTCAACGATCAACAAATGTTCCATTAGCTTTAAGGCTTGGAAAGGAAATTTGGTTAGGTTAAACCATGTAATGTTGCTAATACATAAAGAAAATGCAAATAAAGCTCAAGGGGGTTTATCAAAAAGGAAAATAATATAATGGGTAGACTATTTAGCTAATGTAATTCAGAAAAGCAAAGAATTCACAATCATATCTATATTAATGCGTGTGATAAAAATGTGGTCTCAAATAGAAATTCAAGGCAAAATTAACATGTACACGTCATGAAGGTCACACATTATCCAAAAACAATAAGACTGATATGAATGTGATAGTCTAATAAGGTTTAAAATATCACCGACTTTGTCTACTACTAGTCACTACTCCTCTAAAGATAGTGCACATCGACCAATAACAAGAGTAAAAGTACATGCTAAAGTTACTACGAAATTCTCTAGTCAATTCATACTCTAATCATGACTATAGAATCCTAGAATCAACAGAAAAAAGAAAATGTTTGTTTTGTTTTTTTATTATTTCTCTCATTTTGATTGAAAACTTAAAACAAGTAAAACAAACAATTTTAACAACACACATGCATAAAAAAACTAATGTGAAAAAGTAAAGGAAAAGAAATTTACTTCCCTTGGGTTATCTCCTAAGAAGCACCTTTGTTTAGTGTTGCTAGCTTGACTCCTTTTTCTCCTCATGTGAGAAAATTATGATCTTCTGGTGGCACATGCGGTTCCTCCACGTGAGGTTCTTCTGGATTAAGGCCTTGGTTGATAATCGTTCACCTCCAACATCTTCCCTAGCTTCAGATTCTTCATCTCTATTGAGTCCTTTCTCTTTTGAAATAATTCAAATGACTCTTCGCCTTTTTCTTCTTCGTTTAATTCTTCCAGCCTGCTAGGTAAAGGTGAAGGGTTATTCTCAAAAATAATTACGGACCTAGTACTTACCTCCGAGCCAAATGATGTATTATATTATGGTTCAGACTCCTCCTCAACTTCTTTGACACAAGCAATTCCTTAACTATTGCTCTCAAAATTCTCAAGTTCCTTACACTCCGTAAGTTTTTCACACTAACATCTATTGGGTACACCTCAGGTTAATATGACTGCTCCTCTTCCATTTGTGATTCTAGGTAGTCGATCCTCGTTGCCATCTCACCTATTTGGCTTGCCACATTGTGGAGTCTATACGTTGTATCTTGCCAGAGTTGTTATATACCTTTTTTAAGTTACTGCTATAATTCCTATTAGACCTGTTGGAACTGCTAGAACTGTTGTTATACATCCTGTTGGAATTGTAAAGTATTAGCAATCATAATATTAATCAATTCTTCCAGAGATGTACTTGAATCGTGATAAGAAACTTCTGGTTAGTACAGGAATTGTTGTGTGTCCTGCAAGCTATCATGGAAGTAACTTTGTTGATTATCCCATCCATAACTAAAGTTAGCTTGACCAGTCTAACCTTGGTTATAGGATTAAGAGTAAGAGTTAAAGAAAAAATTACTTCCATCTATGTTTTTTTATTTTTTAATTTTTAAATCACAAACACGAAATAGAAAATGAAATGATCAAGAAATAATTGAAATGAAACCAATTATGAACAAATATATACAAAAAACCAATTAAAATCATAAACAAAAACTAAAACACCGCACTCCCCGACAACAGTGCCAAAATTGACAACGTGTCGTAACGCTTGTCAAGATAAAAACTAAACTACTACTATAGCAGTTGTGAGTCTAGGTCGATTCCATATAGGGTGTGTGTACAATTATTGAAATGATAATAATAGGTGTTTAGGTTGAGGGGGTTTTGGATTTTTTAAACAAGAATATAAAATGAAACAGACTAATAGAAACAAATTAAAGAAAACATACGAAAAATGATAAAAGTTGAGAATTTGATAGGGAACCGATTCTTTGGTTCAATCTTGATTTATACCCTAATTAAACATATTTCATTGATTTGTTGTTCTTAAACCTCCCCTAGCAACTATTAATCGTAGGTTAATAATTAACCAGAGTGTTGCCACCTTGGTGGCGCGGTCGAGGTCCTCCTCGGCGAAGCGGTCGACGACCTTCGCGTCGAACTTCACGGTCCAGGCCTCCCGGTCGACGTGGGGAGCGTCCTTCTTGGTGATGAACCAGTCCTTCGCGGTGTAGAGCCAAGCGTCGAGGCCATGGTCCTGGATGATCCTGATCGCCTCGCGGGTCACGTCGGGCGGCAGCGTCTTTTCCTCGATCACGGTCATGTCCGGCTTCACCATGGCGCCGCCGTTGAAGCCGGCGATCATGGTGGTGATGCGCAGCGGCTCGATCAGCATCGCCATGCCGCGCGGCGGACGTCCGCTGGTCACCGCGAACCGGATGCCGGCGTCGTGAAGGGCCGCGACTGCCTTCACGGCACGCTCGGTCAGCACCTTGTCCTTGGTCACCACCGTGCCGTCGACGTCGGCTAGCAGCAGCGAGATCTTGCCCTTCAGTCGGTCGGACATGCCATGCCTCCTTCAGGACCTGAGCGCGTAGCGCTCGATCGCCTTGGCGAACCCGTCGCTGTCGCAGTCGTCGGTGACGGCGTGGGCCGCCGCCTTCACGGCCTCCGAGCCGTTGCCCATCGCCACGCTGAAGCCCGCGGCCTCCAGCATGGGGATGTCGTTGGTGCCGTCGCCGATCGTCATCACGGCGGAGATCGGCACCCCGAAGCTGCGCGCGAGGCTCGCCACCGCCTCGCCCTTGTGGGCGCCGGGGTTCGTGACGTCGAGGTAATAGGCCTGCGACCGCGTGGCCGAGGCGCCGCTTCCGACAAGCTCCTGAAGTTCACCCTCCAGCCGCTCGAGGAGCGGGTGGTCGTGGCTGGCGCCGACGATCTTCAGGGCATGGACGTAATGGGCTTCGTCGAATTCGTCCACGACGGTGAAGTCCATCCCGAGCGTCTTTCGCTCGTGGTCGACGTGAGCACCCTCGGGATCGCGCAGGAACCATTCGGTCTCGGTGAAGAGCCACGCGTCGAT
>JAOTAY010000003.1:20643504-20653732 GCA_025629805.1 Erythroxylum baracoense | reverse complement strand
CAAAGACAATTGCATTCAATTTAATAAAATAGGAGTTCAACATAATAGTTCCAAAAGCAATCCCTAAAATAAAATCAGCTTAACATGGTCTCCATAACATCATCAATATTCAAATAATCTATTTTTACAAAGAATAGAAGAGATTAAAATGATAAAAAATTGAATAGAAGGACTCCTTCTCTTCTTTGCTAAAATCTAGAATTTTGGTGTTGATGTGCTATTTTACCCAATCCTGATGATGATCCTTGTCTTCAATCCTTCCTCAATGCTCCAAACATGTGCTCTTCACTCAAAGATGGTGTTTCTACAGGTGGGTGTCATCTCTCCTTAAGATGGAGGCTTAATTCTCTTTTTATAGTCCAAAAATCCTAAATTTAATGAGGCCTCGCAGATTACCTTGGATTGTATTTCCCACCCTTATGGGAGTTGGAGTGATTCCCACGAGCGTGCGAATTACAATCCGAGGCAATCTGTAAGGCCTCATTAAACTTAAGGTTTTTAGACTATAAAAAGAGAATTAAGCCTCCAGCGCGGGAATTTGTCACATATTCATCTCTCATTTTCTTCTGTAATTCCTACGTGACGTGGGAGTTTGCATGATCGGAATTACAATCCAAGGCAATCTGCGAGGCCTCATTAAACTTAGGGTTTTTGGACTAAAAAAAGAGAATTAAGCCTCCAACACGGGAATTTGTCACAGATTCATCTCTCATTTTCTTTTGTAATTCCTACGTGATGTGGGAATTTGCATGATTCCCATGAGCGTGGGAATTTGTCACAGATGCACTCCTCATTTCTTCTCCTCTTTGATCTTTAGTTCACCCTCCAAGTTGCTCCTTCCTTCTTCCTACATAAAAATAGTCAATTCTTGCCCTCAATTAACATTAAACACACAAGAATAACAATGAAAATCAAACTTAACGAAAACATATAAAATGACTCCTAAAGTAGAACAATAATCAACAATTATGCTAGAAAACACATGTTAATTACCTATAAAAACATATCCTAATGCACACCTATCAATTTCATTTCGCTTAAATCAAATTATTTTCTTTATATCAAACCTTACTTCAACACTTATTAGCATCTTGGTAACTTAGAATTTCATTTTCTAAGTTTTCTAAAGCTTACCTATATTGCTAATAAAAAGTTAAGTATATATTCTAGGAGAATTTCTCCATGACATACTCAAATTATATGTTGATCATATAAGTTGCCAAAATTTTAGCACGCTTAGTAGTACTCAATGCCATGTATAAGGAATGGAAAATAAATCGTTATACCTTTATCCCTAGAGGAAGAAGTTCCTAATGTAGTAGGATATAAAGGTTTTGTATCCCAAATAATTGAGAGTCATGAGAAGTAGCATCACCTTCAACTAACTCACTAGCTATGGAGAATACAAAATTGTAGCAAAGAAATGATGTTGTCCACACAAATGAAATTCTAGAATTAAAGTCTAACTCAACCTCTATAGCTGATGTAATTAAGATATTGATAGAGAAAATTGACAAACTTTCTATCATTTTAGTTTATATTTTTGGGTAGAATGCTCCTACCTAAGCAAAAGAGATCTCCAAAGGCTTAAAGGATATCCTTCTCTAAATGTGATGGAAGTTGGAGAGTACAATTAACTTCTAACTACTCCTTCTATAGATGAAAGATACATTCATCCTCCTAAAAAAGAGGATGTTTAACTTGCACCTATTAATCGTAAAATGGCCAACAGGTGGTCAGGGCCTAGACTTTTAGCAGGAAAGGATGTGGAGTGGAAGTTGAAGTTAATGGACAATAATAAGAGTTAAGAGGTAACATTGTGGCTACAAATTGTAATCCTATCATTGCCCCTCCACAAATAGGATTACAAGTTTGATATTGAAGTTATAAAAAAAAGTAGTTCAAGAAATGCATAGGCCTAGTTTGAGACAGTTTGGCCACCCAAAATTCCAAAAACCTTATCTAAGGTATGTTGACCATAAGAATCCTTATCTTTGAGGTTATAAAATTCCTAAATTTAATTTGTTTTCAAGTGAAGATGGCTAACCAACCACTGAACATATTGCTAGATTTATCAATCAGTATAGAAAATTAGCCAATTATGAAAATTTCAATAATTTCAAGCTTAATTTGTTCACATATTCATTAACAGGTACAACCTTCTTTTGGATTGTTTTGTTACCCAAGAATTTTATTCTTTCTTGGGCTAAACTAGAGAGATTATTTCATACTCAATTTTCTGAACTAAACCTAAAGTGATTACAGTGGAGTTATCCATGGTTACTTAGAGAAGTGGTGAGAATGCAAACATATTCATCACCCAATTCAAGAGGATGAGAAATTGATGTCAAATTGCACTCTTAAAAATCGAATATATGAAGTTAGCTCAAAACGATCTATCTATTAAAATACAAAACATACCAAGGTATGGAATTTTGTAATTTTCATGAATTAACCACAAATTTTTTTTAATACGAAGAACTTCTTAGGTAAGAAAGACACCAAAAGTGTGAATTCAGTGGGTGATAAATTAATTGACTATTTTTTAAACCCATATTTAATATGTTATGCTTGTTATTTGAGAGTTTTGTATTATTTTTGGTACTTATTTTGCTTCAAGTGTGTTTTTAGGTAATAATTACCTTCATAGACCAAAAACAGAATAATTTAGGAAAAATTAAGGCACAAAATGGAAGAAATAAAGTAACTTTAGGGACACACAAGCATGTTAGGGGACTGTGTAACCTACTTTACATGTGCAAAGATACATGCTTGTATATGTAGCTTGTGCAATCTTTGAAAAAATGTGAAGTCATAATTTTAAGGTGATTTTAAGATACACAGTCACTCACACAGTTGTATAAGTAATTGTATATATTATAGAAATCCCAGGTCGTGTGAGTGACTATTTGCAGCTTAAAAGGAAATTATAAAGGCTAGACAAAGGGGGAAGCAATCAGAATCAAATTAAAGACCAAATACAGAGTAAAAGACGTAGTTCTCAACCTAGGATGAGGAAAACAAGAAGATTACTTTAAGAGAATCGATAAAGAGTAACCTTTTACCAAATTTGAAGAAGCTCTTATTAGAGATAAAAAGGGGATATATAGATCATTAGATTATTTTGTTTCTAATTGTTCTTCTGAATACTTGATGTCATTTTTGTTTTCTATGTTTAAGAGCTAATTTTCTTAGTATTTAGGTGTGATGAACCCTAAGTTAGGATGTATAGTAAGATATACTATTTTATTCAATGCAATTTAATTAATTAATTTATCGTGATTCAATTATGTATTTATATTGTTGAATTAATATGTCCAAGATATTAGTTCAATGTTTGATTTCATATGACGGAGAATGAAAAATCCTTTTTATGAATAGATTTACCATAATTAGAAGGAGTTGCATGCTGATCGTGTCATTCGAGCTTTAAATTTATAAGCCCTCAAATACCGCAAGCGCACGAGTCATGACTATAGTATAAAAGGTGTTGATCCTACAAGGAAGGGACTAATCTAATCCTAAAATCTAAGGCCAACAATATATAACTCAAAATAAACATTGCATGGAAAGTAATCACGAGAATTGAGTTTAACCATCTAAATCAGAAATTAAATACGAAATAATTAACAATTGAGCAATATGGAATCACAATAGAAATCAACCTAAGGAAATTACCAATTTATGACAAAGGGGATTTTACTTATCATTAGTACTAACATAGTCGATTATGTGTCAATGGAGTTTCGGTTTTAGAATGTCCTAGGGTTGATTACTCTCTCTCAAGTTATAACCATTAAATCCTAAATTATAAACCCTAATTAGATTATAGAGTTTGCAATCTTTTAATTCATAAATTATCCAAAACCTTATTAGATCTGAAGCACTTTAATATACTGATTATGCTTGTTTGGTATACAAGCAATTGGAATAGGATTATATAAGTTAATATTTATACTAGTGTTTGGTACTAAATATTAAGAATGGTAATGAAATTTTTTTACTTATGTTTAATGCTTCCATTTGCCATTAAATGTACGACTTATTTTCCTATTTTCCTTAATAACTATGTTTTCTTTTGGTTTTATATTTATATTATCTTTGTAACCTAAATTGTTTGAATGATTCTTATATATTAACTTTTGTAGGGAAGGGGTCTCTCATAATGCTGTAAATATCTACTAAAATTCCTTAATTTGCATGAACACATGGATAAGGTACGACATTAGAAATTGGAAGTACGCAGTGGAGAAGATAAGGAAAGAGTAGAGATTACAAGATCATAAATCTGAGTTAATCAAAGATTATCTTCCTTAGATGTTGTCAACCAATAACTGAAAATAGGAAAATAGTCCTAATTTAATAAAACTACCAATATTATCCATTTGTTACTATTAATCAATGACTGTCTTGTTTTTATACTTCTAATGCAACCTCATCATCTTATATCCATTTTGTTGTGAATTATACGTGAAAGTTTTAAGTCCACCTTCTTTGAATATCTACATAGAAGATCTTAAATATTGAAAATTCTTTTTAAGTTCGAGCAATACTTTATAGGGTCCTTATGGATGTTAATGTTAATTGTGAGACCTTTGAAGTTTTTAATTTGATTTTAAATCGAAAATAATATTCTTTTCCTTAAACATTAATACTTTGATTGTTTAGTTTATTTCATGGGTATTATTTTCTTATAATGGCAGTCATGGCTTATACACCTTGACATTACGATTTTCTATATTTATGGTACATATTAAGAAGAAGAAGGATGAGATTTATTATGACATTATTAAGCTTATTATCATATATACTAAAGAGGCACATTTTGAGAATGATAAAAAAGCCTAGTAGGCATAATCCATTAATTCGAATAACACATTTTAATGGTTTGATTGTGGATAGTAACAATGCATGCAATGAGCGACTCTGTTTGGATAGGCGTACTTTTTGCATATTATGCTCGATGCTGAGAAATATTGGTGGATTAAAAGATACTAAAAAGATATATGTAGAGGAAATGGTAGCAATATTTTTACACCTCCTTGCCTTCGACAATAGAAATCAAGAAATCAAATATCATTTTTAGCGTTCAAGAGAGATGATAAGTCGACATTTTCATAATGTATTGAGAGTTGTGCTTAAGTTATGGAGAGTTATACTTAAAGTCCCCAAACCTATCCCTTATAATAGCACCGAAGAAAGATGGAGGTGGTTTAAGGTAAAAATATTTATTTAAGGAGTTTTATTTGGTATGAAATTTAATTTTGGTTGATAATGACTAGATATGATTTTGCTAATTTTAGAATTTCTTAGAAGCTTTAGATGGTACATATATTAAGGTACGTGTACCAAGTATTGAAAAAGATCGATATCATACTAGAAAGAATGAGATTGCCACAAATGTCTTAGGCATATGTTCTAATGGATATGCTTTTTACATATGTACTATCTAGATGGGAAGGTTCAGTTGCTGATGGTAGGGTGCTTCGAGAGCGTTATCTAGAAGAAATGGATTAAAAATTCCTTGAGGTGAAAGTGGACTACCTCATGGAATGTTATGTACTTAACAAATGTCTTATAAGATCTACTCCAAAAAAAGACCCCCTATGAGCTGTGGAAAGGAAGAAAACCAATTGTTGCTTACTTTCAATCATTTGGCTACAAGTGTTTCATTCTAAACAATGGAAAAGATAATCTTGGAAAGTTCGATGTGAGATAAGACAAAGCTATCTTTTTGGGCTACAGTACTGCTAGTAAAGGATTCAGAATATATAATAAAAGAACAAAGAATATAGAAGATTCGATATATGTGGCATTTGATGAAGCACTACCTTCAACAACAGCAACTGACTCAGATGGTGAAGAGCATCCATTGGTACCTAAAAATACATCTGAGAATCAAACTACACGTATAATACCTTCAAAATTACAAAATCAAGAAAGACTCTCTGAAGCTAGAATAGAGCAGGCTCCTTTATCTCAACAAGTGCCTGTGCAACAAAAAAATACCTAGAGAATGGAGAGGTCTTGATACACATCAATATATTATGGGAGATCCCTCTGAAATTATAAGAACAAGATCATCTTTCAAGAACAACCTTGTTGCGCTCATCTCACAAATAGAACCAAAGACAATTGAAGAGGTCCTTACTGACGAAAATTGGGTTTCAATCATGAAAGATGAATTGAATCAATTTGAAAAAACAAACTCTAGAATCTAGTATCTCATCCTCAAAACAAGTAAATCATTAGGACTCGGTGAGTATTTTGAAACAAACTTAACAAAAATGGTAAAGTGGTAAGAAACAAAGCTAAACTTGTAGCTCAAGGTTACAATCAACAGGAAAGTATTCATTTTGATGAAACTTATGCCCCTGTTGCTATATTGGAATCAATTAGAATCTTACTTGCCTTTACATGCTATAAAAACTTCAAGTTGTTCCAAATGGATGTTAAAGTGCATTCTTAAATGGTTATATTAATAATGAAGTATTTGTTAAGCAACCCCTAGGTTTTGCAGATAAAAATCATTCGAATTATATGATGAAGTTAATCAAAGCTTTGTATGGTTTAAAGCAGGCTCTTCGAGCATGTATAAGATGTTAATTAAATTTCTGCTTGAGAATAACTTTAAAAGAGGAAAGGTCGATAAAACCTTATCTATTAAGAGAAAGGAGGATGATTTACTTATAGTACAAATATATATTGATGAAATAATATTTGATGCTACTAAACCATCCTTCTATGAAGAATTCTCAGCATTAATGCAAAAGGAGGAGTTTGAAATGAGCATAATGACAGAATTATCATTCTTTCTCGAATTACAAATTAGACAAATAGAAAAAGGAATCTTTATTAGCCAAGACAAATACACAAAGGAACTTGTCAAGAAATATCATTTTGAGAATTCCAAACTGATGTTTACTCCCATGTATACTGAAACTAAACTTGATAAAGTCAAAGGCGGCAAAGCTATGGATGAGACAAAATATAAAGGAATGATTGGATCACTACTATATCTTACAAGCTCAAGACCATACATTATGCTCAATGTGTGTCTTTATGCACGCTTTCAATCAAATCCAAAAGAAAGTCACTTTTAAGTAGTCAAAAGGATCTTTCGATATCGTTACGAAACTATGGTTTTTGGACTATAGTATCCAAAAACTGATTCATTTGACATAGTGGGCTATTGTGACGCAGATTATGCAGGTAATAAAGTTGATCAAAAAAGCACAAGTTGTCACTGTCAATTTCTTAGAGGATGTTTCGTATCTTGGTCCTATAAGAAGCAAAATTGCACAGAACTTTCGATGACTGAAGTCGAATACATAGCACTTGCCAGCTGTTGTGCTCAGATATTATAGATGAAGCATCGACTAGGGATTTTTCTCTAAACTTTTCTCATATTCCTATATCATGTGATAATATGAGTATTATAAATCTTTCTAAAAATCCTCTGCATCATTATAGGACTAAGCACATAGAAATCAAAAATCATTTTCTTAAAGATCATGTTTTAGAAGGAATCATTTATCTTTTGTATGTTAATACTAAGAATCAAGTAGCGAACATTTTCACCCAGCCACTCTCTGAAGATACATTTTGAGTGTTAAGAAAAGAGCTTGTATTTAAAGACATGCATGAAATTCTAACAGGCAGCTATATGGATTTGTCAAAAAATACGCAAACAATCACACTTCCTGTATTAGCATACGATCATTCATCTTCACATGAGATCAATGCTCAAGAAATGCCTAATATACTAGAAATAGACTTCTCTCCTCTACTTGCCCTTACTGTTATTCGAAGTGCCGCTTTTGACTTTCTACATTCCAACTCTCTATTTTCATCTTAAATCTTCCAAACTTCATCCATCGCTCTTACAATGGCACGAACTAGAATAAAAGGACAAAAGAAAACTCCAACTTTTACTGATAGTCATGATAAAGCTCGTGTTAATAAACCTATCTTCTTTAAGGCCCAAGTATCAGAAGTGCATTAGGTTATAAACGATGATGATTCAAATGAAAAACATTCTCAGTTGATTAGACAACCACAAACTAGAGGAAGTCTTGCAAAGTATGCCCAAAAAATTTCTGAATAAAAAGAAGACCCTGATATTAAAAAGAAAGAGGAAGAAGAATCTAGAAAAAGAAAAAGGGAAGAAATAAAGAATGGAAAAGCATACATGACTAAAGAAACTATTAATAGAAATAAGTTATTTTATGAAGAGATGATTGCTAAAGGCAAAAGGGAAAAGAAGATAAAAATAGTTGTACAAAAAGGAAAGACATCAATTCCACCAAAAATGTTTCAATCAATAGAAGTTGAAGTTTACTATAAAATGCAGTATAAGGAAAGAAAGGTGGTTGCTGGGCGGATCTTGCCTCCTATGATATTTGACGACATAGGCATGCCTATCTTTCCTTACTTTGTTGCCATCGGTTGGGAAAATTTCTGAAATTAGATAAGACAGTATGCGATGAGCTAGTCAAGATATTCTACACATACGTAAAAAGGAAAAAATTAATGGAAAGCTAGCCATTGCCTCATGGGTGCATGAATGTGAAATTTTAATTTATGAAGAAATCTTAGGAGATATACTGGAAGTAACTCCTATAGGGAGAATTAATTTTCCCTGTCATAAGTGGGATGTTGATGATATACAGTTAGTTGAAGTTGTCAAATCTATTTGCCTTTATATTGAGAACACCAAGACAGGAGACCCTGGAGCAAGCAATTAGACTTAATACCACAATGCCTTGCATCGCTTTCAGCTACTTCAATTTTTCCCAAGAGTAGGTCAATTGAAAGGTGCAGTCTGCTTGACACTTATGTCGTGTATAATTTGCTGAAAGGAAATAGAATGAATCTTCTAGCTATGATCTTGAGATTCATGGTGGATAAAGGGAATTATAAGAATACCACCAGTTACCTACTTTATGGGATGTTGCTCACCAAGATTTTCAACCATTATGGAGTTCCTTTTGTAAATCTGAATTGGTATGCACCAGCTAAGTTTCACCCTTCCATTCCCTATTAATTTGGATACAGATTGTAAAAAAATGTCTAGGTAGACAAAAGATCTGAAAAAGAGGTAGAAAATTTAGATCTTGCTCTAAACCAAGAAACTCTTGTCCCTCCTCAGGATAAAAATAGTGCAAATCTTCAACAACAGCTAAAGGATATTCAAGCCAATTGAGAACAAATGCGAGAACAAATAGATAGTATGCAGAATCAAATTCTTAACATCCAGATTTTTCTCAAAAGAATCATTGAATCTCTTCAATAACTCTATTGTTATTTGCTTTTTACTTGGCTTATTTATACTAACAATTTTGTTTGATGCATTATTTACTCTTTCCCTCTATTTCATTCTGTTTTATTTCACCTCCTCCCTATACTATATTATTTTTGATAATTACAAAGGGGGAGAGTTTATGTGGATATATTTTTTGCATATATGATGATATATTTCTCAATGCTGCTCAATGCAAATTTCTCAATGCTACCTCAATTATATATATGATTGATTCCTCTGTTGAACTTGTGAAAATCTATGATATATAAACGATAGGATCTTTTCTTAAGAGGCAGGTGCCTTTTGATTATATCTGAACATATAAATGTCACAGGTATCTTTTGAAATCATCTATTATCTCTTTGAATTTTGAAATATATTTTTATTATTGCCTGTCATCATCAAAAAAGGGGAGATTGTTAGCTTAAGGCTCATGATTAACGATTTTGATGATAACTGTATAATATTTCAAAATTCAAATTGGATTCATTTCCTTTTATTATTACTGGTTAATTCTTAAAAGGAAATAAAATTATAAGAAATATGCTTCCTTTCTTGCAGGAACCTTCATTGTGAACTTACCTTATTAGAAATGGTTTATCTGAAAGAGTCCTACTAATTATGAAAGTCGCATATTAACTCTGTGATTAGTGGAAGAATTTTAGCAAAGATAAACATCGAAATTTTTTAGATTCAAATCGATCCAATTAACTAAGGATGTAAGTGAAGCAACGACTAGTTGAAAGAAATGACCATTTAAGGAAGAGCCATTGCAACTATGAATAAACAGAACTGAACGATACAGAGAAGCTTGCAAAGCTATATTGTCAAAATTCATCAAAAGTGATAGATTATGAAGAAACAACACAATTACGTAAATCATGTTAACCACAGGATCATTTCATATGCATATAAAAACAAGAA
>JAOTAY010000003.1:20579588-20633321 GCA_025629805.1 Erythroxylum baracoense | reverse complement strand
ATATTATTTTTAACATTAATTAGAAGATTAATAATAATAAGATTAATAAAATTATAAATAATAAGAAATCAAATAATAATAATAATAAATAAAATTATTAATAATTATTATATATACTCAAATAGGTGAAATTAATAATAATAATAATTAATAATAATAAGAATAATAGAATTTATAAGAATAATAACATCATTATAATAATAATTAATGTTTATTAAAATATAAATTGGGAAGCCGTATCAAAAGAAGGTAAATTTGTTGTTGCGGCTTGGCGTGAAAGTCAGTGGTTCTTTTTAATTAAAACGTCGACGTATTAGTTGCGATACAAAATAGGCGCAGGGTTAGTGGAACAGAGGATCTGATTCCTTAAAGTTTATATGGCTAAGGTTTAGTAATATGGAAGAAAAAGGATTGTTTAGCAATTGAGATAGGTTATTCTAGGTTAGAATAGGGTATCTCATAACTAAATTAAGTTTTTACTTGTTGGGCTATGAACAAGTTCATTTTTGACGTTATATAGGGCCTGGGCAAAGAAATAAAGGGCCCTATTTTGCCTTTTTTTTGTTCTTTATGAGAAAGAGTGTGCCCTCATAAAGAATAAAAAGAGGCAAAATAAGGAGTGCGCCTTCATAAAGAACAAAAAGAGGCCAAATAAGGGCTCTTTTTATCGCTCTTGACTCGTATAAAAAACAAAATAAGACAAAATAGGAGCCCTTTCTGTTACATATTTTGTTCTTCATGATACTGGATCTTAGATAAGTGCCCTTCTTTCCTTTGCCCAGGACTGGGTCTGGTTAAGAAATGAATTTAACCTAAACCAATAATAAGATTTGTTTGGTCATTGGGTTAGTAAAACCCAAATGTAATCAATGCTAGAACAATCCTAAAGTTAAAACAAAGTAATTTTAGAGCTAAATAAATTTTAAAATATTTTAAAATTTAATATCAATTTTAAAATTAAATTAATTATTTTTTAATACAATTAAGATTAATAATTAGATTGACTTTAAATTTAAATTTTTTTAAAAAAATTGTTTCTTAGAACTAATTAATCATATTTTAATTAGATTGAAATTAATTAACTAAATTTCTTAACATTAAGAAAAGTGTTTTCTTAAGGTTTGTTTAATCTTTGGATTGGTAAAACCCTTAATCTTTACTAATGTAATCAATGGTAGAGCAATCCCAAAGTTAGAATAAACTAATTTTGTAGGAAAATAAAATTTAAAATATTTTTAAATTTAATAGCAATTTGAAAAGTAAATTAATTTATTTTCTTAATGTGATTAAGATTAATAATTAAATTGATCCTAATTTTTTTAAAAAAATTGCTTCCTAGAATTATACTTATCATATTTTAATTATATTGCTATTAATTAGTTAAACTTCTTAACATTAAGAAAAGAGTTTTCTTAAGTAATTAAAAAAGATGCTTCTTAATTAAATTTATTTATTTTAATTTGATTGAGATAAATTAAATTTATTATTTTATTTAGTTAGAGAACTATTGTTTTATTATTTTTATTTGAATAATAAGTTTCTTGATTTATGAGAAAAGTTATTTTGTTTATTAAATTTAGAAAGCTATTTTCATTTATTAATTAAAAATTGAGCTTTCTTTAATTTTTTAAAAATAGTTTTCTAATTAATTAATAAATATTTTTCTAATTAATTAATAAATTAATCTATAAATAAATAGTGTAAAATATTTTCTTAACTAAATTTAAAAGTATTTATTTTAATTTTAAAAATAGTTTTATTTTCTTAAATTTAAAAGTATTTATTTTAATTTTAAAAATAGTTTTCTTTCTATATTAGAAAATAGTTTTCTATTTAAGGAAAAGTTATTTCTAATTAGAAATTTATTTTCTCGTAATAAAGAAAAACCACAAATCTTTGGCTTATCTCTCCCCTTTTAACTTACATCATGATGCATTATGCAATTGACACTCCTTAATTAGGTTTGGTTTTCCTCCGTTCTTTCTTCTTCTGGCTTTTGCTCTCTCTTGCTTTCTTTTGCACTTTCCTCTACACTTATTCTTCCTTGTTACTTTGTTCTCCTACAGACGTTTTTATCTTGTTTTAGTAACAGTCTAAAGCCTCCTTTATTTTATTGGATTGGAATCTCTATAGCATGACGCAAGATGAAACTCTACTAGACCGTGAAGATAACCCCAAGGCGATGGGCAAGCAACTCAGACCGCCAGACCCAGGAGATAGAGGATAATCGTGGGAGGAAAGAACCTGGCCTACTGTTTCTAGAATCCTCTCTTTAGGTGGTAATGTGATGGAAAAGCAGCAAAGGGCGGAAGACTTGTCAATTAAAGATGTGGAGGATTGTTTTACTGACAAGACGATGTCGGTTGCATACGAGAATGACAATCGATGTTTTCCGAATCTGTCAATGGGACCAAATCTGAAGGGTCGATTGGGGACCGTATGGAAGAATACAGTATTAATTAAAGTGCTGGATAAATCCCTAGGTTTCTATTTTATGAAGACAAAATTGTTTCAATTGTGGAAACCGAAAGGTAGTATGGAAGTAGTGGATCTAGTGAATGGCTTTTTCATGGTTAAATTCTCAAACCCAGAGGACAAGAATGATGCTTTAACTAAGGGACCATGAATTGTGCAGGATCACTACCTATTAGTGCAAGATTGGAGTTTGGATTTTAAACCCTCGAAGGCTAAGATCGAAAAAGCAAGAGTATGGATTCGTATCCCAGAATTACCAATGGAGTTCTATGATATTAAAGTTCTAACCACCTTTGCAGGGGTGATTGGTCGACCTATTAAACTGGATGGTAACACCTTCAAAGCTAACAAGGGAAAGTTAGCTCGAATCTGTGTGGAAATAGATTTAACCTTGCCTCTTGTTCCACGGATCGTGGTAAACAGTGAACTATATCATATTGAATACGAGGGACTTCATAAAATTTGCTTTGGCTGTGGATTATATGGGCATCATTTAAGTGAATGCCCGAATGATCCTAAAACCACTAATGTAGTTGTGGAGGAAGATAACCAGGATCTGCAAATGGGAAAGACCTCTAGGGATAGTAACAATGGACACGGTGATTGGATGCTACTGAAGCGGACGACTAGAAATTTTAATCGTGGGCGTTACAAGAACATGACAAAAAATCCGGCCCCTAATACCAATAGGTTTGCGAACCTTCATATTGACGAAGAGCATGAACTATTTCAGCCACAAGGAGTGCAATCCTTTGTGCAGGGACGAGGTAGTCCGAGGATTTCTGTTAGAAATAACTAATGAAGTACATAATCACTTAGATCATGTTAATCACATGACGATTTCATATGCATATAAAAACAAGAAACACATACTTGGATTCTTGTTAGAATTCCACCGAGTAAAGTACACTGTTATATTCTGCAGAGAATTTTTTTGTACTGTTTTTTTGAAGAGATACATCAGATCTACTTTCTTCTCTTGTTCTTTGGTTTTTAACATTTAAACAAGATAACTACCGTTGGTAGTTATTTTAAAGAACAATGACTTAAAACCCCTCATGGGTGTATATAATCCATTAAAAAGCATATACATTCTTGAAAGTGATATCTTTGTAAAAATCCTCTTGTGTGTTAGAAACGGAAATTTTGTTGAAAGAGATTACTAAAGCTCATATCTAGGGATGTCAATGGGCCAGGACGGGCTGGGGCCACAGGTCGGCCGGGCCGATTCCAGCTTGTCTATATTTTTTAATTAAAAAAATACAAAACGGCATCGTTTTGGACAAAATGGCCGGGTTGAACTGTGGCCTGCGAGGGCCGACCATAATCGACCCGTGCCCCGCCCATGGCTCGCTAAATCAGGGCCAAAACTGGCTGGGTCGGACTGGAATTGCCATCCCTACTCATATCGAGCAAACGTCATTTTTTATTTGAGAGTTTGTAGAGGTTAGTGAAATACTACTAGTGTAAAAGGTTGAAGAACCTTGAAAAATATTAACTTGTGAGTTTGAAAAGGCTCATCAAGTTATTATTTGATTTTATAGTATAGTGAAACACTCAAGTTGGATATTTGGGGACTAAACATAGGCTTGGATTGTAAGCCAAACTAATATAAATTGACTGCGTCATTCTCTCTCTTCTTTTGACTTTTAAATTTTCTTAATATATTATGTGTGTTTATTTCAGCAAAAGACTCTTTTTGTTTTCAACTTGCAAGAGGTTCTTTTCAACTTTTTTAACAAGCACCTTCTATTTTTAAATTATTTTTAACAGGATTCATCATTCAATATGCTCCTTTCGTTTAAGCAAGTTCTTATTCTACAAAAGGCTCCTATCACATAACAGACTCCTGTCGTTTAAAAGGCTTTGTCGTGTGATAGACTCCTACTGTCTTTATTCGTTAACTAGGATCTGTTGAATATGCGAACTGAAAGAACTTGTGAATTTTTTTTTAAGTCACACACAATTCAACTCCCTGTTACATATGCTTGGTTTATCACTCCCTAGATCCTGCACCTTAGCGAAACTTCAACTGAGTATTGATAATGGTGATGATTATTGCAATTATTGATAAACTAATGTGTTTAATTATATAATCTATAATTACTTTGTATAAGTCTAATTATATAAAAATTATTTAATACATTCTTATATTTTTTATTATTTATCAAATAAATTGTATATAATTTTATCATATTTCTTTTTATATGTAGGTTATTATTATTTTATATAGAAGAAATTTTAGATTTTGTCAACTTAATCCTAATTTTTTAAATTAAAATTTTGATCTATATTTGATTGGTATTTTAGTTAAAAGTAAGTACTGACAAAAAAACCGATACTAGCCAATACTAAAGTCCCATAAGGTATTTTTCGTTTAATTGATTGGTATTTTAGTTAACAGTAAGTATCGACAAAAAAAGCCGATACTAGCCAATACTAAAGTCCCATAAGGTATTTTTTGTTTAATACCAATTTTTTGTCGATACTTGTATTGACCAATACGGTACAGTATTTATACTTTTGAGTTTAATAGGCAAGGGTGACATTGGTAGTATATCGATAAAAATTTCATCGAATTTCTATGGAGTTAAAGGTTTTATGAATTTAAAATTGAAAATATGATGATTACATAAATAATTTAAATATTCTGACATTCAATTGTGACCTAATGTAAAATTTTATGTTTAGAAAAAATTGTTTTGTTAAATAAAATAAATTATATACAAAGGTAATATTTATAATATACAAAGGTAATATTTATAATATATTATCTTAAAACTCAAATTTTGAATATATAAGAAATCAAATTTATTTAAAATTTTCAAAATATATTTGAATTCATTTTAATTCTATGTGAGTTATTTTTTAAAATAAAAAATTAGAATAAGACGAAATTGAAATACATTAAAGAATACAAATATTAAGCAATTAAATTTACAGCGAGCGATGCCTAGAATCAAATGTTTGAAAGCGTGGAGTGAGTTTAGTCGGCAGCAACAACTGGAGGCTCCCCCTTGGGAGGCTCGCCAAGATGCAGTTTTGGTGAATCATTCATAACCTCAGGTTTGTCCCTGACAAGAGTCGCCTTTTTGTTCTCCTCAGCCTTTTCGATCTTCTCTTTGGTCATCATACTGACATCTTCAGCTGCCTTTGCTACTGCGGAAATTGCACCTGAAATCCAGGAAGCACCTGTTAATATGTAACGGTTGCTCATCATAGCAGATCCTGCATTGCTTGCCACCTGCTCAGCAACCGAAAAGGCAGACTTAGCCTTTTCGGACACATGGAACCGCTCGTCCATCTCTCTGACCTTGTCGTTTACAATAGCTGTACCATGGCTAATTTTATCTCTTATGCCAATCTTACGGTCAATAGAGGAAACAGTTGCAGAAGCATTTTCCGTCAAGTGAGTACGTTCATCCAAGGATTTTGCCTTATTGATAGCATCCTTCCCTAAGACAAAGCTCTTCGCAAGCACGGTACTTACCACATCTTCAGCCCTCCTGAACGCAGAATCGGTAGCAGGTGGCTTTTGGTCCTTGAATGACAAACATAAATAGTCAGGCGAAGATTTACTTGTCATGAGCAGCTTTTCCCGCCACCTGCTCCTGATTCCAGATCAAGCACGTGTATGCAAGAAACGTTTGATATAATATAATTATCAACATAAACTAACTCCTGCACGACCATAGAGCGTCACCTGTGTGTCCCTTATGTTTGCACAAAATTTTGTAAATGAACCCCAGGGACATAATAGTTTATAGGTGACAAGCTCCGTGCTCAGCGTTACTTTATACCTTTTGAGAATGATTGTGAATGATAAGTGGATGAAATTTCCGTCTTTTTTTTTTGGCATTACACCATAAAGTCCCTATTTCACTCGCAATGTACACATGTCAAGAAATCATTCAATCCTAAAACTTAAAATGAAATATCATTCTAATAGGCCTCTCGCAGGAAATAAGCACAAATAATCTTCAAAAGAAGCTAGTTCAACTCAGGAGTGGAGCAACAGAATAAAGTATGCGAGAGCAGTGGAGGCGCAACGGCTTTGCCCTCTTTGTGACAAGGACACAAAGGAAACATTTAGTGGGGAAGTGAGAGTTTAAGGGCAAATTTAGTACCAAGGACTTGATTCTTTTTCTTCGACTGCCCCCACTGAGATTTTAGTAGCTCCATCTTTGACTCAAAACTTTCCACTCTATGTTCAGAAATGATTCAACCAGAAAACTCATTGGAAGGACCAAAAAAGATTCAAATAGCATTCCAACAATGGTAATAATAATCCAAAAAGAGGAGGAGCAATAGTGTGGCATGTTTTTCCTCAGTCAAACTCAAGCTAGAACATTCCAAGAGTTCCACAAATAAATCGACAGAAAAAATTGTTCGTGCTTCCATAGTCATCAATTTTGTTAACGTACAACAGATCTTACTAAGTAATGCATAGAAGCTAAGAAAATATGCAGGGAGTCATGAAAATTGTCATTACATCATTTCCTTCAAATACAACTAACTGCAGCATTATGCTTGATGATTATACATAATATGTTGAACGATTAACTAGATGTTTGAACAAGGCCACAATATGCTTACCGTGATTAACGCGGCAGCTTCAGGCGGCAGCATGTAATCCTTAGCAGGTGTAATTGTAACAGAATTATCAGCTACAGTGGAACCCTGAGTAAGTGAATCAACTTAAAAATTATATATTGGATTCCTAGTGGAAGCTTTACACCATGGCCTTCCTAAAATCCCTAAAGAGGGAAAAAGTAACAGACTATAAAGGACAAAAAAAGAGTAGAGATCATAAGTCATGTCTTATTTTTACTAGGAATTCCTTAGCTCAAGCTATTATTCTTAAGATGATGGATATTTTATTCTCTGGAAGTATGGAACCGAGTGGCTCGCCAACTTTGCAATCATGTAATTTTCCTTGAATAACTACTATTAAGTCAACAAGATAGAGCATTTCCATACGGAAAGAAGCATTGCCATATCAGCTTCCCGTGCCTCGTTGAAGGTAACAAAAGCTAGCTGAGTTGTTTGACTTTCCCTAAAATGTATTAACACCTATAGCATCAGAAAGACTTCTTTGTGTCCACAAAATTTCTAAATCAAGACCACCGACCTTTGCATTTCAACATACTGAATATCACCAGTGAATGAGAAGAATTCCTTGATATCTCTCTCAGTAGCGGCCAATGAAACATTGCTAACTTTGACTGTTCTCAGCTACAAGAGGAAAATAGCAGATTAGTTAAGTGGAGTTCAATGCATAGAAATTATTCTGTAGGAACACTACGTTAAAACATACACAGCTCACTTCATAAACAGAAAAACTGAAATCTCTTCTTCAGACTGCCACAGATGGCATATCTATTAGAAACGGCTCAGAATCTTTGGTAATAGTAAACAAAAGCAACAATGTAATGCAGCTGGGATTTAGTTCATAGATCATTTTCAAAAATGAGAACTTTCCACATGGGATGCATGATCTCTTCCTCCCACATCCTAAGTCTAAGGATCCACTGGATACATGCATACTAGAACTTCTCTTCAGACGCCTAATTGATGTTCTAGCACTAAAGGATGCTTTTCTTACATCAGAAACGTTGATAGTCCAGCTTGATGCCAAAATTGTCTGGGAAACTGTTTCACTAGTCTGATCAGTATGGATAGCTTGGAACTGTTCATGAAATTAAGGTGAATTTATGAGCTTAAAAATGTGTTTCCAATCTGTGGAAAGCTGAAATCAGGGCAAGAGAGTAAGGTGACAGAATCATGCATTATGATAAAACTAAAGTCAGAGGTCATTAGAATAGCAAACACATTATCAAGCAGAGAAGCTTTTACCTATTAGGAGTGTTATAGTAGTTATTTTTGTTAATGCACAACGATTTATCCTCAACTAGTCGCCATTTCCCTGGATAAGAACACTAAAAGTTCTTTGACCTCTGCTGCAGTTTACAGAAAATCAAGTTCATTCTATCCACATAAACATAAAAAATATCTAGTGCGATTTTCATAATCATGGAATGAAGTGTGCTCTAAAATAGGAACTGGTTGATAAAAAGGAAGCAAACATAAAATGCTAAAGAGTCAGAATACTCGTATCCATCAGATTGCTCATAAACGGGTAATGATAATTGGTCTGCTACAGAATGGAACGTCATCATCTAAAGGTTGTCCACTGTATGGAGTGAGGGTTCGACACAAAACTTTTTCCATTGACAAAACATGTGTTCATATGAACCGTAGGAAACAAAGGGGACACTGTTTCATGTCACTCTATTTCCTATCAGATTTGAGATTGAAGATGGAACAGTGTCAATTACCACTATAAGCCTCATGCAGCACAAGATAAACCAAAGTGGGAACTGAAAACCTCATAATCTAAGCTTTAATTGTTTGATGTATTGCGGTTTCCGAAGATGGGAAAAGTCACTAAGTTCGACTATTGTTTAATGTATTGGCCTTTCCAGAAATAAGAAAAATAAACTTGTCATTTAAGCTAGACTACTTGGTGAATGTACTTCTCTTTCCAATAGTGATAAAAATTTATCATTTAAGCTACGTTTTTGATAAATATTTTCCCTTTTCCGGGACATTACTCCCAGGCTCTTTCAACTTGACCAAACTGAGGTAAGACCTCTATCTACAGTTGAGCAATCATTACTAGCAAGCGTATGAGTGAGGCCGTTAAATATTCATATAAGAAAGAGATCATTTATCAAAATCTTTTTTCTGTGCTAAGAAATACAGATGAAGACGAAGATTCTCCTGTTTTCTTTTCCTTTCGGACATAATACAACAGCCATACATTGTTTATGAGCATCTTCCAGATCTCTTCCATCTTCTGAAAATTTTTTCATGAACCACTGTGTCATGTAATCATGTTTCAAAACGCCCGGTTTGGAGTACCGGTGGAACTTTGATACTCTTTTAGAAAGAACACCAATCCCTCCATAACGAATCACCCATTGAGGTATTAACAGTTCAAACACACGTATAAAAATGATTGATTCTTTTAACATATACTTGGCCTGTTAAAAAAAGCTCAACATCCAATCACAGAACGAGATAAAACGTTACCCTGCAACCAGAAATCTAGACTCAATTTACACTCATGGTTCACTTGGTGACATGTTTCATTGATTTTCCCAATAATAAACAACCAATCACAGAACAAAAATTTAAACAGTACCCCAAACCTCGGTCCTTTAACAGTCCTCATTGGGCCATTTTCATTAGAATCTATTCAAAGCAAAGACTAGGTGAAGAAAATGAAAGGGTAAAGACTCACCGACATCATCAAGATCGAGGAACCTGTTCCCAGGAAATTTTAAGAGCCAAGAGAAGCAATGCTTGAGAAAGATGAAAGATAGAGTGGTTTTTAGAGGAAGGCACAAATGAAAGGGGATGGTTCTGTTTTCTTTCCTTGGCGAGAAGTTCGCGCGTTTGTTTTGGTGTACGTTGATTTTGGATACCTTGAACGTAGAGAATAATGATTTTCTTTTATTAAAAATAATAAGATTGTATTACGAAACTTATTTATGTCATAGAAACAACCAATTTAGACAAGAGATGAGCAGCTTGATTCAAGTCTCACGTGAATAACATGATTATTATCTAAGTCAATAATTTCTTTCATCAACCACTAATTGATCTAAAATCAGAATTATCTTCATCTCTTTTGACTTAACCAAACACAAAGCATCCTTAAATGTAATAGCTTCAGCGATACTTAGACTAAGTTGACCACTTAGAGGAAGAGCACGAGCTCCCAGCATCTGACCTAAGCTTTATGAATAATGTAATCTAATCCCGACCTACTTGGAGCAGCATTAACTAAAGCTTCATATTGCATTTTAGGAATTTTGGGCTTTGGTTGTCCACTTTTGTTATTGCTCTTCTGATTGATTTTCTATTAGAGGAGAATGGGCATCTCTCAACTGATTCAACATGTGCTTAGAAGATAATAATTTTATGGGCGAATAGACGTGTGTGCTCCTAAATTATTTGATTTTAATCGCATCACAACCCACGGATAGACACTATTATGGCAGGTTGCAGGCCGGCCCGTGGCCCGCACATGCTGGAATTGCCCAGCCCGTATATATATATTTTAATAAAAAACTATACAAAATGGCATCGTTTACCATGGTCGACCCGTTGGCCGACCTGGGCGGACCATGGTCAGCCCGTGGCCCGGCCAACCCGGGCCAAAAATCGGGACGGGCCGGGCCAAAATTGTCATCCCTATCTACGGAACATCATTGCAAAAATATATACATTACTAATGCCAATATTACTTAAGCAAAAGGGTCACTTTTGACCAAAGTTTTTCTCCAATTAACAAGTTTAGCCCAACACATTCGGATGTTAACAATTTTAACCTTAACATTTAAAATACGTTGCATTATAACTTAACTTTAACTGAAAATTCAAATTGGACCTGACACTTCAAAATTATTATTTTATTCAAGTAAGTGGGCCGCATTCGTCACGTCATTATTAACAGGGCAAGTAGGTCCTCCTTTTTAATTAAAATTTAAAAATTAATTTCTAATAAAAAAAGTGGGACCCACTTTCATATTATCGTTAACCTTAAATAGTTAACCTTAGGATCACATGTCTGATAATTGCCTTAACCCTAATCATGTAATTAATTTAATAAAACAATTATTAAATTGACAAAGAACTAGTTACGATAACTTTGATAATTAAATAAACATATTAGATGTGAAAACAACAATGTTTTTGTAACCGTCTCATCGTTCTTCATCATCTTCTTCGTTCCCCAGCATTATTGGTCACCGACAGTGAAGTTGGTAGAGGGAATTATCAATCGCACAACGTGGTGATCTGGATTCATCAAGAAAAGTCGTCATTGATGAGCATTGAAGGTTTTTGAGTTACTGAGGTATGTTAGGTTTTATTATTAATGTCTATTAGATATGTTTGTGTGTCGGGATGCTTCCTTCTTGTCGGTGTGTGTTAGATAATGGATGTTGTCGTTAGTTTAGTATTGGGTGTGGTCCCGAATGTTTGTTTGTCTGCTTTGTTTCTGGTCCCTGTTGTGGTCCTGTTGTTGTTGTTGCTATGATTTTTATGTTTTTTGTTAGCTTTAATTAGAGTTTTAAATATCAATCTGCATCACACATGTATTTCGTTCCAAACTATTTAGGTTTGCAAGTTTTGGGTAACCTAGTACTCCAACAAACAAGTCTTTTAAAGGAAATATTTTCCTTATAAGCTTTTTGCAAAAGGAAGAAGACAATAGGAAGTTATAAAAGTTGGCTTCCTGGATGTCCATCTACTATCCATCCATTCTTTAATTTCATTTTGTAGCTCTTTCATCGGGAATTTTCTTTAATGTTGACAATTATATAATGCATCTTGATTCTTCTTTTGCTTAGAGAATCTGACCTTTGCAATTTCTATTTGTATCAAAGAATACTCAGGGAATCATATACGAATAAGACCAATTAAGCATTTGTATGTAATTGAATATGTCAATAGAAATTTGATGAATATGTTAGTAGAAATTTGATGGATATGTCAGTATGTACCATTAAAGTGCAGTAGATGTATACATTTTTGCTTAATTTGCATACGTTTTTCCTTAATTTGCAACTTTACAGATGATGAAATGTTAAAAATATGAATTTACTGAAATAGTTTAGGCTATATAAGCACTAAAACTCAAATAGTTTAGGCTACTTAATACATACCAGATTAGACTAATCAACCAATTTTATTCTTCCAAACTTGAATTGTGATCGTAGTAGATGTTTAAGATAAAGCTTGGTAGGGCTTAGGCATTTGATTGAGAGTGTCATTTAAATGGAGGGATATGACTTTATTGGTGGATTCCATTAGCTTTCCACCATATTTTATAAAATTACATTGAAAGGGTAAGGAGATTGGAATTGAAACAAAAATTTATAGTTGAGAATTCTTTAAGGTAAATAATAAATAAACTTGCTCAAAATTTATATTTTGAAATTGCGTTTAAAAATGCTAAGTTTTTGTCTTTCTATACTACAACAATGTTATTTGCTAGACATGGATTGCTAATCATTATTGAACTATGGATTGCTAGGGAGAAAGCTTTTACAATTCGACAGTAGAAACTCTTTAAGAAGGAAGAAACTTATATGCAATTCCATTATATTTTCTCATTTCATAAACATGGCAATAGGTAGTTATTAAAAATGAGGACATGCAAACAAATGTCATCATCCTCTTACAAGTATTGAAATAGTAGCTCATACGGTCTTTTAGGGAAAATATTTTCTAGTGGAAATCGAGATCACCATATGTTGTTATAGTTTTGATTGCATTGATTGATTTGTGCTATCGGAAGGGTTGCTTCTTGAGTTTGTATGAACATGTATTACAACCAATATGTGGTGAAATTTTCTAGCGTTAAAGTGATGCTGAGTTGATACATCCTCCACTTAAAAGGGTTATGCCCAGGAGATCAAAAATTGCAAGAAGAAAACAGCAAGATGAGTCAAAGAAGATGAAAAATCCAAACAAAATGAGTCAGAAAGGGCAAATGCATAAATGCCGAAAATGTAAGATCATAACTCCAACAAATGCAACAACAATGCATCAAGTCAAAATGATAAGGCTTCTTCATAAGTGTGTACATGTAACTTCAATCATATGAATACAATTTTATAATATGCAGTTATTAATGTATATAATTATGTCAATCAGGTTTGAACAGAGGGATCTTCACAAGTATACAATCTTCAATTTTATATTACTTATTGCTAGAACTAATTACTAACAAACATGTTTTTCATTATAACCACAGTTAAGCGATGGGAATTTGGTTAATGATAATGCTGGACTGACTCAACCAAGCAATATTGTAAGCTTTTTTATCAATTTGTCTAACTTGTAATAATTACAAAGTGTGTTTGTAATATTTTTTCTTCCATTTTGTAGGTTGGTACACCTGCAGATGCCCATATAGACCAATTTGGAGATGCTGACCCACACACGTTTTAATTATCATTTGAGCCAAGGGGTTTACGATTCAGAGGACATCCCAGTATTACTTCACAACATTTACAAGCTAAAGCAAGTATAAGGAGAACCTTATTGACTTCCTCATGAAAACCTGATCTTACTCAGTGTAGTACAAATGAAGGAAACATCGAATAGTTGTATACATACAATGTATACATTTTTGTGTTGTACACATATGAATGTTTGTGTTGTTTAAATACAAAGTAAATATTTTTGTTAATTAATCTGATTTCCTACACAATCTCTCTCTCTCTTCCATTGCCTTTTTTCATGTTTGACAACATATGCAAATTATTTATTATATATTAATTCATATACCAATTTTATTATTCATATACAACATATATGAATTGTGAGTTGTTACACTACAACTTATCCATTATATATTAGTTACGTATAGTAGATTTGTTTATTCAATTGAGTTACATAATTCATTTCCAAATTTTGTTATTCATATACAACATATTCATTGGGATTTGTTATACAACATAACCATTGTTTATTAGTTATATTCAAAATCAAAATGTTCATAACCTACATGAAATAAATAGCAGTCATTACATTGTTCAAATTCAATGCAATATCCTCATAACATATTTATAAATAAAAAGTAGTACAATCATAAGTAATCCTATTACAATTACAATGTTTATTAACATACACTTAATTTTTTTCTCTTTTCTTAATAAATGTATGTCCTCCTTCAAAAGATTCATTTGTTCCTCAAACTCGTTTGTTGTGCTTCTTTTAACCTCTTCCTTTGACATTGATAAATCACTCCTTAAATTTTGAATCACTTCAATAGCTCTCTCACTAAATTATTTATCGTTCCATTTGAAAAACTTGCATCTCCCAACTTAGAACATTCAATTCAATTTTCGTAAACAACATACCTTAAAAAAATTTTAACATTCAACTTCATTAATCTAATAACAATAAATTCTCACAGGATAATTGGGGCATCCATAAAACCTTCACCCAAGATTACGATCACTCCATGAAGTCCTTAATAGGGCCTTTAGCCCATAATAGCAAACGACATTGTTGGACTTTGAACTCACTATTTTATTCTTCAATGATAATGATTCCATCTGCATACTTAAAAGATGATAATAAGATAATATATGATTTGTTTAAAATGTAATCTTTGACCTTCAATATGTATTAAAATAACTTAGGAAGATGAAGATGGGGTGGATATGTTAAAATCATATATCAGGACGTTGAATTCATGAGGAGAAAGACAAGATAAGGGAGGAGGTGAAGATGATTGCAACACATAAAGACGCAAAAAATTTGCAATTTTTTAAACCATAACAACTAAAAGACCTACTTTATTTGCATGGTGCAGCGCGTGAATCACTAAGACTCTACTATATTATTTCTCAACAATAATCCGAGTCCATCCATCAAGATCAGCTGCAAAGCATTGAAAGGGAGAATTTGTAAGGTTAATATTGAACATTATGGCCACTTGATTGAGGAAGCAAAATACAATATGCATGCTTGGACAAATAAGCATGTTATTTTATTCTTGCATATCATAAATGGATACACTAATTGTCTTTTGCTTCAAATGTGTCGAGAAAAGGATAAAGAAAGATAAGTGAGGAAGCATATAACCAATTTGATTAGTTAAGTACATTAGTGAAACTGTAAAGAATCACACATCAATCCATTGTTTAGTTAAATTGCCCCTATGCTTCTGATTATAAGTCATTGTAATGGAAGTTATAAATTTGTTTACTAATAGCCAATTCCAATAAAGCTATAAATATACATCTAACTATGCATTTTAGTAACTCCTAAGAAATTTTATATTCATCAATAAGGACTGGAATATCTTTACAAAGAAAAATCTAAAAACTTTACAAGAAGTACTTTTGAACTTAACATATATAACAACTCTGGATTGTAAATGATAGATTGCAAATTAGTTGACAAAACTACTGCTTCAACTTTACTTCTGTCAATCCAAAATAATGAAATTGTTAATTAAACATGGTTATCCATAACATTGCCTTAAGTTATCATGTCAATTGTAATCCTAAAAGATTGCCACATTAACATCTCACATGACTCTCCTGTCATCTCACTAAAACCTCATATGCTTGAAACCCTAAAATGAATCTATAAAAATGCAACTCCTTTATCCATTCTAGTCCTTCTTGATGATTATAGAAGCACGAGAGCAAAATATCAATCAAAAAATTTATTCTACAATAGATTCCACTTACAATTGAAAGCTAGAAAATTACATGATGCTTCTCTCTATTATCATCACATAATAGCAAAACTAGTTCATTGCCAGAGACCATAAAACAAAATGAACAATATCTTACAGTAAGCATCTGAAATCAAAATTAGCATACCATTCTATACATTTTTATAATAGGCTACATAACAACACAAAACATACTTATTACAAGAAAAATTGATAGTTAAGGGTGGCTAAATACCTATAAATAGAGCGACTGCTAGTTCAAGTATGATGATAGTTACCCACGCACAAAATCAAATCCCATCCTAATTTCTCACTAGTAACGCAACACTTTTTTTCTCAAAATAAGTAATTTAATGACATTGCATAGCCACCAAGTTTTTCCATCTTTTCTATATGTTGCAGAAATAGTCATATAAAATTAAAGTAAATTAGAAAATTGCTACGTTATTTTCCTATCAATGAAGAGCTAACTTATGATCAGAAAACTGAGATACTCACCTATGAACCACGATGCTTGTTGCGACAGATTCTCTTCCAAACAGATGATGACGAATTTTGCACGGAGAATGAAATGAGGAGAGGTGGCAAAATGAGATCATGACTCACCTATGAACAACCTTCATCGTTTTGTTTACCAATCGTCCAACCCTCCTCTAATCATCCTTAATTTGTTCTCCATGTGGAATCCGTCGCATCAAGCATCATCGTTCATAGGTGAGTTAGCCACTCATCTAATCCCTCTACTTAACAAAAATGATGGGTTAAAGTCACTCTTAACAAAAATTATCGTTAAGTAACGATAATATGAAAGTGGGTCCCACTTGTTTATTAAAAGTACTTTTTAAATTTAATTAAGAATTGGGCCCCACTGGTCCCTTCAGGGATGATGTGGCAAATGAGGCCCACTTACTTGAATAAAATAATAATTTGAAGTGTAACAAACCCATTTGAATTTTCTGTTAGGGTTGGGTTATAATACAACGTTTTTTAATAAGGTTAAAATTGTTAATGGCGGAATGTTTGGGTTAAACTTGTCGATTGGTAAAAAACTTTAGGTTAAAAGTGACCATTTTGACTATTACTTAGCAAAAAAAGTAACTAAGTTTGAAAATCCATTGCCATTCTAACCACCATTTGAAAAGCAAGAATATACTAGCAACTTTGCCCAAAAGGACAAGAGATAAATCTAAGATCCAATGATTCATAATTTTCTCTACAAACATCATAGCTCAGATTCTCCTGCATATTCTTCTTTAACAAATTATCCTTTTTTTTTGGAAAGTTAAATGTAAAAATCAATAAAAGCTATAAAAGGCATCAAAAAGGGATATTGCAGGACCTTATCAAGCAAAAATAAATACAATATCCTTTCTATTAGACTTAGGAAGAAACTAGAAAATTAAAGGTTCCATTGTCTTCTGAAATGGGTGCTCAAGTGACTAGCAGCTTGATGAGCTACCAAAGTTTCCCTTATCCATCAATGTAACTTATAGATTAAAGCATGCTTTTGATTTTTAGTCTTGTTGTACAATCTCTGATTTCTTTCCCTCAAATTGCATAAACTGCACAATTAAGGATAAGACTTAGGTACACTCGATCTTTCCCTAGCGAGTGGAACTTGCTTTTAGCCTATTCCAATATGTTGTTAAAATCAATCTCATGGTAGTACAAATGAGAGCTTTGAAGCATGAAATTTGGATTAGTCTCCATTGTTGCGTAAGGACCATAAAGGTTTATTAATAGCTGAGAGATTTGGTAGATATTTGGGAAAATATCTTAGGAATCCTTCAACCTTCCTACCAAGAAATTGCCAAGAATGTGTTCTATTACACTCCTGGCTCAAATCTAAGAAAAGATTCTAGTAAAAGTGAAGAAATATCACTCTAAGGCAGAAGGGACTTAGAGAATTCCAATTAACGAACCAGAACCATGTATCCTCCTTATTCCCCACCTAAATTATGATGAAAGGGTAAACAACTTGTCTTTTTCTTAGAATTTGAACGAAAGGCCAAGAGCTCTTTCCTTTATGAAATTTGCTATAAGCTAAAATCCTTCAGACAGAACTCATTTATCCATTTGCTCCAAAGTGATTCTTTATCCTTGAACAACCTCCAAGTCCTTTTAGCCACTTACATTGCTTGGAAAGTTTGGATTGGAGTAAGACTAAGGCCCCTTCCTGCTTCCTCAACAAAACTAATCCCATTTAATTTTAGGTCCTTTGGAATTGTCACTCTTACCTGACCAAAGAAGGTTTTTGATGCGTTTTTCAATATCCTTATTGATTCTTTTTGGTAAGAGTAGATGAGAGCTACATATTATTGCATTTATGATGAAAATTGAAACTCAGAACTGTTAGAAGTGTTGAAGAATATGATCATGTTCAAAATTTATATGGAAATGACAAAAAGGCAAGGAGAGATGGGATCTCTTTACCTTATATCGTTAGAGCCTCTAAATTGCTCAGTAAGAACACCATTAATGAGAATAATGTATGATAGGAAATGCAAGAGTGAATCCAACTAATAAAGAAAGTGGGGAAACTAAGCCATTCCATTCATATTAGGATGAATTTCCATTAAAGCCTATCAAAAGCTTTGGAGAAGTCTATTTTAATTACACAAATTTTAATGGATATGCCAAAATTGTAGTCTCTCATCAGCTCTTGCACTAAGAGTATGTTACCTAAAATTGATTTGCTAGGTATAAAGGCTCCTTAAGAGTCATAAATAATTTGGTTCAAGGTCCCTTTAAGTTTTTTAGTAAGAAGCTTTGAGATCACCTTATAGACAATGTTAAAATATGATATTGGGTAAAAATCATCGAGGCAATTTATTTTGAAAAGTGTGGGAATCAAGCAGATGTGAGTAACATTAATTTCCCTGAAGATTTTTCCAGAATTCAGAAATTCCAAGACAGTTTCCATAAGAAGATTACCTGTGATATGCTAGGTTCTCTCGAAGAAATGAGTATCAAATTATCAGGGCCTGGAGCTTTTACTAGAATGAGACTGAAAAGAATTATTTTGATCTCCTAAGGTGAAAATGGTTGTTAGAGCTTTAATAAAGCATCCTAATTTAAGGAGATTAGAGGACCAATTAGCTTTACAAACTCTTATAAGCTAGTTAAACCAGATGTACTTAAAGGTCTAAGTAAGCTCTCAAAGTAACTGAAAATCATATTCTTAAAAGAAGATTTGTTAATAACCATTTGGTTATTAGAATTTAGGAAACAATTGATCTTGTTAGCATTTCTCTTTGCTAATATAGAATTTTGGAAGAATTTGGTATTGAAATCACACTCTCTCAGCTAGGCTATTCTAGCTTTTTGCATAAGTAAAGAATGGTGAACCTGAAGAGTCTTATTATAACGCTCCAATTTGTTAGCTTTAACAGTTCTAAAGACATGAGATGATGATAACATGCCTTCTGAGCTCTCCTTAGGTCTATTTTAGCTTCATGAAGCTTAACATAGGTTGTGGATTGATCAGCTTTATAACAATTATTAAGCTTATTTATGAGAATTTGAATTTTTCTCATAAGTTAAAAAGCTTTGCAACCTAGGATTCTATTGCTCCAAACTTCTTACACTAGATCCATAAACCCTTTTTTGTTGGTAAGAAAGTTGAAGAATCTGAATTGGCATTTGAAGGGGGTTAAAGAGATAAAATTTAAAAATTCTATGATGGAATGATTAGAACATAAGGGAATCCAAAGTGGGCATATGAATCAAGGAATTGACTCAAACAAATTTGAATATGATTATAAAAGTTACACATGAAGGTCGTTTTCCTTTAATATTTGAGAACACTCATATCTGTATCTTCATATGCTTTTACAATATCCCCTCATTTTTCTTGACAATATCCTTCACACCTCATCTTGGATGCTGCTATGAAGCTCCTACCAGGTTGAGTTCTTGCACTTATGAAGTGTGGCTCTTAGTAATTCCTACATCACCCCTACTTCACCTTATTCCTAGCTCCTTACTTTCTAGTAACTTCCTATTCTTTGCTAGTTTGGTTTTGGTTTTCTTCTTAGTCTTCTTGCCTTGCTTCTATCCCCTACTATTGCTCTTGCTTTTGTTATCTTCACCTCTTTCTCTATCCTTTTCTTCTCTCTTCCTTTTACCCTTCTCTTGCATAATTGTTTTCTCATATCATCACTTTTGTGTTGCTTTATCCTACATAATAGTATCTCCTAAATCAACATAAAAAGCTTGTTTATCTAATAAAAATAAGCCTAAAGAGGCTGTAACTGTGAATATTATAGTTGACCAGGATGGTAATAGTCTTAGTAAGAAGAAGACCGCGACTAAGGAAGATCAAGGCAGAATTTTCAAATTTATTTGTAATATTTCTTGTATCTCCTATTAGGTCATTTTAATGCTTTATAGGTTCTTCATGCATAAACATATCATGGTTTAGACTTACTGCATAATTCTTTTCATTTATTAAGAGAAATTAAGGTTTTGATTTTAAAGAAATTTCTCTTGATCTTTAAAATATTCTTTGAAATATCTTTTTTGGATCAATTTTTGGTCAAAGAAGTAGGATTTTATCTTTGAAAGAACTTAAAAAACTCTAACAATCTGTTTCAAGCATATTGACCAATGTGTAAGTTTGTTCTATTGATGTAGTGATTCTGGAGATATTGGTCGGCCAATATGAAGGTGTGGTCAACCAATATATCAAAAAGAAATTATGTAATATAAGATTGTATATGACATTAATTGATAAATTAATCAACCAACATGACACATTGTTAAACAAATATGCCAGATTAGTCAACCAATATCACTATTACTAGTTGTTGTAAGTGTTAGTTTTTGTGTCTAATGACAACTTTGAACCATTATGAGTATAAATACTTGGTATTTTGGTTGTTAGACATTTTTGTGACATTTAAAAATATTTCGTAACATTTTTACAAGTATTGTTAAGCATTAACAAGCATTCATTCATTGGTTTGTGAGGTAATTGAGAGCCCTTGAGCATTAAAGTAAGTATGGTTTATATGAGTTACAAACATCAATTGGGGTTAGTTTTCTTATATTTGAGTGTTTCAAAAAGCGTCAAAGTAAGTATGGTTTATTTGAGTTACAAACATCAATTGGGGTTAGTTTTCTTATATTTGGGTGTTTCAAAAAGCATTAAGGTTCTTCTTTACCCTTTAAGGAAGATTATACAAGGATTGCGTTTTGCCAATCAAAAATTACTATAAGAAGATTCCTCTTCACCTAGTTGAAAGAAAATATTAGTGAAATCCTAAGAGAAACTTAAGGATACATAAGTTTTGTTTATTAAACCATTATAATATCAATTTGCAACCACACTCTTTATTTTTTACTTGATTAATTGATTGAGCTAATTTAAATTGCTATTGCATGAATCAATTTGAAATCTTTTGAGGGTCTTTATTAAATTACAAAATTTTTGTTAAAATCTACTAACACCCAATTCACTTATGCTTCGAAGAAAGTACACACCAGGAGTGAAGAATTCAAGGATGATAGTATCATTAAGCCTTGAATGTTGCTTGTAGTCATAAGCTAGGTTGTTTTGTTGTTTTTTAGTGGCAACATACAACGTGTATCGTGGCCAAGTGTCGCCTTTTGGCATTTGTAAACACTTAAGTATTTAACCCTACATCTAAGGGGTCATAACGTGTGGTTTAATACAATTTTGTTATTTTTAAAGAAAAATCTACTAACACCCAATTCACCCCTCTCTGGGATGCTACCAGGGACCAATAATATATATATAAATGATTTATTTAAAAATTAAAGATAAATTAAAAAATTTTAATTTATCTAATCTTAAATATTGTTTAAGATTATAATTTACATCTATTACCAACTTATTTAAGAATTTAATGAGTCATACATATAGAATAATTAAGGATAGAAAAAGGCAATTTAATTAAAATGACTACATTGCAAAGTTTAAGAAACTTTATGATCAAATATATGATATTTTATAAATAAGGACTAATATTAGATATTCAATCTTATTTAGTCCAATTTAAATTTAATAAATTTATAATTTTAATTAAATTATTATATTTTATTCAAATTATTAAAAGGTCCAAGTCTTATTATAAATGGGTGTAGGTTCTTCGAGAGCTAACACACCTTATTTACGCACATATATACACCACTTTTAAAGTTTTATCAACCTATTTATATAGATATCATTAGATGTCTGACGTTTGTACTGTTATAATACTTGAGACAAATCATCAAATTCAAAGAGAACTGCACAAAAAACATGGGAATCGAATTCCATAATAGGATACAAATTTAAATTTATCCTTTATTATATTTATAAATTGATCAAGTTATATACTGAAGTGATATTGATATTCTAACATATATTTGTAGGCTTATGTACATTATTAAAAATTATTTAGATGGCTTTAACAATTGATATTTGGATTTATTAAATTATAAGAGTTATTAATTTTTTTACCCCAAATTTGGCGTATTAGTGAAATTTTTATTGAATATTGTTGTTGTAAAGAAACAGTGTTTGATGAAGAATATTTTTATTTCATCATGCCTGACTGAATACAAGTGTGAGGAATATATACAGTGTATGAATAAACGCTATTGGCTAGTTGTACCTTTCTATAACAGAATGACAGCTAATTGGGGAAAACTTCTAGATGATGTACGAAATGAATGGAATGGATAAAAGAAATATAAAATGGGTCTGCTGCATGTGTGGTGTGTAATGATCCGAAAACATCATGGACTTAAGCTGGACTTAAGCTTGAGTTGAGTATGGGCTAGGTCTTTAACACGCCCCCCTCAAGTCAGATCCCAGAGAAACCGCACAGATCTGAACTTGAGAAGTAGTGTCGCGAAGCTTCGTGCAGTCAGTGGCTTAGTAAACAGATCTGCCAGCTGATCTTGACTTCAAACGTGTTTAAGGTCGAGGAACCCTAGATTCGCCGCATCCTGCACTAGATGTAGATCAATCTCCAAGTGTTTCGTTTGCTCGTGGAAGACAGGGTTCTTCGAGATATGGAGCGACGCCTGATTGTCGCAAAATAGAGGTATGGCTTCTAGGGTTTTCACTTGAAAATTTTCGAGGATCTAAACGATCCATTTTAACTCGCAGGTGGTTGACGCTAAACTTCGGTATTCTGCCTCTGCGGAGGATCTACTTACTGGCGTCTGTTTCTTGGTCTTCCACGAAATGGGCGACTTTCCGAGGAAAACAAAAAACCCAGCCAGAGATTGTCGGCTGAAGACGCAACTTGCCCAATCCGAATCTGAGTAAGCGGTGAGTGGAAGGTTTGAGTCTGATGCATAGAATAGGCCTTGGTTTTGTGTGCTTTTAAGATATCGGAGGACATGTTTCACGGCCTCCCAGTGAGGTTGTCTTGGTGACTTCATAAACTGACTTAGCTGTTGTGTAATATAGGTGAGGTTCGGATGTGTGAAGTTCAAGTAGTGTAGCCGACCTACGATTCGCCTGTAGTATTCCAGATCCGTAAGTGGTTCTCCTTCATCAATGGTGAGCTTTCTTCCTGGGGTTATAGGGGTTATGCTTGGCTTGCAATTCAACAATTTTGTTTCTTGCAAAATGTCCCGTATGTATTTGCTTTGACTGAGTATCATGCCGTCTTCTGACCTTGCAATTTCGACCCCTAGGAAGAACTTTGCATACCCTAGGTCTTTAATGGTGAATTCTTTGTTGAGTGCCTGCTTTACTAAGTTTAAATTTTCTTCCTCCGGCCCAGTAATGAGCATATCATCCACGTAGATGAGGATGGCAGTAAAACTATTTTGCTGACCTTTTGTGTACAGACAATAGTCTGATTCTGATATGTGAAATCCCAATTCCCTTAGTTTTGTAGTCAATTGCTTGTGCCACTGCCTGCCCGCCTGTTTTAGCCCATAAATGGACTTTATTAATTTGCAAACTTCTCCTGCCCTGGCTTTCTGGTAACCCTGTGGGGGTAAATGTAAATTTTCTCCTCTAGGTGCCCATGTAGATAGGCATCATTTATGTCGCATTGTAGGATTGGCCACTTCTTTACTGTTACCAAAGCTAGGAATGTTCTGATTGTTACTATCCGAGCTACAGGGGAGAAAACTTCTGAGTAATCTACACCTTCCTTTTGGTTAAAGCCCTTTGCGACTAGTCTTGATTTTAACTTATCAACTGTTCCATCTTAGTTGTACTTGACTTTGTATACCCACTTAGATGCTATAACATGCTTCCCAGTAGGTAGCTTCGTTAAAACCCAAGTTTGATTATCTTCTAGAGCTATCAGTTGTGCATTCATGGAGTCCACCCATTCCTTTGATTCACTGGCTGTTTCATAAGATAGAGGCTCAAAAACAGTTGTCACGTTACCTATGAATTCCCTGTAATTTGTCTTATGTGATATGTGGAAACATGACCCTTCTTTGTCTTCTGTTCCTGCAGGACTAAAGACTTTGAAGACATCATTAGCATTATCCGGGGCAAAAGTGGAGTGATGAGCAGAAGCTTGGAGGATATAATCATCAAGGTACTTAGGTGTGGAGTGAGCTCTTTGGCTCCTCCTTACATTGGCCTTTGTGATAGTCTCTTGGTTGATGATAGGTTCAGTTTGTGTCTGGTGGTCAGAAATTTCTGGTGTGTGGTTTGTGCTTTGGGTGATTGATAATCCTGGCATTTCACTTTGTATGGTTATTGCTGCATCTTCATCTATGGGGTCATAGGGGAATAGGTGTGTTGGATTAGGTTCAGGGTCTGGTGTTGTGTCAAAGGGAAAGCTGTTCTCATGGAAGGTCACATCTCTAGAGCTGAAAATAATTTGGTTGTCTATGTTCATGACTCGGTAGGCTTTATAGTCGGACATGTAGCCTAGGAAAATGCACTTGTGAGATCTAGGATCTAACTTAGTTATGGTGGGTGTTTTATTTAGGGCAAAACATAGGCATTCGAAAGTTTTTAAATGTTCATAGGTAGGTTTCCTTTGGTGCAGTTGTTCATATGGTGTTTTCCATTGCAGCACTTTCGTTGGGATTCGGTTGAGGAGATAAGTGGCTGTAAGGAGAGCTTCACCCCAAAATTGTTTTGGTAAGTGTGCTGTGAATAACAATGCTCTGGTTATTTGAAGTAAATGTTTGTGCTTGATTTCAACTACCCCATTCTGCTGTGGGGTGTATGTGCAACTTTTTTGGTGCATAATTCCCATTTCTGCAAAGAATCGTTTACATTCATGGTTTATGAACTCCCTCCCATTGTCTGTCTGAACTTTTAGGACCTTTGTAGTATACTGTTTTTCAATGGTTTTGATGAACTGGGTCATGGTAGGGTATGTTCTGTCTTTGTGTTTGAGTAAAAAGGTCCATGTAGCTCTAGAAAAGTCGTCTACAACAGTTAAGAAAAATTGTGATCCATCCAGGGTAGGTACCCTGTATGGCCCCCATAGGTCCATGTGTAAAATTTCAAAAGGCTTAGTGGTTTGGATACGGTGTTTAGGAAAAGGTTTTCGGTGTTGTTTTGCCAATGGGCAGATTTGACAACTGGACAAATCGTGATCAGAAAATTTGATTTCATTGATATGCTTCATTTTCCCTACAGAAACATGCCCTAATCTACTGTGCCAGGTATTTAAGGAAACAAAAGCATTAAAAACAACATTCTTGGTTCTATAGAAATCTAGGAGGGGACCTTTCAGAGTTCCGGAAGGTAATAGGCTTTTAGGTGTCAGCTCATATAGTCCACTTTTGCCCTTGACAACAGCTATAACATCGTTAGTCTGTAGGTCCTGCAAAAACAAATCATTAGATACAAAAATAGCAGCAACATCATTCTGTGTTGTTAATTTATTCACGGAGAGTAGATTTTTGAAGAAGTTAGGGACATGCAAAACTTTGTCGAGGCTTATTTTGTCACCAATTGTAGCTTGGCAAACATGTTTTACTTGTTGTTTGGTGCCATCCGGGAGTATTACAGGCTCATACATGTTGTTTACTTTATTCTCATGACAGAAATCTGGATTTGTTACCATGTGTGATGATGCACCTAAGTCAACCAACCATATGCATTCACTTTCTGTACTTTGAGTGTTATTATGAACTATTCCATTACCTGCGAAATTTGCAAGTCCACCAAACTTTACCTCACCCGTGGCCTTTCCTTTAATTGCCTTAGATATCTCTTGTTGAATGAAAGTAGCTAAGCCCTGTGGGATGTGACCATTCTTTTCACTGTGCTCATTCGATTCTTGTTGCATATCTGCAGGTGTGTCATTGATTGCAACTAGGTTCACCTTATTTTTCTGCCCAGTCAACTCCTTATACCAGTCAGGCACGCCATGGATCTTAAAATAGGTCTCAATTGTATGTCCCACTTTTTCATATTTTTCACAGTATTTATCCTCTTTCTTGAGAAAGTGCTTCTTGCCACTGTTTTTGCCCACTTTCTTTGAGCTAGGGTTGTTCTGTCTCACCATCATTGCCACATTTAGATTACTATCTTGACTGGTATTTACTGCTTTCTGCCTTTCAACTATCTGCATCATGGCAAATGCCCTATTAACCATGGGCAATGGTTCCATCAATAGGACCTGGTTTACCACATGCTCATAGTCTTCACTTAATCCCATCAAGAACTGCACTAGTCTGTGAATATTTTCCTTGATTGCAATAACTTTAGCAGCATCACAGATACGCGTAGGTGTAGGACTTAGGCTAGCTAAATCATCCCAAAGTTTCTTGAGCTTGGTGTAATATGCTGAGACAGTAAGATTACCTTGTCTGAGTGAGCTGATTTCTCTTTCTATTTGGTATAAAAGTGGGCCATTTGCTTCTCCAAATCTCTCCTGTAGCTCCTCCCAAAGCTCTTTGGCTGTGGAGAATGACAGGAAGGCATCACTCAGCTCCTTGGTCACGGAGTTGAGAATCCAAGACTTGACCATGGAATCTGCCCTCTTCCATCTGGCCAGAAGAATGAGGTCCTCTGTTGGTGGTGTGCATGTCCCATCGATGAATAAAAGCTTGTCTTTGGCACACAAAGCTATCACCATAGATTTACTCCTGGTTAGGTAGTTGTTCCCATTGAAGGGGTAGTGACCAGCACGGCTCTAGGGTTTTCTGTGTTGGTGATGGAGTATTTCTCCAAGTCTGGGTTGTGTGTATGGGTAGGGTTGCTGGTACCACTATCGTCGCCCATGTTTAGTAGGTAGGGTAAAATGTATCAGGCCTTTGGCTCTGATACTATGTAAAGAAACAGTGTTTGATGAAGAATATTTTTATTTCATCATGCCTGACTAAATACAAATGTGAGGAATATATACAGTGTATGAATAAACGTTATTAGCTAGTTGTGCCTTTCTATAACAGAATGACAGCTAATTGAGGAAAACTTCTAGATGATGTACGAAATGAATGGAAATGGGTAAAAGAAATATAAAATGGGTCTGTTGTATGTGTGGTGTGTAATGATCCGAAAACATTATGGACTTAAGCTGGACTTAAGCTTAAGTTGAGTATGGGCTTGAGTATGGGCTAGGTCTTTAACAGTTGTAGTAGTTATTGATTATCTTTGATTTTGATTATAACAAAATTAGAATTCTGAATTTATTTATGAGTGTGCATACAGTAATGAAGTGTATATATAAATAACAAGGTTAAATAATCAAATTTAGGAAGACAATTTTGAAGAAGTTTGAGGTTTAAAATGGCAAAGCGAGATAGAGAGAATATTCTTAAATCCAGTATTCTTCCCCGGCCGACCTGTTGTGACTGGTCAGCTTAAGGTAACCAAAAACGTAAATACGTATATGTAAGTTTCACGTAAGAGTACACGAGCGAAAACAAAATTTGTATTTATATTCGATTCATTAGCCCCCGCATACAGTACATGTATGGTGGTAATGTCGATGCATAGGCATAATCCATTTCCGTTTCAACTTCAATCATCTGATGCATGTACTGCTACAGCACACATAAAGCTTTCACACATCCTTCATTTGACCTCCAAACCCTAGATCTTTTTAATACTAGTTGTTGTCTTGTCTACGTCACTGTTAACAACTCTACGCATCCCACTCTCGATCGCAGTCTATAGGATTTGATTCTTTGAAAACTCGTTTCCAGATCTGACTAAAATCCCACTTTTATTTGCACATTTGTTTCTGAATCCATCAAACTCCACCAATCCCATTTTGGTTTCGACTTGTGAACGTCACGGATCGGTCTAAGACCCAGGTCGTTAGTATGCACAGGTTCAATGTTTTGTAGAAATTATTGCGGAACTCTTTTGTTATAACACATTTATACCAGAATTTTGTATTTTGATATTTGGGTTTTTCATTTTAAGCGATCGCTTTTGCCCCTGTTGGATTTTCAGGTTGAAGGCATCATATTCTGGAGCTTTATGCGCTTGATTGTGTGCTGTTACATTAGTTGTCGTTTCCATGTTTTATATGCGATAAATTTGGAAACGTTTGTGGGATTTTCTCAAAATGGCAATGCCACCTGGAAATGTTGCCATATCTGACAAAATGCAGTTCCCAAATGGAGGCCTTGGGGACAGCACTGGTGGTGGTAGTGGCGGCGGCAGGGCAGCAAATGAGATCCAACTACGCCAACAACAGCAACAGTGGTTTCCAGTTGATGAGCGTGATGGGTTTATCTCGTGGCTGAGGGGAGAGTTTGCTGCTGCCAATGCCATTATCGACTCCCTCTGCCATCACCTGCGTGCGGTGGGTGAGCCAGGGGAGTATGACCTTGTTATAGGCTGTATACAACAGAGAAGGTGTAACTGGAACCCCGTGCTTCATATGCAACAATATTTTTCAGTTTCAGAGGTCATAATGGCACTGCAACAAGTTGCAATGAGGAGGCAACAGCAACAACAATATCATAGGTATTATTATGATCAGCCCAAAGTTGGGGTCAAGGAGTTCAGGAGATCATCAGGTGTGAGTTTTAATAAGGGACACAGAAGTAGTGAGATAGTCAAAGAAGTAGTTAATTTCAGTGTAGAGAATCATAGTTTTGATGGGAATTATTCGAGGAATTTGGAAAATGAGAAACTTGAGGAGATTAAGCTAGTTGACGGCGGTGATAGTAAAGTCGAGGATGAGGTTTTGGCACCTTCCGATAATAAGAAAGGTAATGCATTTTGCGGACATTTTTTGGATAGAAATTAAGTTTGAAACTGTATTTTGCTTTGTTCTACTGATTTTTATATTGGTAATAACTGTCAAGTTGAAATTTATTTGGTTCATGAAATTTAAATAATTTGGTTAGTTTTAATTCTTAGGTGTTTCAATCTGGATGATCATGCCATGGATAAATCTTTCTCATCTTGGTATGAACATTGAATAAAGATTTTTTTTTAACTTTGTTAGATTCATTTAGATCTTGTGGATACATAGCTTACCTTTTTATGCTATTGTATGTTAACCTCCATGTTCGAACTTAGACATTTGATCTATGACCTGTTTTAATATTAGGTAAAGGATTCATCATCTCAACTGGACATCTGACAAATGACTTTCTAAAATATTATTTGAATATAGATTTCATTGCCAACTTAGACATGACCTGCATTACAGTGTTGCTTTCCACCCTGCATCTTGCTCTCTATTCTCTCTAACCCCATTAAATTAGTAGGACCTGAACCTGCAACTTCATATTGCGAATCTGAAGTTGGAAGAATTAATGTCCTCATGTGGATTAGATAGATGTTGAAGGTTCTACTCATTAGTTGCTCTTCGTTGCAGTCCATTCACATTTGTTTTCATTATTTTTTATTTTCCTTGATTTGGGAGTACACCTTCTTGTCGCTTTTATTCCTACACTGCTTTCTTTTTTCTTTCTGGAAACACTGTTTAAGCTTCAAAGTATATGAACAAATTGTTTTGTTTGATGATGGGACATTCTGGTCCCCAGATTGGCTGAGTGTTACGGGAAAGCATGTATCTTTTCATTTGGTGACGAGGAACTTAAGTCCTAGCACTTACTATTAGTTCAAAAAGTTCTTTTATTTCTTTGAAGCACATTTCAAAGTGAGATTTTCTGTGCATTAAGTCAAAATTTGTCAACTTGCCCTGTCTTGTACAACTGCTGGTGTTCTGTGATACCCCTGTATGTGGCATATGGTATTCATGAATGCTTTTTTGATTTTCATACAAGTTATATTGCACTTATATTTGCAATATAAGTTGTATTTGGTAAGTTTCTTTATAGAGGTAGTAAGTAAATAACTTGTTATAGGAGCATATGCCAAGTATTTGATGAAAACATATAATCTATGACGTTAGGCTGCTGGATTTTAAATATTTTTTGTGTTTGCTCGAATTTGCTGAACAAGACTAGGAATCGCTCTTAGAGTTTGGACAAACAAAATCATTAATACCCACCTAAAGATTCATGGAAATCACTTTGTGTTTAAGAAATATTCTTAGAGAGAAAGTATCAACACATCTACACTGAAAAATCATAATTATGAAAGAACATACTCCTTCTCCTCTTCTTAAACTGAACCCACTTGATCCTAATGAGATAAGGAGCCAAATTTTTGCTTTTAACGCCTTCCAAACAAACCTGTTTTAAAACGAAAAAGGAATTCTGACTATTAAAAGAAATATAAAACCTATTTTAGTGAAAATACTGCAAAAAGAAGTGACTGGTCTGTATAAAACCCTAAATTAATTTTCATTCTAGATCAAAACTGTTGGTTGTTGGAGCGTTGATATGTTTAACAATGATGTGCTTTGTTATTGTCTTGTAAAGATGCAATGGTAATGTGTTTCTGTTTTTATACACCTGTTTCTGCTTTATAATGAGAAATTAATGATGGAGCTCAATATTCGTTGTTTTCCTCGTTTGATCAAGTGCTTATACTAGATCATTCTACCTTATGAACGACATACTTGGATGACTTCCAATCACTTTGAACTTATTATTTCTTTTCTTTTAAACTTTAAATTTCCGAAGCAGACAATGCTGCAAAACCAATTAAAGATGGCATCTTGAAGACTTCAGAAGATTCAGCAGATACCTTGATTTGGAATTCAGGATTTGCTGTTGTGGACAATGAATCTAGGGAAAAAGGTGTCTGCTTCTATATCTGTTTCTTTTCCTGTTTGGCAGCTTTTTGGTGTTTATGGATGGATTCTATTGAAGGATGTGATTGGTTTGGTTTGGTGGGAGGGTCTAAGCGGCATGCTATTGAGCTGCTCAGTTTTGGGTCATCAACTTCCTTTAGTGCTGATATTTAATTGTTTTAAAACACTACTTCACCGTACAACAACTATATTCAAACTTTCATTGCTACTTAATTGATGTAAATTCTCAATTTAATGTCTGGTTGGTAATGAACTCTTTCAACACTGATTTTATTATTCATAGTTTATTGATAGTCCTTGTGTATTTGTCCAGAAAGTGATTCAAGCTCCAATAATAATCAGAGTGAAAAGCTGAACCTTATGATCATTCCAAGAACGTTTGTTGCTGAAGAGATATTAGAAGGAAAGACAGTAAGATGCATGTTCTTTGATTTTCTTTTTTATTGTAAAGATCAAATCTAATCATTTAGCAACGCTTGGTTAATAATCTCTTTGCTTCTTGTACTTTAAAAACGTTTTTCTGATTTGCTCTGTAGGTTAATGTGGTTGATGGACTGAAATTGTATGAAAAATTGCTCAATGAGGTAGAAGTTGCAAAGCTTGTTACATTGGTTAATGATTTTAGAGCTTTAGGTAGAAGAGGACAATTTCAAGGCAAGTTCACTAATCCTTCTCTTCCTATATCACTTTAAAAAAATATATTTATTGACAAGTATGCACTATTAGTTGGGTAGTCACTGCTGGATGGCATGTGAACCTTTCTACTCTAATAATGCATTTTTCACAAACTTATTTGTTGACTTAGTCTTGTTAAATGGCCTTCATCTTTTACATATTATTCATATGTTCGTCCAATTTTTGTTGTCATTCTTGCATGTTCTTTTTCCATCATATTTGAAACGAGAATCAAATGGAGTTTTGGGGGATTATCCTAACTTTACATATCAAAGTCTGTCTCTTTACTTCGCCTGATAAACTTTTGGGTGAGTAATACCGTACAATTTAAAATTCAAAGAATTGAACATGGAACATGTTCATATTAGTTTGTAGAACAGTGGATTGACATCAATAATAACGGAGGTATTATTATGAGATCAAGTTGAATTATATTTCTAGCTGTGTTGGTCTTGCATTTAAGTTTTCACTTTCACATGAAAAGACCTAGTATAGTGGAAATAAGAAATCACCTGATATGGAGGTGAGATCCAATAATGCAAATTATGGAAAAGTTTTTTTGGTATAATTTAAGATGCCTGTGTTACATCTCATATTCTGGAGTCAGAAGCTCATCAAAATTTAGATTGGGAAGGTTGGCAAAAACTTACTGCACAGTGAGATGACTTGTAATTTGATGTCATCATAGCTTGTTAGGAGTTTAATTTAACACAATAGAATCCTTCTCCACGAACAATGTTATTGATAGATAAATGGGCCTAACTACTGCTGTCGTCCAGTCACTGTTATTTTTAAATATTGAAGGAATCCTAATTCATATACATCCTGATCAGCTACATCTTTCTCCAATCTGATGCAAAATAATTCAATCAAGTATTTTCTTAAGCTATGGTAATATCCTTCTTTCTTACCCTGTTATCGATAGAATAAATGGGCCTAACTACTGATGTCATCCAGTCACTATTTTAAGTTATTGAAGGAAGCCTAGTTCATATGCATCCTGATCAACTACTTCTTTCTCCATTATGATGCAAAATAATTTAATCAAGTATTTTCTTAACCTATAATAATATTGTTCTGCTTTTACCCTTTATTTATCACAATTCCTGGACAAGTATTTCTTTCCAGAATTGGAATATATTTTTAATATGAGAAATTGAATTGCTACTAAATCCTTGTGAAGCAGGTCAAACTTATGTGGTGTCCAAGAGGCCCATGAAGGGACATGGGAGAGAGATGATTCAATTTGGTGTTCCAATTGCTGATGGACCTGCAGAAGATGAAAACCCAGGCATGCTAGTGCTTATTAGAGTTGCTCGACAGATTTGTCTCTTTTATTGGGTGTGATATTACTGAAGTATTTGTTGGTAATTTCTTCCCATAACTTTTCTTGGATTTTCTTACTGGTAAAATCTTCAGACCAGAGAATGGAGTCCATTCCTACACTGCTGCAAGATATCATTGACCATTTGGTTGACACGCAAGTTATGAGTTTGAAGCCAGATTGTTGCATAATTGACATTTACCATGAGGTCAATGGTTTTCTTCTTAAGTTGAGTGGGCTTTAGATAAACATTGTTCTTATATGCTAACTTAATGTCTTATTGGTATTTCTGCAGGGTGACCACTCACAACCTCACACATTCCCTCCATGGTTTGCGAAACCAGTTAATGTACTTTTCTTGACAGAGTGTGACATGACTTTTGGAAGAGTAATTGGAGCTGATCATCATGGGGATTACAAAGGATCACTAAAACTAGCACTTGCGCCCGGGTAATAGTTTTTTGTTTATGTTTAGTTCTACAAGAAATATCTAAAATGTAGTATTTAGTGACTTGGAATTCTTTGTGCGCAAAGCATTATCATGCTTGACTAGCTTCAGAGAATCGTCTTGGTCACATCTACTTCAAATTGTTTGCATCTCTTGTGAAATGGTTTAATAAGTGTTAGTTTCAACTTGCGCACTTGGGAGCGAATTTTGATAATATATATGTAAGCTTGGACTGCATCTTGTCCTAGATTCCCTGATTTTTTTTCTTTCATTCTGGCAACACAGATCTCTCCTTTTAATACAAGGGAAATCATCAGATTTTGCAAAGCATGCAATTCCGGCAATTCGAAAACTAAGAATCCTTGTTACCTTTGCAAGATCACTGCCGAAGAAGTTTTCAGCAAGTGATGGCCAGAAACTCCCTTCATTGGCTGTTTCTAGACCTACCCAATGGGGTCTGCCTCGTAGTAGATCATTAAATCATGTTCGCCAACCTCTGCCTAAACATTATGCAATTCCTGCAACAGGAGTATTGTCAGCACAACCCATTCGACCACAAATTCAACCTCCTAATGGAGTTCAATCACTCTTTGTTCCATCCCCAGTTGCTGCACCGGTACCGTTTGCTTCGCCAGTTCCAATCCCTTCTGTTTCAACTGCATGGCCGGCAGCTAATCCAATGCATCCTTCAATTCGTCTCCCTGCCCATGTTCCTGGGACTGGTGTGTTCTTTCCTCCTCAAGGTTCTGGTAGTGCATCATCTCAACAATTATTGACAACTGCAGATGAGATGAACCCTGCAGAGACGACTACATCTCCAGAAGAGAAAATTGGACCATCAAAATCTGATAATGTGACGAGTACATCTGCCGAAGATGAAGAAGATCAAAAAGGTCAAAACTACAATGGAACTGTGGATAGAAGAACTTTGGCCAGGGATGAACAACAGCGTAGTGTTGATCATGCGGTAATGAACAAGGGAGGTCCAACAGTTTAGGGGGGAGAGAGAGAGCTAGTATATTTTTGAGGGAGAGTAGGGGTCAGGCTGCAAACTGCAAATGACTTGGAAGCAAGTGTAAAGAGCGGCAACATTCAACCTGGATAGTTACGTACTTTTAATGGGGTAAAAGAGGGAGTAACTTAGTTCTCTTTGCATCCCTTCAGTTCTATGTTGCTTTTTTGTTGTTTATGATTATATAAACTTACTGAAGCAACGGATCTCTCATTTAATTTAAGACTTCTCCATTACAGCCATAGTACAGCTGCTTGTTACAAATTTTTATGGTTCTTTCTAGCTAATCGATTTATATTGACGGTAGTGACCTTTGAAAGATAGCTGGATTCGTAATTAAGGAAATCCTAATTCTATGGCAAACTTTTTTGGTCCTCAGTTTAGCTGTTTATTTCATTTTAATCCCATTAAGTTTTGGCATTCATTTAAGATCCTTACCTCTATAGCTTCTGATTTGGTGACAAATGCTTTTAATTAGTTTTACTTCTCTGTTTCCTTAAGTTGAAATGTTTCTTTTGTAATTTAATAATTATTTTTCTTGAATTTATGGGTAACTTATTTTTAATAGTCATAAGGTCACTCTTTAATATTTACTTTTACTGCTCTATTTACCTAGGAATTTCACAAGAAAATAATATTAATTTACAACAATTGTACTATTAGGTGACTTGATTTATAGCTTTTCACAGAGTTTTCATAATGAGAGCATTTAATTTCAAGAGAAAATTTTTAGGTAAAAAATTCTTTTATTTAAAATAAAAGAATTTTTTTTACCTAATATACTAACCAGAATTTCTGATTCCAACCTATCAAATAAAATCAACAACCTGGTCTTGTATGATAACATAGAGGACAAAGACTGGTGGCTACCTTTCACTAAAGGGGACTTTACTAATCTGTTGTGTGGAAAGCTTTTCCAAGAGAATGCCAGTATCCATGGCATGACGTAGTATGGTGCAAACTTTCGCTTCCTAGAGTATCAACAACCTTATGGATAGCCATCAAAAACATATTACTCACCATTGATAGACTAAAAATGTTTTCACTCGGCGCTAATTCGTGTGTGTTATGTGAAAGTCACTTGGAGAGTGCAGCACGTATGTTTTTTTGGCTGTCCTTTCACCGATGCTTCCTAGAGGTTGATTCTGAAAAAATGATCCTTTGCAAATCCTCCTGCTGAATGGCAACAAATAGTTGTATGTTCTAATTTAACACATATCAACAAAACCAATAGAAGGTGTTTCTACATTGCTTTATCCTATCTAGTTCAGATTATCTGGGATGAAAGAAATACGAGAATTTTTAGTAACGTGGAAAGGAGTAGTGGCAGTAGTCCGGGGTGGCAAAGGGAGGGGGCTACCGCCACCTTTGCTCTGGCCTTTTTCATGTTTGAATGCATGTTTTTTCTCTTTGCCAGCCATTCTCTTCTCTCTCACTCACTGCGAAATCCAACCACTCGCTCCTCTCGCCCGCTTTTTAAAATTAGCCGAGTTTTGCCACTCGAAAAGAGTTTAGAGATGTTTCCAAGATATTTACTCACTGCCATCAAACTACACATTATTTTGTGTAGTGACAAAATTCATTTGAACTTAGATACCGTCAACATGTGGTGCCGATAGTTAGTTCATGCATAGCAAAAGGGTGCACCTCTGTATATGTTTTTCTTTTAATCAATAATCTTGACTCTGGATATGCTCATCTTTGGTTGACGAGATTGTATAAGGCTTTGTAACTATCTTTGTTCTTGCCTTTCATGGCTTAATTGAATTTCATATTTTCAAAAATAAAAATTGATTTATTAATTTATTATATATACATATCATTACTTATATAAAAATATAACATATTAGATATGGAATACTAATAATTTAATATTTAATATTTAATATTTTGTTAAATTATCAATAGTTAATAATATACTTATTAATTTAATATTATAATAAATTAAGTATTTTATTAAAATTTATGTATTTTATAAGAATATGCAAAGTTATAAGACTATATATAATGGTTTTTTTTTCTTCGAAAAGTAACTATAGGTAAAGGTTGATCTTAAAATAGATTTTTTGTTGACAATTTAAAAATTCATTAAGCAGAAAAATAAGTTTAGTGTACATTTACGTAGAGGGACGTGAGATAAAACGACAAATATTACACTACAGAACACAGTAGAACAAAACAACAACGTTCAGAGACACTTTAGGAGAGGTTGTGCGATACCGTATCTATAATTAGGGTAAAATGTCTCCCACCTTTCTCGAAACTTTAGACGATTACTTAACTGCGGAGGAAAAGCTTTGGAAGCGCGACACTACGAAGGCGATGCGGTGGTTCTTCTGCTCGTCTCTTGGCTCAAAGGGACATCCTCTCAAACGCTACCTTAAATATCATTTTAGATAAGATAATCTAATTTTATTCTTAAATTAATTTATTTCTAAAATTAATAAAAATGTATATTTCTTATTTTTATTAATTTATAATAATTGTATATCTTTACTTATGTCGAATAATTATTTTTATGTTAATATATAATGTTAATAATTATTATTATATTAATTTATCTTATTTCATTAATTTTTATTATATATTAATCTATTTAAAATAATAATAATTTAATTTTTTATTAAAATTTTATTTTTATATAATACTAATAATAAAATGATTAATATTTTATCATATTTTACATCATCAATACAACACACTCTCCCTTTTCTCTATTCCCAGTTCATTAATCTAATATCAACCAATACCTCATACAATTATCAGTTATCACGTTTCAGAACCTAACACAATCCTATATTTATCCAATTCCAAGCTCGGTCTCCATTTTTCAAAAACATAGTTTGATTATTTGCTAAAGCCTCATTTCTAGGATTTCAGTGATGTTTGCATCAATTGAGAACCTAAATAAAAAGGTTTCTTCAACAGTCAAAAAATTTTCTGTAACCCTCTCTTTCCTCACTTAACAATAGCCAAAGTCTGGACTTACGGAAAATCTGGCCTTTTTTCAACGAAATATTAGACTAAAGTGGAAGACTATGTTGTTCTAACATCTCTAGTAGTGGAGTAAACTCACCATCCACAATTATTTTTTAGACTTAACTCAAGTTAACACTACTAGATTTAGTTGTTGTGATTCTGCTCTAAGATAGATTAAGTGAGCCTTTGTTAGTGTCTATTTTTCCCTTCATATTAGAAGTTTTACATTAATCTATCGCCTTAAGCTTAGTTTTCCTACTTTCTAGAGACTGTCGTATTGCAGAAAAGTCCTCATTAGCTGAGCTCCTTTTCTCTAGTGGCACAATCTCTTGATCCAATAGCATAATCTTTTATTTAGTGTTCATAGCATAGAAGATTAGATCCTCATCTAGACTTGATCATGATGCGAGCAGAAGCTTGTGCTGCCCTTTAAGGTAGCTTCATGGGGGAGGACCTCAAAATGGTAAAAACAAAAGCAGGAACAAATGGGAGCTTTTCGCCAAAAAATAAAGAAAAAGTGGTAGTTGAGGGTATAATGGACAATTCTTTAGAGAGAAGCCAGAGAAAAATTACAAAAGGAAGAAAGTTATACAAACCGATCCATTAAATTATAAGTTTATTGCTAGCATTTTTGAAATAATAGTATAAATAACATTACAATAAGATGTAGCCTCTAATCTTGGATAAAATTGGTGTTTAGAAACTTAGGAATAAGGCACACAGTTTTTATTAAATTCCTTAAGTATCTTATCACTTGATTTAAGTTATAAAATCCTTATCAAATTCCAAGTTCATTAGAAGAAAAAAGACCATTCATACGAAGGGCTTTGTCATGGTATAATCTAAATAAAGCTTTCCTAATGTCAATGGAATTAAAAGAATTTATGAGCGTTTGCTTCTACATCAGGATAAGGACCCTCATATAAAGCAATCGATACCATGAATATGGGAAAAAACAATATTATTAATCCCAATTGTGTTCCTTAATAAACTAAATGCCATACATTTTATCCCAGCTTACTCTAAAATAGTTCCTCCATTTGTGCTCTTTTAATGAGTAGATCCTATTGACATTTAAGATCGCTTTTTAAAAATATATAGTGTTTCGATCACCATCTTTGATCCAACTGATCCTTTCTTTTTTTTAATAGTATAGAATTTTGGTCTCTAGAGCTTGTGTGTAATTATTAAGAGCTTTCATCTCCTTGACTTTAAAGGCATCATCTTTCAAATTGGAGTAGATGTCTTCTTGGCCTCGTTCAACTCTGTTCCAACCTTTTGGTTGCTTTTCTATGCATAATTAAAATTCCCATTATGAAGGTTCTTCATTTTGTATTTCACCACTCAAAGCTTCCTCATACATTTGAAGGATTCATATCCTTTAACCTTGATCTCTAATCCTCTTACAATGGCCTTTTCAAACCCATTTAACTTTTCAAGTAGTTTTTAAATCTACACGGAGTTCTCAAAGTCCCTCTATTGATTTGAATAAGTACCTTTATAGAAAAATGACCTTAACATAGTGGGGTTTTGGAAATTTTCTTTACTATTAAGTACTTTTATAGCCAAAATGAGTTAACCAAAGCCTTATCAGGTTTTTTTTTATGACCCAACTTCCTTTTTTATTTATTACTACAAGTAAAGAATGATCCATCATATCTAAACTAGGTTAGACTTATCTCCTACAACCTCCTATGTGAATATATTTCTATTGAAGTCATTTAACACTAGGAATGGAGATTATAAAGAAGAATATACTAACTGAGATCATTTAAAAGAGCATTCCTTTGAAATTCACGGTTAGTAGTATAGATGAGGGTGACTTCTAAGCAATTAGATTCTTAATCAATACTTACTAATATATGGATTAACTATTGTAGTTATGATTTTATATTTCTTAAAGCGTAAAAAAATACTACAAGAAATCATTTTTAAAAAAGAAGAAGGAATATTATACATTAATAATAAAGTATAGAAATAGGAACATGCAACATGATCAAGGGGGATACCCTTCAGCTAGAAGATATTAGTAGCTATGTAGTGAAACAAATCAAAACATTATGCTAGGATAACAAAACTAGAGAATGTTGGTGTTGTTAGGAGAGTTGCTTAATGCCACAAGCTCCTTGATGCCTTCTAGGATTTCCGTGGAGATAATGTCTATATGCTTGGTCTTGGATTTAAATTGCCTTGTATTTCTCTCTTTCCATATAGCTTGGACACACATGCTCACAACGAAGATATAATACAAGATCATAGCACTTTTTTGTGCTGCCAAGGACCAAATAACACTCGAGAAGGTGTTCTCTTGTATACACCAGCTACATCGCCTCATAATAGCTTTCCATACCTGATTTGTCACCTCACACATAAGGAATAAATGATCTCTAGTTTCTTCCTAAAGTTGATAGAAGGGGCATAGTATATTGATGTTCATATAGCTAATCCAATTAGCTATGTTCAACAGATTTTGTATAGTGAGCCATAGTAGTAAAGAAGTTCTTGGAGGGATTATTTTGTGCCAAATGTATGGCCTGTTATGCCAAAAGAAGGTATACGGAGTGAGGGTAGGAGATTAATGAGGTTGCAAGTACCGAAGATGGTCTAGAAAATTCCAACAACCTCTTATGATGAAATAATCCATTATAGTGTGGAATGGAATGGTAGCAGAGCCTCTAATCAGATGTGGAGAATTAATTAATGAGACTTGACCTATCTAGTTGTCGAACCATAGAGAAACAAGCTTCCCATTACCAATAGTGCAAGACATTTGGTCCTGAACAAGATCCCTCAGATGGAGTAACTGCTTCAGAAAATGGGATTGTTATGAGTCTTACAGATAGTCTATAAGCTTCGCCCTTTGAGGAAATAAGAGTGTAGCCATCAGATCCATAATGTTTGCTAGTCTTCAAGAATCCACCATAAGCATTTCAGAATGAGAATTTGGTTGGTGGGTTTAACTGAAAGAATGTTGAGCCCTCCTTTTGCCTTTGAGAAGAAAATGTCAGACCACTTGACTTTGGCACTACCTTTGATTCCCAGCGAATGGTTCCATAGAAAATCCTTGAGTAATCTTTCAATCAAATTGATGACCCCTTTGGAAAGGAATATATAAGAGCTCCAATAAATATGTAAAGAACTAAGGACCGATTTTATGAGTTAAACTTTCCTAACAAAAGAAAGGAATTTATTTGCCTAAGATCTAATTCTCTTATGAGCTTTCTCTATAAGGGGATATCACTCAAGGAGTGTTAATCGTCTAGTCAACACAGGGAGGCCCAAGTATAGTAAAGGTGGAGCTTGCGTAACCATTCCAATAAGAGAAGTTAGTCTAGAGGCCATTGGAGCAACTCCTTTAGAGAAAATGAGATAGCTCTTGTTGAGATTAATGCTCAAACCCAAGAGGTCTTTGAATTTGTAAAGAACTTGCATGAACTTGCTTACTGATTTTGGAGTAGCTCTGCAAAATAGCAAGAGATCATTTCCAAAAGAAAGGTGAGTTAAGCCAAGTTTCTTACACCTTGAGTGGTATTTGAAAGTATTGTTTAAAGCCACTTCACGTCGAATGATAATGTTAAGCATTCCCATGCACATGACGAAGAGGTAGGGGGAGAGGGGATCCCCTTATCGCAGGCCTTACCCTGCCATGAAAAATTTTGAGGGACTGCCATTGATTAATACAGAATAAGTAACTTTAGTAACATATTCCTTAATCCAATTGATGAGGGTGGTTGGAAAACCAAATGCTTCCATTGTCTGCCATAGGAAGCTCCAAAGCACACTATCAAATGCCTTATGGAAGTCAACCTTGACAGTGAAATTGGGAGGTGAGTTCGCTTGAGAGTATCCCTGGAGTAGTTGCTGCACAACCAGAAAATTATCCCCGATATGGCCATTACTAAGGAAAGCATCTTGTGTGTCACTGACGAGGGGAGTGAGAGCAATTTCAATCTTGTGGCCATAATTTTTTAGATGAGTTTACAAATGAAATTTGCACAAGAGATTGGTTGATACTAATTAAAAAAAATGGACTAGTAGTTTTTGGGATCAGACAGAGATAGGTTTGATTAACCTCCTGTAATAGCACTTCATGCAGGAAAAACTCTTTCATTGGTTGCTTGACAAATGCAACTGCGCATTCCATCTATGCTGGTAAAAGAACCTGTTGAAACCATATGGACCTGATGCTTTTATACCATCCAACTTAAAAGAGTTGTCTCAATTTCCTTATCATCAACGACCTTAGTTAACAGTTCAATGTCTGCCTGAGTTATTTTCTTGGGACTAAATTCTGGGAGGTCCAAGAGGTTTGCATGGGGAGCAGGAGTAGGGTGGTAAGTACCAAGTAGGTTAGTAAAATATTTTAGGCCTCTACCTAAATGTCCAGTTGAGTTTGCAGTAGAGTTCCTTTATTTGTCAATATCGAGCTAACGCAATTTCAGTTCCTGCGAGCCATGATGGAATGGTGGAAGAAGAATTTCGTACAGTTTTCACCATCCTTAATCCAATGCATTTGTGCTCTTTGTTGTAGTGACAAGTGTTGGTTTTAAACAGAGAGCAAGTAAGTTGATAAGCTCTATTTTTCTGTTGCATGGAGATGTGGATCATGGAGAGAGAGCGCAATACTCCTCTGAATTTTATTAAGATCATCCCAGGCTGTGGTCATTGTTTGATCTACCAAACCCCTCATAGATTGGAGTGATTTCAACTCCCTTTTTATTGCTTTCAACTTCTGGACACAAATACACTGCTTTATACCATGATAATAGCTTGTTGATCCCCTCGTGCAACCCTCCAGAAAACCTGGAACATTTGTTAAATAATTGTTGAAGCGGAAAGGGAATCTCCTGCAACTATTTGGAAAAGTTTGTCAACCCGAACTGGGATATAATCTGAGAATACGAGGTCTAGAAAATATGCGTTCCTATGAGGAAATTTTGCCAACTATTTAGCATTAACTAATGTGCGATCTGGCTTCTTTTAAATAAACCAGTGTGAGCCTTCTCTGTTGGACTAAGTGTATGTATTACTAACTGACCTCAAGTCAATCACACTTAACTGTTCCATACATCGCTTGAGATCTTCTGAATAATGTATTAGGTTACAATTGCCAGTAGCCTCGAAGTGATATAAAGTGATGTTAAAATCTCCTTATAATAGCCAAGGCAATTGTATATCAGTGCAAAGTTTCAATAGATCAGCCCACAATGCAGCTCATTGGAAGCCAAAGTTGCTAGCATAAATGATAAAGGTGATAATGGCAGTGTGTTCCTGTAAAAAAGAAAGTTTTAGGTGCATCAACTGGTCAGTGGAAAATAGGAGCTCCGCGTGAATTTCATCTGCATTATAACAGATAATAATGTGAAAGGAAATGATGTGTGTGATTGGTAAGCATCTGCCATCCCGAACCCAAATAAAAATGATCAACATTCTCCAACTTTATTTTAGTTTCAAGTAGTCGAACAAGGGCCTTTCTTACCTAACAAAATCCTTTAAAGTGGCTTGCTTTATAGGGTAATTGAGTCCTCAGACATTTCATACGATTATTAACGTATTAGAGATGGTGAGTTTTGGAGCCTTGATACTTGCTCCGTTGAGATCTTCATCGTTCAACTATTTGAAAACTTTGACGTTGCTCCGTATGTTCTAAAGCAGTATTTGTATTTAAAACAGGGCTATGCAATTAAGAAGAAGTTCTAAGCCTGGATGGAATTGGCTGGGGGTTAATATTGTGATCACTTAGAGAAGCATGATTGTCAACTGAAAGATTTTCAATAAGGGTAGAACTCATCTCGGTGATATTAGCAGCTGGTGGCATGCTACGCATGCTTGACTTGTTGGGGGGTTTTAAAAGGTGTATGGTTTAATTTTTCCTCAAAAACTACTGGTTCTACACCTTCAGTGGGTTCATGTCCAGAATTTGCAATGGCGTCCTCATTGGAGTCTGGACCCATTATGGAGAAAAATATCTAGCGATGATGTGGAAGCTTATGGATGAATTTAGAAGCTTGTGGATAAGGATGAGTAAAAAAGCATGACATGTGTCAAAGAAGTGGCTAAATTGTTATTGAAGTAGTAATGATGAAGCTTGCACGTGGGAGGATAAAATTTAAGAAGAAATTTTGCTTGGTCAAAGTCGGTGTAATTGAAGTTGTTTAACATGTCTATATATGTGTGTTCTTATAATCATTTAAATGCATGAGAACAATAGAGTTTTGTGTGCATGAAAAAAAGTGAAGAGTGAGTATCTAAAAAAAAGTGTTTTGAGAGCCGTAGCTCTTTGTGAGAAAGGAATATTGAGAGAAAAAAAGTACAGTAGCACTTAGAGAGAAAAATATTTGTATTTTGTGTGTCTTTTTTGTACCCATAAACTTTTTTATCAATACAAATACATATTTTGTGAAAGTTCTTCTATTAGAGCCCATCGAAGTTTCCATCAAGTGGTATCAGAGTGGAGGTTTGTTTATTCGTGAATTGGTGAAGCGATGGCTAATATGATCTAGCTTCAACTTCCGAAATTGACAAAGACAAATTCTGGAAATTGGAGCATCCAGATGAGAGTGATGCTTGGTTCTCATAGTTTATGGGATATTGTCGATGACGGATATTCTGAGTCCGTAGATGCAACTACCGAAGCGGCCTTATCAGATGCTGAAAAAAAGACGTTGAAAGAAAATCAAAAGAAAGACAAGAAGGCGTTGTTCTTTATCTTTCAAGGTGTTGACGAATCCAAATTTGAGAAAATCTCAGATGCAAATACTTTAAAGGAAGTATGGGAGATTCTGCATAAATCTTTCCAAAGAGTCGAAAAAGGTAAAAAGGTACATATTTAATCACTCAGAGTTGAGTTCAAGGTGCTAAAAATGCAAAACTCAGAAAATATTATTGATTACATCACTTGTTTGAAAACGGTGGCTAATGAGATGAAAAGAAACAGCCAAACTCTAGACGATGTTCGAGTAATGGAAAAGCTTTTGCGTTCGTTGACACGCAAATTTGATTATGTCGTCGTTGCAATCGAAGAATCAAAAGATTTTTCAAAACTTTCGATCGATGAACTCGTCGATTCTCTCCAAGCACATGAGCAAAGAATGAACTGGAATGATAATACTAGAAACTTGGAGAAAGTCTTGCAAAGAAAACTATCAATTAGTAAAAATCAAGCAAGTAGTAGCTAGAAACAGGACAAAGGAAGTCAAGGTGGCTATAAAGGTGGCTACCAAATGGGACGTGGTCGATGGAACAATCGAGGTGGACGTGGATGCAGTTAATAATTTTTTGAAAGAGCAAATACAGCTGAAGGAATTCTGACATATGGTCATGGAAGAGGTTATGGAGATAGAGGTCGAGGCAGATTTCAACAAAGAAGTGATAAATCTCAAGTGCAGTGCTATAATTGTAATAAATATGGTCATTTCAGTTACGAGTGTAGATTGAATCCTGAGGTGAAGGAAAGAAGTAATTTTGTAACAGCAGAAGATAAGAAAGACAATGTTGTTATGCTTCTCTCTTTACGAGTAAATGAGCAAAGCAACAATGATGCTTGATATCTTGACACGGGTGCCAACAATCTTATGTGTGGATATAAAGAGTTGTTCATAGATTTAGACGAGATAGTTCGTGGAGAAGTTATGTTTTATTATTTAAAAAAGATTTCAGTAAAAGGCAAAGGTAAAATTATGATTTCATTAAAAAATGGAAACAAGACATATGTTTCTGATGTTTATTATGTGCCTGCTTTGAAAAGCAACATCATCAGCCTCGGTCAACTCTTAGAAAAAAAGTATGTTATAGTATTAAAGAATCACCATCTTACCATCAGAAATAAGAAGGAAGAATTAATAGTAAAGGTGAAGATGAAAAATAATCGTCTTTTCACACTTGACGTACGGAACGAGTTGATAAAGTATATGAAGTCAGCCATTGAAGACGAATCTTAGCTGTGGCATTTAAGGTTCCATCATCTTGGATTTACTAGACTAAAGTTATTGTCAAAATAAAAAATGGTGAACGGATTACCAGAAATCAAACAATCGAGATAGTTGTGTGAAGCTTCCATCAAAGGAAAGCAACATAAACAATTGTTTGAAACTAGAAAATCATGGAGAGCCAGAAGGCAGTTGAAGATTGTGCACACAGATATAGCTGGCCCATTTAATGTGCAATCAGCTAGTGGAAACAGGTACTATTTAATTTTTATTGATGATTTTAGTAGAAAATATTGGGTGTATATTTTAAAAGAAAAGGCAGATGCCCCTGACAAGTTTAAAGAGTTTAAAGCAATGCCCGAGAAGCAAAGTGGACAGTATCTAAAGATACTAAGATCTGATAGAGGAGGCGAGTACACCTCGAAGTTGTTCGAGAATTTCTGTAGAGAATATGGAATTATTCATCAGCTAACAATAAGATATACACCTCAACAAAATGGCGTGGCAGAAAGGAAGAACCGCACAATTCTTGATATGACAAGGAGCATGTTGAAGGAAAAGCACCTACCAAAGAATTTATGGGTTGAAGCTGTTGTATGTGCGGTCTATTTGTTAAATCGCTATCCAACAAAATGTGTAAAGTTTATGACACCAAATGAAACATGGAGTGGAAGTAAATCAGTAGTTGGACATCTCAAGATATTTGGGTGTATCACATATGCCCATATTCCTGACCAAAAAAGAAGGAAATTGGATGACAAAGGGGATAAGTGCATCTTTATTGGATATGACAACCAAAGTAAAACTTACAAGTTGTACAACCCCAGTGATCGTATCAAGAGATGTTGAGTTTGATGAAGTTGATTATTGGAAGTGGAGTAGAGAAGAAAGGAATACTCAAGGAATGTTCTTTGATGATGAGGATGATGATGATATGGATATACAAGCACAACAAAATGATAATCAATCTCTTCCACAAATTCCTACACAACAACACCTGCTTCAACACTGTCAACGTCAAAATGTAGCAGCAGCAATTCAGGGGGAGCACCTATTAAGAGAAGAAATTTAAGTGATCTTTATGATGCTACAGAACGAATAGATACATTTGAATATTCATTGTTTTATTTGATGGCCGCATGTGATTCGGGAACATATGAAGAAGCTGCTGCGATAAAAAATAGGAGAAAGCCATGAATGAAGAGATTGGTGCAATCCAAAGAAATGATATATGAAAATTGACCAGCCTTCTAAAAGGACATAAAGCAATTGAAGTCAAGTGGGTGTATAAGACAAAGACCATCCAAGAAGGAAAATTGGAGAAATACAAGGCAAGATTAGTTGCGAAAGGCTACAAACGAGAATATGGAATTGATTATGATGAAGTATTTTCTCCAGTTATAAGAATTAATACAATTAGATTTCTTATAGCACTTGCAGCACAAAACAAATGGAAGATTTTTCAGATGGATGTGAAGTCTGCTTTTCTGAATGGTTACTTAGAAGAAGAAGTCTATATTGAGCAACCGCCTGGATATGTTAAGAAGAGTCAAGAAGACAAAGTCTATCGATTAAAGAAAGCTTTGTACGGATTGAAGCAAGCTCTGAGAACTTGGAATACAAGAATTGATGAATACTTTTGAAACAACGGTTTTGCAAAAAGTCCATATGAACATACAATCTACATGAAGAAAAATCAACATGGAGATGTCATGATCGTGTGTTTATACGTGGATGACATTATTCTCACAGGAAACAATCTAGGTATGTTTAATGATTTCAAGAAAGCTATGATTAGAGAATTTGAGATGACAGATATTGGTGAAATGTCCTACTTTCTTGGAGTTGAAGTGAAGCAGACTGAAGAAGGAATTTTCATTTCTTAATTCAGTATACAAAAGAAATCTTAGAAAGATTCAGAATGAAAGATTGTAAGCAAATAGCCACACCAGCTGATGCAAACACAAAATTGAGAATTGATTCAGATAGAAAATCTGTACATCCAACGTTGTTCAAAAGTTTGGTTGGAAGTCTAGGGTATTTAACTTATACAAGACCAGACATCATGTACGCAGTCGAACTAGTCAACAGATATATAGAGAAGCCAAAGCAAGATCATTTTGATGCAGCAAAAAGAATTTTGAGATATATTAAAGGTACGATCGACTAAGGCTTATTTTATATGCATGCTCAAAATTCAAAGTTAATTGGTTATTCTGATAGTGATTTTGGTGGAGACTTGGACGATTGAAAAAGTACTTCTGGGTATGCTTTTCATATTGGGTTAGCTGTATTTTCTTTGTCATCAAAGAAACAACAAATTGTTGCTCTTTCAACATGTGAAGCTAAATATTTGGCAGTAGCAGCATGTTCATATCAAGCAATGTGGTTGAGGTATATTATAAACGAGCTAAACCATGAACAAAAAGGTCCGACGACAATATATGTTGACAACAAGTCTATTGTATTGCTTGGAAAGAATCCAGTATCACACAGTCGAAGCAAACATATCAAATATCACTTTAACAAGAAGCAAGTAAAAAACAAAGTTGCGGAATTAGTTTATTGCAGAACAGAAGAGCAATTAGCAGATATTTTTACAAAGCCATTGAATAATGAAGTGTTCTGCAGACTGAGAGAAATGCTTGGCATGAGAAGTCAGGTTTGAGGGGGAGTGTTAGAAAATACAAACCCTCCTTCAGTATGGATAATTATGTAATTATAATAAAAGATCAAATTTGGGTTGGAGAAAAATATCTAGTGATGATGTGGAAACTTATGGATGAATTTAGAAGCTTGTGGATAAGGATGAGTTAACATGCTTGGTAAAAAAGCATGAAATGTGTCAAAGAACTGGCTAAACTATTATTGAAGTAGTAATGATGAAGCTTGCACGTGGAAGGATAAAATTCAAGAAGAAATTTTGCTTGGTCAAAGTCAGCGTAATTGAAGTTGTTTAACATGTCTATATATATGTGTTCTTATAATCATTTAAATGCATGAGAACAATAGAGTTGTGTGTGCATGAAAAAGTGAAAAGTGAATATCTTTAAAAAATTATTTGAAGAGCCATAGCTCTTTGTGAGAAAGGAATATTGAGAGAAAAAAAAGTGCAGTAACACTTAGAGAGAAAAATATTTATTTTGTGTCTCTTTTGTACTTATAGACTTTGTTATCAATACAAATACATATTTTATGAAAGTTATTCTATTAGAGCACATCAAAGTTTCCAACATGATTACCTATGTGCTATGGACCTTCCTCAAGAATTTTATTAGCTATAGCAGTAGAGGGAAAGGTGAATAATATGTGGTTTTCTTCAGTTGGCAGAACGTCCACCAATCCTCTTGTTTTCCAAACCTTCTATACCCACCAATGAATGATAGGAAAAGGGGGATGACGATCAAGAAAGAATCCTACTAAAGTAGCTTTCCAGCTACCTGCTCCCTCTTCCAAAATGCTAAGGTCTAGATAGACATCGTATTTACCATCGATTTCCTTAGGAGGCTGAAAAGAGAGGCTCGAGGAAAATGGATCCCTGACTACCTGTTTCCAACTCTTCTGAGGGATGAAAACAAAAGCAGGTGGTGAAGAGGTGAGGAGAGGGGCTGGTGAAGAGAGTTTGGGTGATGTATTAGGTTGAATCCGAGGTAGGTGATTAGTTGAAGAGGATGGCGTGGTGGACAGAGGGGTTGGTAGGGGAGGTTGTGGAGATGATAGTGAGCGAGCCCATGAGGGCAAGGATGGAAAATCATCATGGTCTGAGACAACACAAAGCTACAAGATCAGAGAGTGAAACCAAAAAAAGTAGGTGGCAGTGTAGCAGAAAGAAAAGTTTAGTGGCAGTGTGTCCAAAATGGACAAGGAAAAAGGGCGGTAAAAAAGATATGGGGTAAGAAGACGAGATTGTCCCTGAGAAGCAAGAATAGAGATGGAAGAGAAGGGCGTTTGGAGAAGATGAGCAAGAAGAAGAAGAGTATACCAGAGGGAGGAACAGACCAGAAGCAAGTTGGAACTCATGCATCCCATAAATGATAGTGGCCGAAGGAAACAATGAGCAAAAGCAGGTCAGGGAATATGTAAAGTCAATTCATTAAGGCAATTACACTTATCATTTTTGAGTGCAAATTTTAATCTCATAAAGACTACAACTACTATTACTAACTGTGTTTCTCTTAGCTAATTTAGAAAATTAATTTTTTGGCTTTAAAAAGGAAATTTAACTAATTACTAATAAGAAACAATCAATCAAACTGATAGACAGTAATAAAACAGTTAGTTGATAATAAAGATTTAAAGTTAGAATTTCCCTAGAACCTTCTTGTATGTGAAATTTTCTTAATTTATTAATCAACCCTTATTTCTTGAATTTGTAAGAATTACAAACTTACAGCTATTTTTTTTCTTAAGACCTAAGTGCCTATCGTAATTTGGTTGATTGAAATCTCTTTCCAATCAAAACCCCAAGAATGCATTAATTTACAATGTGAATTCCCTTAATAAATTTGACTCTAAAATATGAGATTTATGTAGTCCTATCTTTAGGATTTTATGAAAATCTCATCATTCATGCTTTAATCTAATAATTCATATGATTTCTTAATCCTGATATATGAAATCTAATATTATATATTTTGTGGTTGCTACTTCAATATAACATAATAAGTCAACGTAAATAATTCTTAATAAAGATAGAAACTTGCATTAAATTAAAAAATAAATTCAAAATAGCAAGTATTGGGTTCATCATATTTATATCCTAATTTACTTCATAATTAGACTAATAAAACTCATAATAAACAAGAAAGAACATAAGAAATAAGAAATCATTTTTATGGATCTTAGGATCTTGATGTTTAAGATAATCTATGATGAACTTCTTACTTTTCTCTAAGGTTGCTTTATTATTAATGTAATCTTGACTACTCTAGTCATCCTCTCATCCTATGAAAGTCCTTGCTTCCAAGAATTACCAGTGTCTCTCTCCTTTCTATCTTAAGAAAACCCTAAAATTTTAACGAACTAGAGATCACTATGTGCTCATATTGGTTATGTGACCTTCAAAGCACAATAGGGACACTAACTTGGTACTAGGTTGCATCTATGCTGGCTTCGTACATCCTTTATTCTTCATTCGAGAGTTCACCTAATGAAACAAGTTTGAAGTGCGTAAAAATGGGTACATGTTTATACTATGGTATGGGAGATTGGTCCCTATTTAAGTATTATTCTTTATATGGCAACTTGTCCTAAAAAGTACAATACACCATTACAGAACATAAGAGGAATATGACATTACATATTGACTATGTTAAATCATATGCTAATTTACTAAAAAAGCCAAAGGCAATTGTATCATATACAGTGGTAAACACAGTATTGTGTAGGTGCTGTGTTAGTGAATATAGGCCATATTCAAGCTGTGTTAATCTAAAATCAATCTAAAGCTTCTCTAACTTGACTCTAACTTGTTTAGGTTCATTCTTTCTTTATTAGGTAGCTAAATAAGACTTGTAAATAAAATATGAAGTAAATTAAGTACCAACTCCTATAAATATCTTTAAAAAGCAAACAAAACACTCTCAAATTCATGCTAAAAACATAGAGTAATTAGCATTTATTATGTTCAAATATTATATTTTGATGTATTTTGATTTTTTTTGGTCTTATACAGTAATGATTATTTAACTAATATGTGCTTGATGGTTAGTTATGATGTTCCAACTCTTATCAAATACCTATAACATTTATCTTTTTTTTCTTAACAAGACTAAATAAATAAGGATTTTTGGAGAGAATAATCATGGTTAGTGTTGAGCAAGTTTTACCTCTAATAAAACCCTCAATATCCTCAAATATACAGGTCATAATTTATAGTATTAATGATGTCGATCCCACGAGAAAATAGCTAAAAATAAGGGAACCTAACTTTGCCTAAGGTATACAAATATGATTTAAATGAAATTGAATAATAAGAAATTAAAAAAGGCAAATAAAATTGAGCACTTAACCATTTAACAATCGAGCAGCCATAATAAAACAAGGATGATCAAGTATGAAAATCTAGGATTCGTTATATTGTTATTTTGCCCCTTTATCCACTTTGACTCAATTGGGCGTCGATCCTAGATTTCCAAAGGGTTGATTAATCTCTATCAAGATCTAATCATTTAACCTCAATTAATTAACCCCAATTGATTATGAAATTCCAAAATTTGCGATCTCTCGATTAACAAAAACAACCTACTGTTTTCAACTAGCTCTTAAGCGATCTATCGAATAATTGAGTTTTCACACAAAATCTCTCTTCGTATGATTATCAATTTGATATTTGCCTAACTTATTAGATCATTAACTCTTATTACCCAAACTAACTGGATTACTTTCGACTCACTCTCTTGATTTATTGTTGAAGTATTAGCAAACACAAATATCATAACACCATAACATTGTATTGAAATCAATAACAATCAAGTTATAAAATAACTCAAGAACAAATCCTAATATGAAATTAAAACATCAATAATGTGCATAACATCTTCAATCTCAGTTCATACATCAAGCTTAAAGAAAACAAACAAAGGAAAGAAGAAAGAACTTGATGTGGACTGATTTGGAAATGTTGGAACCGCTGGAACTATCCATTGCTCCCTTCTTGATCTTCCTTGATTTAACTTAATTTGGTAAGATAGAGGCTGCCCTTTTTTAGAGTCTTTATGTTCTTTTATAGTTCTTAAGGCCTCTAGGGTTTTTTTTATAGGATTTATCCACTTAATTTTGTTCCAAAAATAGCCACAAAATGTTAAAATTACAAAAAGATTCATGTGATGGCAAAGTTAAAATTCGTTGGAATTGATGTTTACGGTTTTTGTCATGATCATGATAAGTAAGTCATGATCGTGCACTACTTCATTTAACCTTCATCTTCTTAATTCTTTAATTTCTTGGTTTCCATCACTAACAAATATATTAAACACCCTTGAAATACAAAATTATGATCTAATTCTTACTCTAAACCAAACAAACACTTAGAATACATACAATCATTAACAATAACATAATTATAAGCTTATACACATGATAATCATCTAATAAACACTTAAAAATACACTTAAACATCTATGAAAACGTAGTATAATTTACTATTATCAACATCCCTAGGCTTAAACCTTACATACAATCATTAACAATAACATAATTTTAAGCCTATACACATGATAATTGACAGTAGCGCGTCGTAATGCTAGTTAAAATAAACTAGACCTATTATTGTAGCAGTGGTGAGTCTAGATCCATCCCACAAAGAGTGTTCGGTTATCTTTTGAAATGAAATTAACCAATATATAGGTTTAGGGGGTTTTGTTTTAATAACAAAATAAAGAAAAACTAACCTAGTGAAAACAAATAAAAGAAAACATTAAAAATGATAAAAGTGATGAATTCGTTTGGGACTCGATTGTTTAGTTCAATCTAGACCTATACCTAATTAAAACATTTCATTTAATTATTATCTTCGCATCTCTCTTTGAGCTATTGGTCATAGATTAACAACAAGCTCTGTTAATCCCGATTTTTCTTTAGGTCATAGTTAATTAAGAAGAGCTCGTTAGTTAACCCCAGTTATCGAATAACCTAGGAGACGCTCTATAAGTTTAATCAGACGGACACCTTATAGAATGAGAAAAACAAACTAATCTAAGCATAATCACACAAGCTTGGATTATGTAACCTAAGTTATGTTATCCCTAATAATTATGAACCATTAGTCGCTACAAATGAATTGGAAACACAACGATTACGTATTGCATTCAATCATAGCAATGGGTTCATAAATAAAAACAATCAAATAGAGCATTCAATTATTCTTACACAAGACCCCAATAATAGACATAGTATAACACAATCAATTTCTAAAGAGAGAAATAAAACAACAAATATAAAGAGAAATACACTTAACTAGGTCGTCGACATCAATTGCACCTCCAAACCAGCATCGGGAAAACCACCCCTCCATGGGTCTTCTCATGGTGGAGAGCTTGCCTTTCCCTTCCTACTCTCCCGAAGTTCCCACAATCTTTTAGCCAAAAAATAACAATAATCTAGCCCCCATTTTGATGGAGGTCCATCACATGCAGCATTGGAAGACACTTCTAACATGGGTCTTGGTCCTACAAGTTCAAATGATAGTGATGATAGTGATTTGGTTGGAGAATAGGAGCTTGAAGAAGAGCCAAATTTGAGTCTAAAGCTACAGGTTTTGCTCAAGCCCTTTGGGACTTACAAATGCATGATTTTTGAAGTCTACTCTCCTAATGTTATTTTAGTAGAAAAATCCAGCTTATGTTGCACTCTTTGATGATATTTGAAGCCCAAGATTTCAGCTCAAGTATGACTCAATTTCGATTGAAGATATTTGGTGAATAAATGCATTTATCTTGTTTTCTTTTTCCCTTATAAGACTTAAGTTTCAGTTCAATTTTAATTACTTAGTGTCCTTAATTAAGTAATTAAATTGTTGTTTTATGGCTGAAGAGTA